>CM076574.1:127115138-127693247 GCA_034641835.2 Pinus albicaulis | reverse complement strand
CCCCGTGCTTGGTACACTCGGATTGTTGTGTAACTTGACTCAAAAATAGAAGAAAAGAGATATCAATGCTTAGAAATGAGCCACTTAGAGCAACCTCCATTACATTACATAAATGAACAATTCTTGGATGATACAATTCACAAAACCTCCTTTCTATATATAGGAGTCCATGGGGCCATAATGTAATCCTAGTGGGCCACAATGTAATCCTAGCCGACCTAACAATAATAATTTAAGGGCACAATAATAACAAATGGGGGTTACAAGGGTACAATAATAACAATAAGGGGGTTACACTAACAACAATAAGGGACTATACTAGTAATATAGGGACCTAACATGCCCCTCTCCTTCAAAAAAGTGTTGTCCTCAACGCTTGAGTAGCTCTGGGTGCTTCTGTATAAAATTCTCATCCTCCCATGTAGAATCTTCGGTGGGTAAGTTCTTCCACTTGATGAGATACTCTGAAATTGATCGATTCCGTAGTTGTCGAGTTCTTGTTTCCATGACCGCTTCTGGTTCCAATATGATTTTCCCTTCCTCATCAAGTTCTGGCAATATTGTTTGAACTGGAAGATTTTCACCTATAACCTTCTTTAAGCATGAAACATGGAAAACTGGATGTACTCGCGAAGAAGCAGGAAGCTCCAATTTGTATGCCATAGTACCGATCTTTTGCAACACCTTGTAAGGACCATAGTACTTTGGCGATAATTTATTATCCTTCTTTGCTTGCTTGAGGGACATTTGTTTGTATGGTTGTAGCCGTAAAAATACCCAATCTCCTACATCAAAACTTCTCTCGCTATGATGTTGATTTGCCTGTTGTTTCATTCGATTTTGTGCCAAATTCGGGTTATCCTTTAAGAGTTGGAGAACTTCCTGCTGATGCTCGATGTGATCTTCCACTCCTTGAACCTTCTAATTTTCCCTTAAAGATGATGTGATGGGTGGTGGATGATATCCATAAAGTACCATAAATGGGGTCATTTTTGTTGCAGTATGAAAGGAAGTGTTATACCACCATTCAGCAAGAGGTAACCACTTGACCCATTGTGTTTGTTTATCGGATACAAAACAACGAAGATATCCTTCCAAACATTTATTTACTATCTCAGTTTGACCATCAGATTGAGGATGATAAGATGAGCTATGAGCTAATTGAGTACCCAAACAAGAAAATAACTCCGTCCAAAAATTTCCGGTAAAAATGGGATCTCTGTCGCTCACAATAACCCTTGGGCTTCCATGTAGCTTTTGAATTCTGTCCATAAATGTAGTAGCAACTGTACTTGCTTTAAATGGATGAGATAATGCACAAAAGTGTACATACTTGGTAAGTCTATCAACTACCACCATGATGACACTAAAAATTGACCAAGTGACTTTTTTTACGGGGCAAAAGCCATCGATACCATACAAATGTATTTTGTTCTAAATGTAAAGTTGCGATGCGTACCTTTTATGCATTTTGCACGTTATGGAGATCAAAATATTGCTCCATCTGTAGTATCCATGTTATAGGTTCCCATCGAACTTCCTCATATCCATTTTGGAATATGGTGGTTCTTCCCGCCAACAATCGAGTTTATGAAATCACGATTAACATTTATTTTGTTCTCATAATGAGGTTATTCTACTATATTTCCGCACGTTAGGAATCATTTCTTGTTTTAGCTTGTCATCGAGTCTTCCATGTATGCTTTTAGATCATTCTTCATGTTTTCCATGTTGTCTTTCATGTCATCCATCTTAGCTTCCATGCCGACTTCCATGCCATCCATCTTAGCTTCCAAACCATTCATCTTAGCTTCCACGCCTTTCTTCAAACCATCCATCTTAGTTTCCACGCCTTTCTTTAAAACTTCCATTTCATTTTTTGTTGTTCTTTGCGAGAGCGAAATTTGCTCTTGTAATTTTGATATGTCATGTTGCCATTCTTCATCTTCATGAGTCATAGTAGAGCCTTCTGAAGGCTTAATGGGTGTTGAATTCTTTTTAGGGGCCATTTTAGAATCCAATATTGATATATATTCTACAAGATTCCCTTGGAATCAATTCAACTTGATTCTTCAAACAAGACTTATGCAATTCGGAAAAAAAATACACACCTTTTACTAGCTTTTAGGAGATCGATATTGAAATTGAATTATCTCTGTAATTGAAAATCTTCGATATCTAAAATTCAGCCTTGTAGTAGCCCTCTGAAGCTTCTTTCAAATGCCACAGGTCTGACCTGATTTTGATTCTCCAAGACAAAGTTGTGTCCAATCTCCCACAATGACCTAATTCTGGACTGGTTCAGTAGAGCGAACTTGTACGACTTGCCACGTGTCACTGTTTTGTCCTTTGTCTCTGAAATTGATAGCCAAGAAACTACAGGCCGTGTGCTTGCGACCACTTTTGACGGCACTCCAATCCAATCTTCAGAGAGAGAGTTATTGAACTTTTCCCACGATCACCTCTTTGAGATGAAATTCAGGAGCCTGAAAAAGCACTACCTTCCACAGATCATATCTCCAAAAATATTGCGAACCAAGCTCTGAAATTTTTTGACGAATTTCCTCAGGATTTCAGCTTCGCACCATATGAATTTCAGATTTTGAACCTTCGTAGAAACAGATTTATAGCGAAAATGCCACGATGACCTGTTTAGGAGCTTGAAAAAAGACCTGACTTCCACAGATGATATCTCCGCAAATATTGCGAACCAAGGTCTGAAATTTTTAGACAAGCTTCCTCAGGATTTCGGCTTCGTACCCTAAAAATTTCAGCTTCTGAAACTTCGTAGAAAAAAAGTTATAGCGAAAATGCCACGATGACCTGTTTGGAGCAGCGAAACCCTAGAATCCAAAGCTCTGATACCAAATGTTGTGTAACCGGCTCCAAAAATAGAAGAAAAGAGATATCAACGCCTTAGAAATAAGCCACTTCGAGGGGGCAACCTCCAATACATTACATAAATGAACAATTCTTGGATGATACAATTTACAAAACCTCCTTTCTATATATAGGAGTCCATGGGGCCATAATGTAATCCTAGTGGGCCACGATGTAATCCTAGCCGACCTAAAAATAATAATTTAAAGAACTGCAATGTGATCGAGAACAAGTCCAAGCCATGGAAAAAGGCTAAAAAATGAAGGTGCTCAGAATTTCTCCGAAACAGATCGAATGGAAAGTGCTCATCAATACGATCCCAACACCGTGAACGACACTCAAATCCGACTCCGTATGAGGAAGATATTCAGTTTTAAAGATCCGCCAATTTCAATTAAAAATGCCAAAATTTGACTTTGGGAAAAAAATATTTTTATTAAAAAAAGAATATTCCACAGAATTTTCTGGGAATATTCCGTGGAATATTCCACAGAATATTCTGTAGAATATTCCAGTCGCATCCAATTAAAATGTGCCACGTGGCCCAAAGTGGATGAAACATGAAATAATTTGACGTATTGGATCATTCGTATGGGTCGACGACATGGAACACGGGTCGGCGGCTTAACAGCGGAACGTCTTTACCGCTGGACTACATGGCCCGTTTGTTAAACAGTTGGGCGGAAAACATCTTTTGTTGCGTAGTGGTGGGGCGTGGTCCTATGGACCCGCGCCTGGAGTGGAACCATTTAATAAAATGGTTATGCAAGTTTGTTAAAAGGCGCGTATTAAACTCCAGTTATCCACCTTTTTCGACGGGTTTGGTCCCATGGGACTTATCCCTTCAGCCCCCACGTTTTAGCGGACTCCCTATTTTTAGCAGCCGCCCCTAATTTGTCAGACCTATCTGGCGTTGACTCCAGTTTTAGCTGGGGTTTGTTTAGTGTAACTGGCAGTTGGGAGTAAATGGCCATAACTTTGGCTAGGAAAGTCCGTTTTGGACGAATTGTTTTTTGATTTTGGGTCTCTTCGACCTTCTGAAGCCATTGGCATAGGTTTCACAGCCATCTGAGGTCGTCTGCAGGTGTTTTTGCTTCGTGGAAGTTCCAGGAGCCACTAGGGCCAAATCAGTTTGGGAGCTGCATTGGGAATTGTGCAGCCAGTGAATGTGGAACGAAGGTCATTCCTGAAGTTTTTCAGCATTCTGAATCCATTTCTACAGCTCGTTTTTCCTTTTGAGGAATTCTTCTCACTGTTTAGCTTCAGGGAAGCTTTCTGGGCCACCAGGGCCATTTCAGTGCTGGAGCTGTTTGGGGGCTATGTTCATCCATTTTTGGTGATTCAAAAGCCTGTTTCTGCTATTTTCGACATTCTGAGTCTAATGGCAGAGGTTTCAGAACCAATTGAGGTCATCTTCACCTGGAAATTCTCCATGCAAGTCTAAAGGGCCACCACGGCCAATTGGGGAAAAGTACTGTATCAGGTACAAATTTCACTGTTTAGTGTTTGGGAAAGTGCATGTTTAGCTAATTCCTATCTTCTGATTCTGTATTTACAGTTAGATCTGTCTTTCGAGACACTCATATTCTTGTATTAGCCTTTGTAGCATTTTTAATACAAGAGGACAAGCCTAGTTTGAGAGGCTTGGTCCAGCAGATGTAGCCCAGAGGAGGGGGTGAACTGCTTTATCATTTTGATGTCTTTATTTGTTGAAGATGATATGCTAAACAAAACTGATATAAAGTGTTAAACAGCAAATATACATAACTTGCATACACACATAATCACCTACTCAGCTGCAGAAAGTTATTTGTCTTATTTCGCAAGACATCAAACTTCAAGTATGTGTATGTCAAAGACTTCTAAGTGTTACTTCATTATTTCTTTAGGCAGAGCCTGTAGAGGGCCAGGTAGCCTCTGGAACTCATCCTCTCTTTAGAGGTGACATGTCCGGTGAATGCCCCTACAGTCTATCTCTGTATAAGAAATAATAAGTTTTCACATTTTCAGAGGTCACTTGGAGTGTATAGCTCACATTTGAAATTATGGGAAATGGATACCTTGCACCCTTAAACAAGTACATTCCATTTCGGATCTGATAATAACAAAATGGGGGTTACAAGGGTACAATAATAACAATAAGGGGGTTACACTAACAACAATAAGGGACTATACTAGTAATATAGGGACCTAACACGGATAGGACGGTTATTTCAGGATTGGAAGGCTTCACCAAAAGTGCAAATGAGATGCGAAACTTGTACTAGGTTGGGGTTGAGGTAAGATATTGATCATTGTTCTTTATGTTGATGATCAAATTTTTGATGGTGATGAGCATTTGATACACTCATGCAAGGAAGAGATCTTGCAAAGGCTCAAAATGAAGGACATGGAACTACTTCATTATTTCCTTGGATTGGAAATATGGCGGCGGGATGAGTGAAGATTTTTGTGTCTCAAGGCAAGTATGAAGAGGAGATCTTGAGTAAGTTTAACATGGAGAGGCTGCAAACCCATGGAAACTCTTCTTCTGGAAATTGGAGGAAAAGAGGATGCTGCATACGGAGAGAGGTAGTGGATGCTACTATATATCAACGAGTTAGTGGATTTCGCTAATGTATTTGGTGAACACGAGACCGGACATTTGCTACACGATTAACCGGGCGAGTCGAAGCTATGGTTAAGCCTGCAAGCTCTTTTGGAAAGGCGAGGAAAACATGTCTGAATACACGGGGGGGCACATCATAGTATGAGTACATGGTATAGATGGACGGATGGAGTGAAGCTACATGGTTTCATGGATGCGATTGGGTTGGTAGTCCATCGGATAGAAAGAGCACATCACGGGGGGATCTTTGGCATTGGATCGACAATAGTTTCCTATTACGGCGGGAAAAAAACGATGCGCTGGCACTCGGTTCGACGGAAGAGGAATACATGGCGGCAATTCAAGGCGCATGTGAGGCTATCTAGATGAGAAAGATCTTGTTTGGTTTGTTTGGTTCTTAGATGGATCGACGGTGATTCATTGTGATAATCGAGTTGCATTAAACTCTTGATTAATCCTGTGTTTCATGATAGTTCCAAGCATATGAATATCTAATTTGCATCATCTCGGAGATTGTGTGCGGAGAAGGATCATGTTTCTACGGTACATTCCCATGGAAGATTGGGATTCAGATATTCGACGGCTTGACTCACTAGGGGAAAATTCGAGATACCATAGAGACGAGGATCGGGGTGAAGGATAATCCCTTTCTTGTTGAGAGGGAGTGTTAAGAGTCAAAAGAAGATTCAACACCCATGCCTAGTACATTAAGCACGTTCCATTTGCTTTGGTTTGCATTAAGCACCCAAACTAGGGTGGGGCCCACATTTGCTATTTGGGTGCATGTCTGTTTGGTTATCCCTTAATTAAGATGGACATTAAGCGCAATCTATTCTCAATGTGGACTTGAATGAGTTAGCGAAAGTGATAAATTAAGTTGGCCTGGTAAGTTTTTGAGTTAGACGACGACGGTGAGAGCATGCGGAAGTAGTTCTAGTTGTAACGAGTTCGAAGTGCAATGGTGCATGAGTTTGTGCAAGTTGTAAATCGATTTAACTCGGTTAAGTGAGTTAAAATCGGTTATTGCTAGTTGTAACTAAAGATACACTAGTGAGAGATCTAGTGAATTAAATATTAATTAATTCACAATCGGTGATCTCACATGCGGCGAGGATTTGTGTGTGCTTCATACATGTAGGATCCGGTGGAGACAAACATGCGGGGGAAAACACCATTGGAGTGCCCATGATGCCATGCCGGTCAAGGCGAACAGAAAATTATATGTCTTTGAGGATATTTGCCATCGGGGATTGTTATGACAGAGTTAGGTTTTACGGGAAGTGAGAATTAGCTATGTATTTAGTCGAGTTTTTCATATGACGGTGTGAGACAATTAGGCGAGTATTGGAGGGCTTTTATGAGAATAGCTTTCTCATGTAGTGTTTCATGATCCATGCTTAATATACAATAGAATATATCGGGGTTTTTAATTTATAAGCTTTCCGAAGTATCTATGTTGTGTGTGATTGATCTTTCTTCATGTTCATGTGATTAGCGATTGTGTTTTAATTCGAAAATGTTTTGTAGAAGCGATTAGGTATTTAACTTCGGTTGTTGTTAGATCGGGCCGAATCCAAGATATACATACATGTTGTACATAATTTCTACACAACTTAGTGCATTACGGCATCCTGAAGTGGCCGAGAGATCTGACCTTGATACGCCGTGAAACAATCCATAAAACTTCTCAACGGCGACCCAAATATATATTTATGGCCACAAAATATCAATCACATAAACTTGAAATTTAAGATGTTGATAGAGCGCAATAATAGATCAATAGAAGACAAACCAAATATAGATTAGATTTGCAATTCCCTTGTTCGACAAATATATAGATATTGTGGTGTTACGGTGGTCGACAAGATGCTTCAACTAGCAAAATCTTTCTCGGTCGGCGGAGAGCACTTTCATGTGTCACACCCACAACCCTCAAAGACATCTCATCACAATTCAACGCAAGTCAAACCGATCGACAATGCGGAAAAATCAGCGCGAACGGCTTGAAAAGTCAATGCAACAAACTAGGGCTTCGGTCGAAACGGCTCATAATTCCTCGATTTTTGGTGCCGGTATCGACCTCCTAAAATCAGAATTTCTACAAAATATCGAGTCGAAACGACCAAGGGTTTACCATGGTCAGCAGCTGCAGTGAGAAAATCCCCTAAACATATCGGTCTGCAAAAAACGAAGCCTAAACAAATCAATGCGGAAAACAAGCTCCAAGCTCCCATAGTGTGAGCGGGGAAAAAGGCCTCCAGAAAGGCTATCGAACCAATCGGATCACAATGAGAGAATGTGTGATGAGTTAATGAGAAAAATGACCTCCAAGTCTCTCAATTTATGTCCATCAATGAGGTTTGTGACACATCTCTTGGGCATGTGGGATGCCTTGCACATGTGGAAAATAAATTCCAAAATCAATGTTATGCTCATCGATCAAGATGATATTTAGATCAATATTGCAACTCTCGAAAAGAGGAATACAACAAAAATATGACCATCTTCATATGAACGTTAAGAAAAATAGAGTGTGGACCTAGTTGCCCAAATTAACAAAATTCTTAAACTGCCATCTCTCCTATATATTTGTTGTAGATCCACAAGCTAGGGGTTGGATTTTGGGTTACGATTACATGATTCTACTTTAGACCTGGAAGTCATCATTCCATGCATTGACATAGAGGTGTGCTTTACGCAATGAAGGACAAATCAACTTGGGGATTTCTCTACATGATCAAATCCTATATTTGGTTGGAACTCTCTCCATTTTCTATTAATACAAAGTACATTGTTTTCCTATGTGTGATGTTTATGTTCATATGTTTCAATGTTTTTGATCCATTGAATGAAGTGATTGGATAATGCTACATAGATATCGTATATATTTGGCTTATTGTGTTTTTATGTGCATGTTCTAATTATAGCAATCCAAGCTAGGATTGGAGAGTACAAGCCAAGAAGAGTGAATCTTTACGACGATTCCAAGTAAGCCTCATCTCATTGTTCGATAAATTTAAGGAAACATTATATTATTTGTTTATATTTGTTTTATACTAGGCCAACGGGTCTAGGGAAGATACTTATGTCTCTTGATTGCATATTTTTCATAACAAATTGGTGACTCCATTGGGGATTGATTCATTCCTTTGGTGGTTTCATTGTCATAGTACTTGCTTTTCCTCTTTTTTCATACCTCCATTGCCTCTTTTGATCCTAAATTATTTCTAGGAAGACATTTCGTTTAAGATTCGATTGCATTTTTTGTGTCGAAACTTGGTATTCCTTGATCAATACTCCCCTGGTTTAGAAACAAAGCGTTGCAGTGTACCTTCTCTGTACCACCATTTGCATATGTTGGTGCACTTTCAACACTTGTGTTGACCCACAATTTCATACACAAATTTTCCTTGTTGTGATTTTCTCTTCGTTCGGCTACGTTACAATACATTATTCCTTGTGTCCATGAGTGTCTTTGGTCTCTTTCGAAGCCTCCATCTTGTTTGATTTTGTTTTTGAGTGCCTTTGATAAAAAATTGTTTAGATTTTAATTTGTTCTTGACATTAGGTCATTAGAAAATTGAATTGTTTGATCATTGAGCGCTTGAAAGAATTGGTGGTTTATTCATTGTCTTTGAAGCAGGTTTTCCTTCCTTGATGATTAGACAAATATCTTAGTTTTCATCTAAAAATTAAGTGGAATCCAAAAAGAAAAATCTTATGCATCATGCATTGCATATAGGGCTTTAATTTTTGATTTTAATAGTGAGTTTGAGGGGATCAATTGTTGCATCACTTGTTTGTTCATTGTTGATTAATTTATTCTTCCCCTACTTAGTTAGGCCTTTCATTGTTAAAGGAGAAAACGAAAAGAAAATATTTCTTTTTTTCATATCGGTTTCATCATAGGTGTGTTCGAAACATCTATTTTTGTGAAATTGAAACATAATTCAATATCAACTCTAAAATTAATCTCAATTAACGAAAGTATCATTTGAAACTTAACGACACACATAGAGGTCGAGCAGAGATGTGTTATGACGTCTTTAGACATAGGAGTTGTATTTATTTTTTTCCAACGTTACATTCGGAGGCGATATCCTATTCCACATACATAAGTGTGTCGAATTGTTCTCATGTACCTCCAAGTATGTCGGATAACCACGCATCAAAAGTATATGGTAATGTTCCCATTGTACGGTTACGCACTAGACAACATTACTACAAGCTGGCTTTCACGTACCTACGTGTATATTTTAAATCACTGTAGGTTTCTATCATTCATAGGTAACTGAGTTGACCACCTTGTACATTGTGATACCAAACACAACATTCGGGGAGATTTTGTGTGCATTACATGAATCCTTGGTTCTCCGAGTGGTATATTGCGAGTTCATAGTTAGTTTGTAAACCCTTTTGCCTAGTGCCCTATTTTGTTTTTATTTTTGTCTTTAATTTCTAAAACTAATTAATTTACCACACAAAACAACATCCTCACCATGGACCAACTCCTTAAGTGGTTCTTAGGTTGAGACTAATGGTTAAAAGTTCAAGGTCTGCAATCAGGAAACCTCTAGGTAGGGAATCTGGTCCTCTTCCTCCCTTGGGATATGTGGTGCTCCTTATATGGCAACGTTGTCCCTTCCTAGATTTACCATTGGTTTTCTAGTTTGGTTTTTTTACCACTATGGTCTGAATGTATGAACTACTCCTCGGCTAAATTATCCTCCCACCAAAGACAATATCCCAACCTCAAGTTGATCCTAATGTTGACCCTTTGCCTTCTTCTGTTGTTTCTTCATCCCTTTCTTTCTCCTACGCTTGGTGAAAGTTTGATTCTAGTAACCGGGAAACTAGAAAGAAGAAGAAAAGGATGAAGAAGAAGAAAAATAGCGAGGGGCAAACCAAGCAACCATTTATGTCTAGTGCAACTAGTATGGACAAATATTGCAATCAACTCTGCAAAGTTAAAATTCTCTTGCAAGTTATGCTGGGTTTCCACCTTCTTAGAGGTTCCCTATTATTCCCAAGGTATTATAAGTGTGGTCTGGGCTCATCAGCCCTAGTCATTTTCCTCTACGGATCATGTTGGTAACAAACCATTAACTAGTGATAGTAAGGTAAATGGGAAAGAAGGAAAAGTTAAGTTTCCTATATTTTATGTAGAAGGAATCATCCAATTCACCTTTTTCATATATGGATGAAACCTCAAAAGTGTTGGAAAACTTTTACGGCTTCTCAACCTTGTCTTTCAATTGGTTTCCAGTTACTTTCTCCTAATCCTCCACTAATTGATGAAGTGATTGATCGATCTGAATCATTCAATCCCACTCTCTGCGAACGTTAATCATGAGTCTATTCCCGACCTGCCAGTTGGTTGAGAAAATCATTGAATTGATTCCACCTTTATTTGATCGTACCTTTCTTGTGAGGAAGTGAAGTTCATACGCTCGAGTTCTTATCACTTGTTCTATTCAATGAACTAGGGTAAACCCTCTTATTCCCATGACACAAAGAGGAAATACTCTTGTTCCCATGACATAAGAGAGTAATTATCTCGTTCCCATAACACAAGGGTAGTTCTCTTGTTACGCGCTTTCCCTCTCCAAGTAGTATGGTCATTTTCATTTGATTGGATTATTTTGAGAGGATATCGTCTTCCCCTTACATGCCTTCCAATTATATTGCATGCTTGTAATATATGCATACTTAGCATAATCATAGATGAAGGTGCGCCTATTAGTATTATGTCATCAACTAATTGGAAATATTTAGGCTCTCCACAACTTGTGCCTGTACCCATAATATGTTAACTTTTAACGAGAGGAACAGGTCAACCATTCGGGATCCTTCCTCGGTTTCCTATTATTTTGCAAGGAAATATTGTCTATGTCGATGTGACGATAGTCCAAGGACCTTTAGATTTTAATTTAATCCTTGAGCATGACTATACATGTCATGGGAGCTCTTATCTCTTCACTCTTTCATGTGATGTGTTTCGCATGATGGAAGGATTGTGACCATTGACTAGCTTTGGTTCGTTAGTCCTAATTCGGCCAAATCAGCAGGCATCCCTAAATGGTCCTTATATGTAGGTGGTATCTTCGCCATGGATTAATATGTAGCAGCCTATTCCATGCCCTTGTCTAGTGATGATATAGTAGGTGATGCGGTGCATCATGTACTAAGGGCACTAAATCGTTATCTTTCCATTGGATCACTTGATATTTATCCCTTACGGAAAATATTGCTCCATATTATGAGAACCTTTTGGAAGCCATGACCTCCTGGAGGTCATGATCGAGTTCCTTAAAGAAGATTTCCTTTTCTTGTGTCAAGATTGTTAAAAATGAAACAAGGCATCATGAGTACCCTTAGTTCTTTTCTGTGTCAAACTCGTTAAGAAATGAAAATGAAACAAATCCCATTCAAATTCGAATCTTTGATTAAATCTCATAAATTCCAGTCGGTCACTCACTTCGGTCTCATAAATGAACCCTCATTCCATCCACCTACTAGTAACTAGTAGTCTACTTGGAGTGAATGAGATGAAGCTTTGGGGGGAGCATGTGCCTATAATTCAATCATTATGTTGGGGGCATTCAAACTTTATTTCAGGCATAGTTTCCCATGTTTCAAGCAATGTTAAAAATGAAACCATTCCCATTTTATCCGCGTGAGTTTCCATTTTTATCGGTTTATTTTTGTCATATGAGCCTTGGTTTTTATTCTATCGTCACCATTTGTTTGGTCGATCATACACTTTCCTTGGTTGTTTTACCCTTTCTGAGGAATTGTTGCAATTAGTGGTCTTATCGACATGCCTTTGAACCTCTATGTATTTTGGCCAGTTCCATCATGAAATTTGGAACCAATTTCTACCCTTTATACCACTTGTTCCACTACGAAGAGTCCTCTTTCAACTCTTTTCCAACTCCCTAAACATGACAATATTGTCATGCCGCATCTTTCGAGCTCGTTAAAGTAAATCAAAATACATCTACTCGGTATAAGCTTAACCATTTTCGAACTGAGATAGACTATTTATGAAAAAAGGAATACCTTAGTCGATCGGGGTTAAGAGGTTCTCTTGGGTATCTTTTCCGCCTTTTCGGACTCAAGGGACCTTTTACGAAAAGGAACATTTGGGTTTTCTTTTCGCCTCTTTTTCACACTCTCTAAACATGAAAAAAATATGTTGAGTTATACCTTCGTTGGACTCGTTAAAACATCGAAACAACAATGGGCTCGTAGATCATGAACGGTGATTACTCCTTCTCGGGGTTAGATTAAACATGCAGGAGGGATTCATCGAGAAGGACAGACACGAAGATCAATCATATGTTGTCTTCCTCAAGATTGTTAAAAAATAAAGAATTACTAACAACAATGGTTGGGAAATTTGGAAAACAAGGTACTCCACTTGTTGTGGAAATAAGTCGCTCTTAAACATGGCACTCTTCCAACTTCATCTTTGTGGCTTTTGGTTTGGGAGATGTTTGTCATTTAGTTCATCACATCATTTCAAAGCCTCCATTTTGATTTGGGTCAATGCATTTAGTTTCAGGTATGTTCAAGAGAAGTCATTAGAGTGATATCTACTACAATACTCTTAAGCCTTCATTCCATTTCTATCATTCTGATCCAATTCTTTGTGCTTGTCTAATTCTATCTCAAATCATGATGCCATTTCATGTCATTAATGGGGATATATCAAGACCCTCTTGCGATGAGTCGCTTCTGTCGGCATGTAACTAATTGTCAAATAAGGTTGACTTAAAACATACCCTTCGTTACCTGAGGATTGCATACATCAATGGAAATTTTCCTCGCTTTCGGTGATATGTTTTCATCATTGACCTTTGACGGAAATTTTTTATTGGTGTTTGACTTCAACTCATTCATTCACACCATACAGTTGTACCAATAGTGGCTTGAGAGCCATTAATATCATCGATGGCTTCTCTCGCATACGTGAACAACTTACATCATTGGTCGGTAATGCGATGATGTCTACCATGCTTCCGACTTCAACTCATTGATTCACATGGTTAGACTCATGCATTGGAAGATCGAGTGGAACGAGATGAAGACCCCATATCTAGTTTCATCTGTCCAGAAATTTTGTAAGATTAATGAAATATTACAAAGCATGATGGCTATGGTAGAACCGATCATACGATCATTGGTACACCCTTTTTCATCGATGGACATGTATCTTTTTTACCATTATACATGTAATGTTAACGTATGTGTTGAGCATGGTTATGCACTCCTTAACAAATATATAAAGATGTAAATGTATTGTAACGGATGATGATCTCGACTAGTTGTTCAACGATCCGAACTTGTCACAAAGTAAAGCACTTCAATCATCGATCACTATCTCTAACTTTGCACTTTAGGGGCAATGCGGTATAAACCATTTTGTCACATACGGTCAATAGACACCTGCAAATTGGATCAATCAACATCCATCGACACCTTGTCATCAATCCCTACCCCTGAAATCCCTAGGCATGACTCTCTCAATCCATTGAGTTTATGGGCTTCTTGCTTGATTTCCATGCTTTTAAGGCCAAAAGCGCACCTTTTCCCTTGCGTCCTTACGTTCAATACGGGTTTTCTCCACTCTACACTTTTCTTGATCATTAGTAGGTTGTCCCTTTGCGGGGTGCATTGATTCTTGAAATTCGTGAAAAATAAAAATAATCTTGAATCTTCCTCTTCCGAGAAGCTTCCAAGGGTGTTCCAATAATTTACCTTGGATAAGAAATTTGAATCATATCTCATCCTACCTTGGATATTTCACCTCTTATCTCTTGAGCTCATCATCCCATCGAGGTAGATCTCCAAGCCTAGATTGGTAAATGGATAAAAATTCCTAAACTACCATCCTCTCCTATATATTTACTATCGTCGGCAAACTATGGGTTGGAATTTGGAAATTTATTACCCACATCTTCCTTTGGACCTAAGGAGTCGTCATTCCATGCATTGAGATGACATAAAGGTATTTTTGTGGCAAGGAAGGACAAGTCAACCCAGGAGTTCTCCACATGATCAAATCCTATATTTGGTTGTAACCCTCTCCATTTATATTCATAAAAAGAGTACATTGTTTTTTAAATATGTGATGTTTATGTTTATATGTTTCAATGCTTTTATGATCTATTGAATGGAGTGATTGGATAATTCTACATAGATATCATAGATCTTTGGCTTGTTGTGTTTTTAAATGCAGTTCTGGTTATAGCAATCGAGCTAAGGATTGGAGCTTACAAGCCAAGAAGAGAGTGAAGCTTGCGATAGATTCCAAGTAAGCCCTAATCTCATTATTCAATTACTTTAAGGTAAACATTATATTCTTTGATTTTGTTGTTCTAGACCAGGCCACTAGGTCTAGGGAAGATACCTTTGTCCACATTCATAGATTACGCAACACTATGAAATAAAGAATTCCCTCGTAACAGCAATATTTCACCTCGCAAAATGAATGACCATCCCGGTTGGAATAACGATAATGGATGTGATGGTTTGAAAATATTGGACACTTCAATGGCTACGAAACATCCAAACCCTCACATCATTGAGAATGATAAACTCCACTAAAGCACGAACATTAAATCGATAACAAAACTAACATGAACCACCATCACCGTCTAATAAGTCACTTCGATCCTGCTGTGTAGGGGCATTGAAAGCTTGATAATGGCCTTGCGGAGGTGGCATGTGACCCATCCTCGACCAGAAATTAGCCATGGTGGGACAGCGAGCATGTGCCCCACCACTTCCCAGCCATAATGCTTTGCATGTTAATGAAATATTGGTTTTTATTTTTTTCTTTTAAATTTATAAAATAATTGGAAAAAATGGTTTTTCTAATATAACTAATTATAAAGAATACATTTTAACTTTATTAAAAATATTGGTTATGTTTTTAACTCTATGTCATTTGATTCATGTATTTTTCTTTATCTATATATATTTCGAATGATAAATTAAATTTGACTCAAATAGACATTAATTTCCTTTTCATATTTAAATAAGTTGAGAACGTGAAAGTCGAGTTCAAACGGAAGGGCACCTAGATTCAGGTTATTGTGCATCATTTGTGGAAACAATCTAGGAAATAAATTGAGCCCATCGGTGGCCATTGTAGCGGAGCTCAAATGTGAGGACCTAACTTAGGTCTTATAACTAAGCCAAATTTATCATTGTAATGTAAACACAATAAGAAGGAAAATAACTTACTTATAACTCAACATTTATTTGATGATAATATACAAGTAAATTTATTTACAACATATTAAACACGTAAGAAACTTCATTGTGGCAATTTCATAAATAATCAAAAAATGGAAGAATACTTGGATGCGTGGCTTGGGTGGCTTGGAGTGGCTTGGGTGGGTGAGACATTCATGACTCTGTTGGGATGCTCATGTTGTGCTACTACATTGGATTTACCTCCCAACCAGCTAGGAATGATTTTCCTATCCCGGGGAAACCTCCTGATTTCCTAGCCCTCTGAACCCAAGACCAACCGATTAGCAGGCCTTGTCCAAGTTAAAACCAACACTCTCCGATAAATCCAAGCTTGAGTTCTCATTTTTATCTCCATTTTCTTCCTTCTCTTTCTCCACATTCCTCCTCCCAATAAAATCCTCCAATCCAAATTAAAGAACAAGTATCCCCATTCTCCTCCTCATTCTCTTCCCTATATGTATATTCTGTCATCCACCTCAAACACCTACATTAATCACCATGAAACCCACCCCATCCTTTTAATATAATGACCTTGACTTGCCTTTCCATATCTTATTCAAAATTAGATTTGAGAAAACACATTGCGAATTGAAATATGGATATTTAATTCATAAATAAATTGGATAAGACCATATCTTATCCAAAATTAAATTGAGAGAGAACACCTTGGGAATTGAAATATGGATAATTAATTCATAAATAAATGGAAGAAGACCATATCTTATCCAAAGTAAATTTGATAAGACACCATGGGAATTGAAATATGGATAATTAATTCAAAAATAAATTGGAGAAGACCATATCTTATCCAAAAGTAAATTTTGAGAAGACACCTTGGGAATTGATTAATAATTGAATGACAAAAAATAATAAAAAAATCGAATTAGTAAAATAAAATTACACTTTCACAAGTGTAGGTATTACTTAATAATTATAAGTCAATATTTTAAGTTTAATTAAACACTAATCAAAATTAGCATGACGGGGTCAAGTTGGGCATTACACCAAAAACAAGTTGGAAGGCCGAGTGGTGTGAAGTAGGTTGAGGCCCTTGGTCAAGATAGGGTAAATTACGGGACCTTTGGTCTAGACAATGTAGAAGATATCTTGGATGATTCCCTACATTTTGATTTAACATGCCGAGGGCGAAATTATCTTCCAATTGAAGTGACCCCAAGGGTTATGGCAACAAAGGGTCTTGTTGTTGCCATTGTAATCCCATGACTAAACCTAATCCCCTCGACCCAACAAGTCAAGGATCTTGCATATAGTGGCATGATTTTGAGCTCCAGCACCATTCTATCACATTCAAGGTCGGTACGCTCGTGGGCAGCAACACGTATTTTGTTTTGAGATCTAATATTAGGGTTTCAACTATGGTGATGACCCCTTGCTAAAGAATCCATTTCCAAAGTTTTCCCTTAAGATTTTCCAAAGTAGTGCACCTCCTGCACTCTTGCAATTTCCTGTCTTTGTTAGGTCTTTTTTGGTCAAGACTCTCTTATATCTTGGTGAAAGAAATGAATTTTGTAGCTACATTAGGCTTCATCAAACGAGAAGTGACAAGAATCTCTATTGATTATAAGTGGCTTCTTCATGAAGGACAAAAATTGTGTAGAAATTTATTAATGCGATAGTATTACCGAATTCTCTTGATCTAACAAATTAATCTTATGTTAAATAAATAATCCTTCCACTTAATTCTTTGCGGAAATTAAATCGGCAATTTGCAAAACACATGAAGAAAATCAATCTCACATAAACACAAATTGTTTAACGAAAAGATTAAAGCTAAAAACCCCAACTATCATATATTATGTATATCGATGGAATCATGTAACAATACTATGCAAAACTTAGTACATCGAAGCTCTCGATCGATCAATAATCATTACACATTGTCATGTATAAATTTGCATGTCTAGCCATAATTTCTTACCTACGGCTTTGCCTCCCAACTAACGCAATCCTGCTTTAAAGAAGACCACCTAACAGATATGAATTTAATTGGCCTTGCCTTGGTACACGCAATCCTTATTGGCATCTTCAAGGTGTGTCAAATGCATTGAATGCATCACTATAGTCCTAGCAGATAGTCCATCTCACCCTTTCACCTATCTCTCAGCGGGTCTCCCGCGACCACGACATGCGATTAGTTATTTGTTGTATTTGTTCGATTGCAAGTGAGTTATTAGTTGTGAATTAATTAACTAATTCGTGCAAACTCTCACTAGTGTGTGTCTTTCGATTGGGCTAGATACAACTAGCTCAGCGAGATTTTAACTCACTTAAGCAGTTGAAAACTAAATAGCAACTCCATAACTACTCTTCAACTCTTGTCACAACTTTTATACACTTCAGTTCTATTTGAGTCCTCCCATGCAGTCACAGCCACTAACAATTCTGCGTAATTCCTTCAACAGGCCTGATTTGTAAATTTGTTCAACGAGAATAAAGTGCTCTAGAGAAAATAAGTTGATATTTATTGTGGATTATTATTAAGGGCTAATAATAATCGACATGCAACTATTCACAGATTTCGATCTATAAATAGACTTAAACGATATTCTAAAAATAGAACTTCATCTATTTTTACATTTGACCAACCATCTACAAATAGCATCCTGCAACTTATAGAATATGCTCACCATGTCTAAAAATAGACATACACCTAAATAACTGCGGGCCCCACTTAGTGAAGGTGCTTACTTTTCATAAGCTCATCGTCTTGTTGTATCTCAACACTCCTCTCAACAAGATAGGTATTATCCTTCACCCCGATCACCTTCCTCTATGGTATTCGAATTTGCTCTATTTAGAGCGCCTTGTCGGAATATAAAATGCGATCTTCGTAGGAATGTGCGGAAAACGACATGATCTTCCGGCGCACACGATCTCTAATATATTCGTACATACATATATCAATATGTTTATATCTATCATGAAACACTTGATTAATCGAGAGTTTAATGCAACTCTTATTATCACAATGTATCTTGTGGGATCTAAATGAACGAACAAGCCCTTCGAGTCTTCCTCATCCGGATAACCTCACATGCGACACGACTTCTTTACTTATGTATTTTACTTCGTAGTGACGAGTGCCACGGATCTTTGTTTCTCGCATGCCAAGCGTATAGATGCGATCTTGAAAACCCCTCTGATGTGCTCTTTACGTACGTTGGGTACCGCTGCCAGTACGCATCCCGTCAGACGAAAATAGCTTCACCTCATTCGTACGTACATGCCATAAGCTGTACTCGGATAGCCCTTTGAGATGCCTCGGGACATGCTTTGCCTTCAAAAGAGCTTGGTAGGCAACTTCGCCAGCTTGACTAAGCTAGTTCACCGCATAGCATATGTACGGTCTTGTATTAACTAAATACATGGATGAACCCTGGCCATCGATAAACGATGGCATCCCTCTCTGTAGATGTAGCATCCTCTTTCTCAATTTCACAGAGGAGTAGCCATGAGCTTGGGTCCTCCGACGGAGGTATCCAGGGCATACTTGCCTTGAGACTGTGGGTTCACCCTTCTCGTTGCCATATTTCCAATCCAAGGAAATAATGAAAGGAGGCCCAAATCCTTCATCTCCGACTTTCCTTTCAAATATCTGTGGATGAGTGTCAGCCTCATCACCGAATTGGTATTAAATAATCAACATAAATAACGATGATTAAAAACTTACCCTCACAATTTCGTACAGTTTCATCCGCCTCACTCTTCGAGTGAGCTTAAGTCGTTAAGTAGTTGTCGATCCATGTGTACTAAGCACATGGTGCTTGCTTCGACCTTTAACGCTCTTTTGAGTCTGTACACGTAGAGCTCGCGGTGAAGATCTCAAATCCTTGAAAATTTGCTCAATGTACACCTCTTCCTTAATGATCCCATTAAGAACACGGTCTTTCACATCCATATGATGAATGTGTAACCCTCTGCGCTAAGAGAGCAAGGATGGTCCTTATAAAAAAGAATACGGTCCGGCAGTGCAAAGGTTTCTTCTGTAATCAATCCCCTCGATGCGCTGAGAAGCCTCGGGCAACAAATCTTGCCTTATACTTCTCGACGTCCACATCAACATTTGCTTTACCTTGTAGATCCATTTTGAACCTACCACTAATTTACCCATAGGCCTTGGAACAATCTCCCAAGCCTTCATTTACGACAATGGGGGTCATACTCCTCACACGCAGCATACCCATGTGGGCTCTAGCATTCAGTTCTTCAAAAGAAGATGGCTACTGTCACGACACACTTGCTCATAAGAGCCATGTATCCGATAAATCGGTCGAGGTGACTATCTTTACCGCGCGACGTGTAGGGACTCATTTTGCGCATCAAGCTTAGGTCTCTCGGCTTAAACAGTACGCTTTCTACACCGTTTCTAATGTTTGGTTACGCAGGTGGACTCCTCCACTCCATGAATCTCCTCTGGCTGATCCACATCTAGAGGCTCATCTTTGGGAACAAAAGTTCCTCCCTGCATGCAAGTGTAGCTCCCTCGACGCTTGACTTCATGGCCTTCACACTCATTAATTTCTATCCTGTCTCCCTGTGATCATTCGATTGTTTGGAAAATACACATGATAATTATGGGGTGTTTTGTGTACCCCACAAATATCCCAGCACGCGATCGGATCCTAGCTTCTTCCTGGTGTCCTTTGTCACATGAATGTAAATAGATGAGCTAAAAATCTTCAATTGAGAAATATCAAGCTTCTCACCAATAAAAGCTTCTTGATTGCCTCATACCAAGTACACTGAAGACAATTTATTTTGCACATAAGCACGCGGTGTTGCATGCTTCCGCCCACGAAGTGCATCAGACCTGATATTTGTGCAGCTCGGCGTCTTTGACACCACGATCATTGTTCTTCTCTCGCGACCCCATTTCTTTGTGTCTTATGAGGCGTTGTGAGATTCTCTTTGAATTCTTCTTTGCTACGAAGTCTTTGAATTCATTCGAGATATATTCACCACCATTAGCAACAAAGCAGGCCTTCACTTGCTTCCCGGAAACTCCTTCTCACTTCAATGCTTTAAACTCACGAACTTTGAATGTTTCGCTCTTCCTTGCATGAAGAAGATCCAACATCTACAAGACATTCATCGACAAAAATAACATAATACCTATGTTTATTGTTAGGCTTAGCAAAGAAAAGATCCCTACACATGTGACAATTCTCTCCCGGAGATCATAGAAGCACGGTTCTCCCTCTCATGAAAGGTGGTCTCCACAAATTTACCCATAGTACATCACCATTGATACGGTAGCAACAGTACCCTTAGGAAGTCCGGTGAGAAATACATTTGCAGAAATATTCAAGGCGCCATGGTGAAGGTGCCCCAATCTCCTGTGTCATAATTCACCTCATCATTCACCGCCTTCTGCTTTGCCCATCATTTAAACTGGCCGATGCCTCCATCTTGTAAAGATTCTTAACTCGAATCCCTATCCTCTTGGTTTGACCCATTGTTTTATGTCGCGAAGCTGTTTGCTCCCTGGAAAACAATGTCACCTTCTTGTCTCAATATAACGTAGGATCAAGTTCTTCTTTAGACATGGAGACATGCATAACATCTTTCAAAATAAATGGTTGCATTCCCCTCCTCAACGATAATGGTTGTCTTTGGTCCTACTTCCTTCAGCCATCGTCACCCATCTCTCTATATGCATTTGGAGATCTTCTCCTCGAGTCACTAAGCCTGTTGCTTGTCTCCTAGTCATATGGAAGGAAGCACCACTGTTAAGACCCACCAGTCCCATAGCGCTTGAAGCGGGCATGCGATTAAAAAGAGAAATCAAGTTCAAGTTGCGGGGACTAAGGCCTCTCCGAAATTTGTACCTCCAACGACCTTCATGTTCTTCTCTTTTACGCCCAGAGCGGATTAGTGGCGAGATGCCCATGTTCGTGACAATGAAAACACTTCCACCTTAGACAAATCTTGACTTCTTGCTTTGGCCTGGATTTGGATGGAATTTCTTCCCCTTCCCTTTCCTTGCTTTTGTGGCTTAAAGCACAATTCATCATCATCATTCTTCGATGAAGAGCCATCACGATATTCGCCTTATCTCCTCACACGCCATCTAACCAAGGGAAATAGCTCCCCAATCAGGGCAGTTTCTCTCATCCATTATTGAGTATGTCGTTTGAATAAGCATGTTGAAATTATTCACAGAGATTATCCACGATCACACACTGTTGAACTTCATGCATAATACATAACCTCTTCTACTATTGATCATCGATTTACTTTCGGAAATATAAACAATCGCATGTACATTAAAACCATAAACAATCACATATAAACACGATGTTTATGGGAAAAGCTTAAAAGTGAAAACCCCCAACTATACGTATATTATAATGATGAGATCATGTAACAATAATTGTACAAACTCTCACAGTCTAAATTAATCTCTGGATGACACACTACAGAAGCTCGGATCTGGCAAACACATGCTCCCGATGCTCCACCTGACCGCTGCCTCTCTGCGCAATCCAATATGGATAATACCGGATCAAGTTAGATCTCACTGATATACTGCGCAATCCTCATTGCTTGTCTCCATCGATGTGTGTCAAATCTCATGCACCCAATGTAGTCTGTGGTAATTACTGTGGTCTTTCACCCTACCTTTCCATGGTCTCCTGCATTTGTCCATGCTAGGTTATTTGATGTATTCTTTAGTTGATTTATGAGTTAATAATTAGTGAATTAATTAATAATTAATTCACTGCTGTCACTAATTGTATCAATCGATTTAGACTAGATACAACTAGCTCAGCTAAGTTAAGCGAGCACGACTCCGTGCTTGTCTCTTGACTTCCTGGCTACGTATGAGTTCAACGAACTCAACCATGCAACAACTCCCACTAAGCCTAGAATAGTGTAATTTCATCCCCCTTCGCTGTGTGCCCTTAGTGACTCGGCGAGTGCTCCCAAGAGGATAAGATAATGTTGGAATTTAAAATATTATGAAATAACATGTTAAAATGTATCTATTTTGTTGGCAATCTAAAAATAGGTCATGAAGTATGTCTAAAAATAGAAAGTCCATCTATTTTTTTAAAACAGCTTAACCATCCACAAATATCATCCTGCAACTCATAGAACATGATCCATAACAATAAAGCAGGCACTTAGTGCAAAAATGAACTTTCGCCAAAAACCTTTGCGGGCCCACTTAGTGAAGGCGACTTTTCCCACTAAGCTCCTCATCTTGTTGCAATCTCAACGAGTATTCGTAGCTATGCAAACTCTTCGGAAGCTTAGAGAGAGCAAGCTCACCAAGCAAATACGTAACGACATAATTCCCATACGGCTAAATCCCTACATTGGACAAACTTTGTGAGATATTTGGAATATTTGCCCTTCTCCATTTGATTTTTCGAGCTTATCTTTTGGTACCAACTTCCTGTAAGCAATCCATTTTCTTTGCTTTCGGAAAAAGATGCGCATCACGACCTTCCACATTGTAAAGTAATTGGCTTTCCCAGGAAAGGCTTAACATAATATGGTCTTTCACACCTTCCAACATAATTCTTCTTGTCTTTGCTACCTTCTTTTGCCATGCGTCGAGTAATGCGACATCGACAGTAGCTTAGGAAAATCACTATCGATGAACTCCTTCAATCCATTATCTTCAAGCAACGCCTCCATCCTGTCCTTCCAAAGCTATGTAGTTAAGGCTACCTCGAGGAGCCTTCTCCAACGCAACCCATTGAAAGACATTCCAGCTGAATGCTCGGTGTCACACCAAGAAATTCTCTTTCTGACAAATTCGGGTGTCCACCAACACAAAACTCAACACCTCTTCACTGTTACGCAATATCCGGTGATTAACCTTTGCTTTCAAGAATGTTTTTTAACAGAAATTTATTAATACGTGGTATTCTTGGATTCTACGATCTAACAAATTAATCTTATGTCGAAATACAAAATCCTTCACTTAATTCTTTGCGGGAAATTAAATCGCCAATTGCAAAACACATATGAAGCAAAATCAATCGCACATAAACATAGTTGTTTAACGGGAAATATTAAAGCTAAAAACCCCAACTATAATATATTATGTATATCAATGGATTATGCAATAATCTCATACAAAGCTTAGTACATCAAGCTCTCAGTACAATCAATAACCATTACACACTGTCATGTAGAAATTTGCATATCTATGCACCAATTTCTTGCCTCCTGACAGCCTGCCTCCACTACGCAATCCCTGTTGAAGAAGACCCCTAAATGAATTCGAATTGGCCTTGCCTTGACTGTGCAATCCTCAATGGCACATCCAATGTGTTTCAGATGCATTGAATGCATCACTATAGTCACAACTGATAGTCCATCTCACCCTTTCACCTATCTCTCGATTGGGTCTCCACTAAAACTGACATGCAAGTAGTTAACTGTTGTATTTGTTCAGTTGCAAGTGAGTCTCTAGTTATGAATTAATTAAATAAGTAATTCACTAAACTCTCACTAATGTATCTTCAGTTATAACTAGATACAACTAGCACAACTGAATTTAACTCACTTAACTGAGTTAAACTAAATAACAACTCCCATAACTACTCTTCCAACTCTGTCACAACTCTGCCACTTTAGTTCTAACTGAGTCCTCCGTGCATGAGTCACCAACCACCCTAGGAATTGTGTAATTCCTTCAGCCCACTGATTTTCCAAATCTTTTCACTAAAATAAAGTGCTCCAAGAGAATAAGTTGATATTTATTGTCGGATTATTATTAAGGACTAATAATAATCGACATGCACCTATTTTTAGATTAGTGATCTATAAATAGACTTCGCCCAATATTCTAAAAATTGAATTTCATCAATTATTCCAACTTGATCAACCATCTACAAATAGCATCCTATAACTTATAGAATATTCTCACCATGTATAAAAATAGACATACACCTAAAACTAGCCTGTGGGCCCCACTTATTGAACATACTTAATTTTCATTAAACTCATCATCTTGTTGAATCTCAACACTCCCTCTCAACAAGATAGGGATTATCCTTCACCCCGATCCTGCCTCTATGGTATTCGAATTTTCTCCTGCCGAGTGCCTTCGTCAAAATATCTGCATCCTGATCTTCCGTAGGAATGTATTGAAGCAACATGATCTTCCGCTGCAGACAATCTCTGATAATATGATACCGAATATCAATATGTTTAGATCTATCATGAAACACAGGATTAATCGAGAGTTTAGTGCAACTCTGATTATCACAATGTATCATTGTAGGATCTAAATGTGAACCGAACAAACCGACCAAGATCTTCCTCATCCAAATAACCTCACATGCAGCTTGACTTGCTACCATGTATTCTGCTTCCGCTGAACTAAGTGCCATGGATCTTTGTTTCCTGCTGTACCAAGAAATTGTTGTAGATATAATACTGAAAACCCCTCCTGATGTGCTCTTTCTATCCATTGGGTTGCCTGCCCAATATGCATTCGTGAAGCCATGCAACTTCACCTCATCTGTCTATCTGTACCATAAGCCATACTTAGATGTGCCCCTAAGATACCTTAGGACATGCTTGCCTGCCTTCCAAAAGAGCTTGGTAGGCTTAACCGTCGCTTGTGAAAGCTGGTTCACCGCATAGCATGTCTAGTCTTGTATTAACTAAATACATGAGCGAACCCACCAACTATCGATAAACAATGGCATCCACTACCTTTGTCGATGTAGCATCCTCTTTCCTCCAATTTCCTGGAAGAGGAGTATCCATGGGCTTGCAGTCCTCCATGTGAAACTTACCAAGTATCTCCCGAGCATACTTGTTTTTGTAGAGGCAAATCCCATCTGCGGACAGAGGTGATCCCTACTAGACCAAATCGGGTCTAGCAACAATCGTAACACGCTAAGGCGCAAGTTCCTAATTACAAGAGACCAAATTGCGAAGAAGGCCTACCTTAAGTCCAACGCTGTTGTTCGTAGAGAAGATAGCACTCCTATTTCCTTGCTCTGGCAGATCACAATTCTCTCGCTTGTCGCGATCAAAAACCTGCACATACAAGAAACACGACGAACACACAAGCGTAAAACCCAAAATATGAAATTATGTATCAGTCAGAGAAGAAACAACTCATGATCACAATGAACAATACGAGTGGAACCATAACCAAAGTCGCTTATCATTAATTAATACAAAGAAAGATACAACCTGCGCTTTGACGCTGGATCTTCCTTCGGTGGGTCAACAGCGGAATACATCTCGATAAAGCTCGTCGGGAATGGGACAAGCCTCTCTCTTCGGTTGTCTTGACAATAATCTCCTTGCTATTGATTTGGCTCTATGAGAACTATCAAGGCTCTTGCAACATTCTCTAGGCTATGAAGGCTCTTGAAGGCTCAACCATTCAGCCCCTTCATCAATCGAAGATGGCTATATTTATAGAGGAGAGGAGGAGGTTGGGATCTCTACAATAGTGGAAGGGAGGCCTTATCCCTTGGGAGGTTCCCCATAAGGTGGAAACAAGAGGCCAAAGGAGGAAGGCCGCGGTTATTCAAATAAAACCACTCCTCATGACTCATCCACAAAGTTGTTGTAATCGAAACTTTGCCTCTTTTTTTAAAAAATTTCCATAAGAAGATTGGCTCGAGTGCTTAACTGACAGCGTCAACTAGCGTGGGCTTAGTGTTAATTTTCCTCATTGACGTGAGGACATAACAAGCCGCCGCCGCCAAGGAAAAAACATGTAAGCTGTGGGTTCCGGCTTCGTAAAATGATCAATATCGTAAGGAATGTTGTCTTCATGGAAAGGGATGTAATGATGGTATTTGCAAGGCATGACACTCGCTTATTGGTCACATAAATGACCCTCCAATGTGCAAGACGAGGGATTGCAGGGACAGTGACAAATTTCTATGTAACAGATGCCCCCTAAAGCATGAGGCCCGAGAGAGAGAGAGAGGGGTGAAATGATTTACGAGAACGTGTCCAACTAAAAACACTGTCGTCGGAAAACCTGCGTAGACAAGTAAAAATGATATCTCAAATACATGATATATGTGGTATGGGCACAACCATCCATAACAGAGTATACAATAATTCAGATCCAAGGCATGGACGTAGCCATCCAGTGAGGATCGATAAATAGACTCAGGTATGGTCGCAGCCATCCAATGAATGAGTCATGTAACCAATTACAATAATCCACAAAATCGCAGCCTGGATTATAATAGACAAAACCCAGGGTCTTGTGCTCCATCTCGACCAGAACAAAGTACAAGTTCAAGCATGCGAATAAGTGAGTTGAAGTCGAACATGTAAGAACATCGCCTGATTACCAGCTAATGATGAAAGCTATTAACAAACGCGAGAGGAACCACCAATAATGACAATGGCCCTCAAGGTACTATAGGTACAATCCACAGAGTGTGAATAGTGAGCTGGCGTCAAACACCCGCAGAATCATCCGATCGAAGGTTAATGAGGAAAACCTTACGTCAAATGCGAAGAACCTGCCATTGAGGCATGCAGGCTCCAAGGTACCGGAAGGGAGTCTCTAGATCAGCTTCCCTGATAATGAGCTGAAGTCGATAGGAAGTGACCTTGATCGAATGTGGGCCATAGTGTTTCCCACATCATCAACGCGAGACAGAGGAAAATATTGTTGTGAATCAGGATCAGATGAGAATCAGAGGAGGGTTGTAACTGCAGAGGTCAACTTCTCTTGAACATATCAACGGCACGATAGTGGATTTGGCTGTATTTGACATCAAAAGATCAGGGTTCATGATGACAAGGCAAAGAGAATATGAGAGGTCAAAAGGGATTACCCAAACCCATGGAGGCAAACAGATAATGAGATGAGATGTCCCCACTCGACACGAATGCAGACAAGTGCCATGTTCAAGAGCGACATACTATCGACACGGCGATGATACTGGTTCCATTTTCCCCCACCATTTCTGGTGAGTACCTCTTTATTTTTACACAAGCTTGAAGAGGATACCATATGCTTTTCATATAAGTTCGTCCTTCGGACAAATCCATCCTAGTACATTTAACGAGCCCCAGAAAGGAGGAACTCGATTATCGTCATTACGACTGGATCCGATGTCATCATGGTTTAACGAGTCTGAAAAAGGAAGAACTCGACGTCTTTTCATGTTTAGAGAGTTTGAAAAGACAGCAGAAAAGTAAACTCCAACAATCAGTTTTCGTAGATAGTCCCTCGCATCCGAAAAGGTAGAAAACTATATCCGAGAAAACCTCTTAGTCGTGATAGGCTAGGTATTCCTTTTTCGTAAATAATCTATCCCAGCCCCGAAAAGGGGTAAACGTATACTAGGTAGATGTCTTTTCACATACAATTTAACGAGATCAAAAATGTATAAGCAACTCGGAAATATTTTCATGTTTAGAGAGTCAGAAAAGAGCTGAAAGATGACTCCTACTAGAGGAACGAGTGGTATAAAGTGAAGCAACTGGTTCCGGTGATGGTGGAACTGCTCAAAATAAATAAAGGTCAAGAGGTTGGCTAAAAAGACCAATCATCACAGCGGTTCCTCAGGAATGGGTAAAACAACCAAGTGAAGGCATATGATCGGCCAAGCAGATAGTGACAATGGAGTGAGAAAACCAAAGCTCGTCTGGCAAAAACAGGCTAATAAAATGGCAATCACAAGAGGTAAAATGGGAATGGTTTCATTTTTTATACTAGCTTGAAATCAGAAAACTCTGCTTGAAGTTGGTTTCATTTTTACACAAGCTTGAAACAAAGATAAATTATGCTTGAAACCGGTTTCATTTTTACGCAAGCTTGAAACGGAAACAAATTATGCTTGAAAAAGTAAGCATGCCCCCAGCATGGTGACTCAATTCGAGGTAAATGCCCCCCAAGCTTCAATCCATATGAAAGGCAGATGGAGTGAAGGTTCAAGTTACGAGATCAAGAGAAAGACTCGACTGGGATTTTACAAGATCTAAACAAAGACTCGAATTGAACAGGAACGTGTTTCATTATTTTAATGAGGTTGACACATTAAAAGAACTATCCTCAGGACACCTTGTTCATTTTTTAAGGAGCTTGACGTAAGACAAGGAACTCTGCTCCGAAAACCTTGTTTCATTTTTTAAGGAGCTTGACACAAGACAACGAACTATGCTCCGACCAGATTCATCATAATGAGCAAGAAGTCATGGCTTCCAAGATTTCCACTCATGATGGAAGGAAAACATCCTGGAAGTCAGGACCCAATGCACCTAGCACTTGATGCACAATGGCACTATCACTGGGTACAGGCATGGGGTAGGTAGGCACATAGTTGACCCGCGGTGGGGCAGATACAACGGGTGGATAAAAACCAGGAAGAGATGATGGCTAAGCAATGCCACATTAGGACCAAAGAACGAAAGCTTCATCAATGGTGATGATCCATCCTTCATGAAACATAACACACTTTAAAAGGGAGGAGACAAGCGCTCCCATGGCATAGGTGTAATCAGGCTCCAAAAGCATATTGAAATCCAAGGGGCTCGGAACAACCATCACGTCCATATGGATGGTTTTACCTCCCAATGTAACAACCTTAGAAGGATCCCTAACGGTCGTACCAGTTCCTTTTCCGTTAAATGCCAAATGCATTTTGCATAACAAAAAGCTACGTGCGAACCGAAAGCTTTCCAAGTAGTTGAGGATAGAACACTACCGTACACACCTTCATCTATAACAGTGGTAGGTACGACCAAACCAAACCAAAGGCTCCGTAAAATCTTACCGTTATCTCAAAATTCACATAAGATGGAAGGTGGTATCCAGTAGTAAATCGACCTACCAAAGGAAGCGACCAAACTACTCCTGGACAGGGGCTACCATCGAACTGAGATGGTCTTCCCCTGGTGTTACGGAAGAAGAAGGAGCATCTTCCATGACTTCCATCATGGAGTCGGGAAGAGTATCCTCCAGGACCTCCATCACGGGAGGTGGAGGAGCAGCTTCTTGAGATATAGGGACAGGAGAATATTTCTCCAAGTCCGAGGAATCTAAAGAAACAAGAAGAACCTGAGGGATGTGAGGTCCACTCTCAATGGAAAAGACCTGGTGCACCACAGACGGGGCCAGTTCAACCGATCCCACAACCAATGGTTGGTCGGGAATGGATTCCTGAATTTGAATTTTCGAGGGATCGGGATCAACCAAGGATGACTCTTGACCAATCGTGGCATCATCTGGTGGAGGACTCAAAGACAACTGCTTGTAACTAGCCGGAAGGCATGGTGCAGAAGCAGCCGAGTTGTCCAAAACTCATTTGGCTTCATCCATATATGGAAAAAGGTGGATGGCATGGTGCCCTTCACACAACTTACAGGGATTGGTAATCTTACCCTACTTCTTAGGAGACTTACCAACACCAGTTGAAGACATGCCCCCAACTTGATTCTCAGAAGCCAAAGGCAACGGCGGATGACCGTTGGACCATTCTTCGAGCACCTTGGGAATGCCAGGGCAGTCTCGAAGAAGATGGTCTCCCATGCACAACATGCAAGGGAACTTGTCTTTCCACGGAGGGTTGGGAGGTTTATCAAGAGGAGATGTTTCAGAAGCAGTAGCTGCAACCTTAGCCTCTCTTTTATTAGTCTTCTTCTTCTTTGTCTTCTTCTTCTTCTTCTTAGCCACCTGGTTACTCGAATCCAGACTTTCACCAGGCGAAGTAGCAGAGGAGGACGCAGAAACAGGTGAAGAAGGGGAGAGGTCCACCTTGGAATCAACATGATTTTGTTCAGGCGGAGGAACTGATTGAACAATAGACGAGACATTTGGGACCACAAAGGTTGAAAACAACCAAACAAGCAACCCAACAGTTAACCCAGGAAGGGAAAAAGTTGCCATATAAGGAGCACCAACATTTTCAAAAGGAGGAAAATGACTAGGATTCCCATTGGAGGGGATTCCTTGGTTGGTGAACTCCAAAAAAGTCACCATTAGAATAGCAGAAACAAATTTAGAACAACACCCTAAGGAAACTAACTTTAACCGGGAATATTTCGTGGGCAGTTAATTTTTAAAACATTGAAAAAAAAACTCTGTTGTTTCATCTTTTAAGAGTCAAGAAATAGACAAAAGGTGACTCTATCGCTTTCAGATTGAAAACAAGCATGAAAGGACAAGCGCTTGATGATCCTTTCAAATTTAATGAGTCAGAAAAGATAAAATGATTGTGAATTCTAGGCAAAGGGTGTACCAAATAACCGTGAACTATACACTTTGGTTTTAAAATGAAAGAGAAATCACTCAAGGACTTACGTACGTGCGGTAATCTCCCCCGAATGTTGTGTCCGTGTATCACGGTATAGGGTGGGTACCCCGCTTCCTATGGATAAAGGATGGCAACCTAGTGGGGTCTCCCTATATACGCAATGGTACAGGGAGCACAAGTTCGTACTAGCGCCGTCTAAAGCCAAGAGGCGAACGATGCCTACTAGGTTTAACAACGCCGAACACGTCACAAGCCTAGACCTCTAAATATTTCGTTAATGTTTCAATGCTGCCTTAGTGTAAATTGAATAAATTTTAATGTTAATATTCAATTATGTTTCAATTTTCAGGCCCTGGTGAGTGTTATGTCTCAAAATATCCTAAATGCACACTACATGCCATAGTATATCATTTCATTTGATGAAAGCTAATTATGAGAGAGTTAAGAACTTTTCATACAATAACAAAATGACCAGAATACAATCACTAATGTCTCTAATGCAAGCTAATGAAAACTAAAAGCTTTTCTTTCAGATTTATAAATCACTAATAACACAGAAAAGATTCAATTTGCATTAACTAATCAAGAGCAAAAGATATTTTTTTTTATTTTTAGTGTTTGAGAGCAAAGTGCACTAAAAAAATGAAAAATAATGAAACGAGCAATTTGAAAAGCGATAGAAAAGGAGTAAAAACAAGCAAGTTTCACTCAATGCAAACACACAATCAGACCTCAAATTGACAAAACAATCCCTCGAAACCAAAAGAATCCCAAAGACTCTAATGAACCATGTAATCTAGGCCCAAAACAAGACAATGAAGAATTCGAATGAGGAAGAAACCAATCACTCAAAGAACACAACAAAACGATAGACAACCACCAAACGAATGGAGAGAAGAAATCACAAAGTTCACTAAATAGATAGAAGCCAAAAACTCCCACGGGAGGCTCGACACACTATAGCACCTAGATGCCCTAGGGCTAGAATGTAAAATCAATAGAAGAGGGCAAACAACCAAAGGATGAAGGCCAGAGTCAGTCAAACATGACTCCAGAACACTCAGGCAGTCATAAAAATGAAACCAAGATCACATATCAAGCTCAGAAAGCTCAAGACAGAGAAAACACTAGCACCTTACAGAATTGGCACGACTGTCAGGCTGAATCTAGTGCCAGAATAGCATTGGCGCGGGTAATACACTGGAAACATGCACCAATTGGCGCGAGTATTAGGCTAATAAGCGCGCCAGTCAATTTTACTAAGAAAAAATAAAAAAGAGCAATCCAAGAAATAGACTAGTGATGGTGAAGCTAAACAAAAGCCAAACACATGAAAAGAGCCAGCCAAAAGAGCTGATCAAGCAAGCAAAGTCAAGAATCGACCGAAAATACAAGACAATATTCCAAATCAACATCTCCTTAGTGGAGTCGCCAATTTGTTGTAGAGGTAAATCCCCTCTGTGGATAGAGACGATCCCTAATAGCCCAGATCGGGTCTAGCAACAATTGTGTCACGCTAAGGCGCAAGTTCCTAATTACAATAGACCAAATTTCAAGAAAGGCCTACCTTAAGTCCAACGTTGTTATTCACAGAGAAGATAGCGCTCCCGTTTCCTTGCTCCGGCAGATCACAATTCTTCCGCTTGTCGCTATCAAACACCTGCACATATAAGAAACACGACGAGCACACAAGCATAAAACCTAATATATGCAATTATGTATCAATCAGAGAAGACACAACTCATGATCACAATGAACAATACGAGTGGAACCATAACCAAAGTCGCTTATCATTAATTAATACAAAGAAAGATACAACCTGCACTCTAATGCTGGATCTTCCTTCGGCGGGTCGACAGCAGAATACGTCTCGGTAAAGCTCATTGGGAATGGGACAAGCCTCTCTCTTCGGTTGTCTTGACAATAATCTCCTTGCTACTGATTTTTCTCTATGAGGACTATCAAGGCTCTTGCAAGATTTCCCTGTGCTATGAAGGCTCTTGGAGGCTCAACCATTCAAATTTCCTTCATCAATGGAAGATGGCTATATTTATAGAAGAGAGGAGGAGGTTGGGATCCCTAAAATAGTGGAAGGGAGGCCTTATCCCTTGGGAGGTTCCCCATAAGGTGGAAACAAAAGGCCAAAGGAGGAAGGTCATGGTTATTCAGTCGAAACCACTCCTCATGACTCATCCACGAAGTTGTTGTAATCGAAACTTTGCCTCTTTTTTTAAAAAAAAATCATAAGTAGATTGGCGCGGGTGCTTAAATGGGACAGAGCGCCAATTGGCGCGGGCTCAATGTTAAATTTCCTCATTGGCACGAGGACGTAACGGGCTACCATCGCTAAGGCAAAAACATGTGTTTTTAGGGGTCTGCTCAGGAAATGATCAACAGAAGGAATGTTGTCCTCATGGAAAGGAATGCAATGATGGTATTTGCAAGGCGTGACACTGCTTATTGGTCACATAAACGACCCTCCAATGGGCGAGATGGGGATTGCAGGGACGGTGAAAAATTGTTGTGTAACACTTGCCTTGAGACACAAATAGTTGAACTTCTCACTGCCATATTTCCAATCCAAGGAAATAATGAAGGAGGCCCAAATCCTTCGTATCAAACTCCTTTGCAAGATCTTCCTTGCATGAGTGTATCAATTGCTCATCACCCGTTAGTATTAAATAATAAACATAAAGAACAATTATTAAAATCTTACCCTCCACCACAATTTGGTATAGGTTTTCATCCGCCTCACTCTTGGTGAAGCAAAGTCCAGTGAAATAGTTGTCGATCTGTGTGTACCAAGCACGTGGTGCTTGCTTCAGCCCATACAACGCTCTTTTGAGTCTACACACATGCAACTCGCTGTTGAAGATCTCAAATACTTTAGGCTACTCAATGTGCACCTCTTCCTCAATTATCCCATTAAGGAATGCAGTCTTCACATCCATCTGATGAATGTTGACCCATCTGCGCTAAGAGAGCAAGGATGGTCCTTATGGAAGAATATCATGCGACATGTGCAAAGGTTTCTTCATAATCAATCCCCTCGATCTATGAGAAGCCTCGGTCAAAAAATCTTGCCTTATACTTCTCGACGCTCCCATCGGCAGCTTGCTTTACCTTGTAGATCCATTTTGAATCTACCACTGATTTACCCATCGGCCTTGGAACAATCTCCCAAGCACTGTTTCTAACAATGGAGTCATACTCCTCCACCATGGCGTCTACCCATATGGGCTCCTACACTGCTTCTTCAAAAGAATATGGCTCTATCATGATACACTTGCTCATGAGAGCCACGTATCCAATAAATCGGTCAAGTGGTTGTCTCTGTCTGCACTATGATGTAGGGACTCCTACATTTTGTGCCGCATCAAGCTTCAGTCTCTCAACTTCTGAGGTCCACTTTCTACCTTGTCTGATGTTTGGTTTTGCATGAGTGGACTCCTCCACTCCATGAATCTCCTCCTGTGGCTGATCCACATCTAGGGGCTCATCTTTAGGAACAAGAAGTTCCTCCTCTGCATGCAATTGTAGCTCCCTCTCAAGTGACAACTTCATGGCTTTCACCTCATTGAATTTTATATCCCGTCGCACCACAGTCATTCGACTGTTTGGAAAATACACACGATAATTATGGGGTGTTTCTGTGTACCCCACAAATATCCCAACTTCTGCAGTCAGCTCCAGCTTCTTCCTGGCATCCTTTGTCACATGAATGTAAACATATGAGCCAAAAATCTTCAAATGAGAAATATCAGGCTTCTTACAAGTAAAAGCTTCTTCAGGTGTACTCATGCCAAGTACTCTATGAGGACAACGGTTTTGCACATAAACCGCAATGTTGCATGCTTCCGCCACAAGTGCATCGAAGAGGGCCCCGGTCATGCATCATAGCTCATGCATCACCCACAATCGTTCTTTCCTTCCGCTCCATGACCCCATTCTACCGTGGGTTATGAGGCGTTATGAGTTCTCTCGAATTCCTTCTTTACTGCTGCACTTTTTAAGTCCCTATATTAATAGTGTAGCCCCTTATTATGTTAGTGTAGCTCCCCTTATTGTTATTGTTGTACCCCTGTAACCCCCATTTTGTTATTATTGTGCCCTTAAATTATTATTGTTAGGTCGGCTAGGATTACATTGTGGCCCACTAGGATTACATTATGGCCACATGGACTCCTATATATAGAAAGGAGGTTTTGTAAATTGTATCATCCAAGAATTGTTCATTTATGTAATGTATTGGAGGTTTCCCCCTCGAAGTGGCTTATTTATAAGGCATTTATATCTCTTTTCTTCTATTTTTGGAGCTGGTTACACAACATTTGGTATCAGAGCTTTGGATTCTAGGGTTTCGTTGCTCTAAACAGGCCATCATAGAATTTTCGCTATAACTTGTTTTCTACGAAGGTTCAGAATTTGAAATGTTTAGGGCGTGGAGCCGAAATCCTTGTGGAGCTGAAATCCTGAGGAAACTCATCAAAAAATTTCAGAGCTTGGTTCGCAATATTTTCGGAGATATGATCTGTGGAAGGTAGTGATTTTTCAGGCTCCCGAATTTCATCTCAAAGAGGTGATCATGGGAAAAGATTCATAACTCTCTCTCTGTGCATCAAATTGGAGTGTCGAAAAAATTGTTCACAAGTACACGGACTTTAGTTTCTTGGCTATCAATTTCAGAGCCGAAGGATGAAACAGTTGACACGCAGCAAGTCATACAAGTTCTTTTCATCGAACCAAATTACAATCAATCATTGTGGGAGATTACTGAGCAATCTCGCTTGAGAATCCAAATCAGGTCAGACCTGTGGCATTCAAAGGAGAATTTAGAGGGCTACCTCAGTGCCAAATTTCAGATATTGAAGAGCCGCAATCACAGAGATAATCCAATTTCAATATCGAGCTCCTCAAAAGCAAGAAAAAGGTGTGTATTTTTTTTCCGAATTGCATAAGTCTTGTTTGAAGAATCAATTTGAATTGATTACAAGGGCGTATTGTAGAATAGATATCAGTATTGGGTTCTAAAAAATTCCCCGTAAAAATAATTCAACACCCATTAAGCCTTTAGAAGGCTCTACTATGACTCATGAAGATGAAGAATTGCAACATGATGTATCAAAATTACAAGAGCAAGTGCACCAAATTTCGCTCTCGCAAAGAGCAGCAAAAAATGAAATGGAAGTTTTGAAGAAAGGCGTGGAAGTGAAGATGTATGGTTTGAAGAATAATATGGATTGTTCGAAGAAAGGCATGGAATCTAAGATAGATGGCATGGAAGCTGGCATGGAATCTAAGATGGATGACATGGAAGCTAAGATCCATGAAAAAATGGAAAACATGAAGAATGATCTAAAAGCAAACATGGAAGGTTTGACAAAGTTGATACAAGAAATGTTTCCTAATGGTGAAAAGATAGTATAGGAAACTCATGATGAGAACAAAATAAATGTTAATCTTGATTTCATAAACTCTAATGTTGGCGGGAAGAACCACCATATTCCAAAAATGGATATGAGGAAGTTTGATGGAAAGGATCCTGTAACATGGATACTACAAATGGAGCAATATTTTGATCTCCATAATGTGAAAAACACACAAAAGGTACGCATCACAACTTTACATTTAGAACAAAATACATTTGTATGGTATCGATGGCTTTGCTCCCGTAAAAAAATTGTCACTTGGTCAATTTTTACGGAGGAAATGATAGCACATTATGAGGATACAAAGAGAAAAACCTTCTTTAGCCAATTGATAAATCTCAAACAAAAGGGTTTAGTGGGGGAGCACATTGAGGACTTCCAAAAATTGAATATAAGGGTAAATGATATTCCAGAAGAACACAGGATTGATCTCTTCATAGGTATTTTAAAGGATAACATCCAACATGAATTTCGCGTTTTGGAACCTGATTCATTGGAAAAGGCATTCAGGTTGGCAATAAAAATTGAATGTAAAATTATGGCGGCAAGGAATCCTACCACTCACTTCTATAAAGAAGGAAGTGTTTCTACGCCTAGATTTCCACAACCTACAAGGTTGACACCACAACAATTGGAAGAAAAAAGAGCAAAAGGGATTTGCTACAGTTGTGATAGTAAATACACTAAAGGTCATAGGTGTGCTGAGAAGAAATTATTTTACATAGATTGTGAAGAGGAAGAAAAAAATGAACAAGACGAGGATATACACTTGGAACCAACCCTAGAAGAAGAAGAAATGAGTCTGACTATATCATGTAATGCATAAGCAGTAATTACCACTCCTCAAACTCTCAAGATAGAAGGACATATCAAGAATAAAAAGGTAATAGTGTTGATTTATTTGAGTAGTACCCATAATTTTATTCATTATAAGGTAGCCAAGGAATTGAATTATTTCCTATACCCAGCACTAGAATTTCAAGTGATGGTTGCAAATGGAGGAGCTATAAATTGCTCTGGAAAATTCCATAATATCAAGCTAGCCATGGGGGAATATGTATTGAATAGTTCAATGCTTTCCATCCCAATGTGAGGTCTTGATGTTGTACTAGGAGTACAATGGTTACAATATTTAGAGGTGGTAGCTTTTAATTTTCAAGAACTTTTCTTGAAATTTTTTTCGAAAGGAAAGGAAATCAAATTACGAGGTATCATAGGGAAGCCAGGAAAGATGATAAGCTCTAATGTCATGACAAAGCTTCTAAAGAAAGAATAATGGGACGTAATTTCACAATTATGCTCACTAGAAGTTCCAACATTAAAATCATCTATTTCTCCATATCTCCATAAAGTCTTGGACAATTATTCCAAGGTGTTTGATATTCCCAAAGGACTCCCACCTATTCGTGATCATGATCATGATATTCATTTGATTCCACGAAGTGTTCCTCCAAACATTAGGCCTTACAGATATCCTTATGTCCAAAATATCAAAATTGAACGTATGATTGCAGAAATGTTAGAGGTTGGTATAATTCAACCTAGTCAAATTTCTTTCTCTTCTCCCGTATTTTTGGTTCACAAAAAATATGGATCATGGTGCATGTTTCCGGATTATAGGGAGCTCAATAAGCTCACTATTAAAGATAAATTTCCCATTCCTATGATTGATGAATTATTGGATGAATTAGATGGAGCAAATTATTTTACCAAATTGGATCTTCATTCAGGATATCATCAAATTAGAATGAAGACTGAAGATATTCCAAAAACAACATTTCAAACTCATGAGAGTCATTATGAATTTTTAGTCATGCCTTTTGGCCTTACCAATGCACCTTCTACATTTCAAGGGTTGATGAATTCCATTTTCAAACCCTTCCTTAGAAAATTTGTGCTAGTATTTTTTGATGATATACTAATCTACAACATGTCTTGGAAGGATCATGTTCAACATGTTGACAGGGTGCTCAAACTATTGGAGGAGAAGCAATTATATGCAAAAACATCCAAATGTTTCTTTGGAGTACAAGAGGTGGAATATCTGGGTCATATTGTATCTCACGAGGGTGTTAAGGTAGACCCTAACAAAATTAAAGCCATTAAGGAATGGAAAGTCCCCACAACCATAAAGCAGTTGCAAGGATTTCTCGGGTTAACAGGGTATTATCGCAAGTTTGTTAAGAATTGTGGGAGAATAGCAGCACCTCTAACAACATTATTGAAGAAAGATGCATTTTCATGGACTCCTGAAGCAACTAAGGCCTTTGAACATCTTAAAGAGGCAATGTGCCTAGCACCGGTCTTAGCTACGCCAGACTTCACAAAAAACCTTTATTGTGGAATGTGATGCCTCAGGAAATGGAATTGGTGCAGTTTTAATGTAGGAAGGAAGACCCATTGCTTTTGAAAGTCGTCCAATCAAAGGAAAGTATTTACAGAAACCTATTTATGAGAAGGAAATGTTAGCAATACTGCATGCACTAAAGAAATGGCGAACTTAACTAATGGGAAGACACTTCAAGGTAAAAACTGATCATGATAGTCTTAAACACTTTTTGGAACAAAGACTATCTTCAGAAGAGCAGCAAAAATTGGTCACAAAGATGTTGGGTTATGACTTTGAAATAATCTACAAAAAAGGAAAGCTTAATGTTGTTGCAGATGCACTCTCAAGAAAGAATGAAGAGGTGGAAGCAATGCTTTGTGCCATTTCTATTATCCAACCAGATTGGATAACTGAAGCAAGAGATGAATGGAAGAAGGAAAAAGATGTATGGACACTCATTCAAAAGTTGCAGCAATATCCTAGTACATCTGATACATTTAGTTGGAAAAATGATTCCTTGTGGTACAAAGATCGCTTATATCTTTGTAAGAATTCCCAACTAAAACAAAATATTCTTCTGGAATTGCACACTTCTCCTTTAGGAGGACACTCAGGATTTTTAAAAACTTACCACAGGGTGAAGAAAGAATTTTTTTGGGATGGCCTTAAATCTGATATTCAAAAGTTTGTTGCAGAATGTTTGGTTTGCCAGCAGAATAAAGTTGAGACAATTAAGACCCCGGGACTTCTACAACCTTTATCCATTCCAAGTCAACGTTGGGAGGAGATTTCAATGGATTTTATCACAGGTTTACCTAAGTCCGAAGGAAAGAGCGTCATCATGGTGGTAGTTGATAGACTTACCAAGTATGCACACTTTTGTGCATTATCTCATCCATTTAAAGCAAGTACAGTTGCTACTACATTTATGGACAGAATTCAAAAGCTACATGGAAGCCCAAGGGTTATTGTGAGTGACAGAGATCCCAATTTTACTGGAAATTTTTGGACGGAGTTATTTTCTTGTTTGGGTACTCAATTAGCTCATAGCTCATCTTATCATCCTCAATCTGATGGTCAAACTGAGATAGTAAATAAATGTTTGGAAGGATATCTTCGTTGTTTTGTATCTGATAAACAAGAACAATGGGTCAAGTGGTTACCTCTCGCTGAATGGTGGTATAACACTTCCTTCCATACTGCAGCAAAAATGACCCCATTTATGGCACTTTATGGATATCATCCACCATCCATCACATCTTATTTAAGGGAAAATTCTAGGGTTCAAGCAGTGGAGGATCACATCAAGCATCAACAAGAAGTTCTCCAACTCTTAAAGGATAACCTAAATTTGGCACAAAATCGAATGAAACAACAGGCAGATCAACATCGCAGTGAGAGAATTTTTGATGTGCGAGACTGGGTATTTTTACAGCTACAACCATACAAACAAATGTCCCTCAAGCAAGTGAAGAAGGATAATAAATTATCGCCAAATTACTATGGTCCCTACAAGGTTTTGCAAAAGATTGGTACTATGGCATACAAATTGGAGCTTCCTGCTTCTTCGCGAGTGCATCCAGTTTTCCATGTTTCATGCTTAAAAAAGGTTATAGGGGTCAAACTTCCAGTTCAAACAATATTACTAGAACTTGATGAGGAAGGAAAAACCATATTCGAACCTGAAGCAGTCACGGAAACAAGAACTCGACAACTATGAAATCGATCAATTTCAGAGTATCTCATCAAATGGAAGAACTTACCCACTGAAGATTCTACATGGGAGGATGAGAATTTTATACAAAAGCACCCGGAGCTACTGAAGCATTGAGGAAAACACTTGTTTGAAGGAGAGGGGCATGTTAGGTCCCTATATTTTTAGTGTAGTACCTTATTATGTTAGTGTAGCCCCCCTTATTTTTATTGTTGTACCCCTGTAACCCCAATATTGTTATTATTGTGCCCTTAAATTATTATTGTTAGGTGGGCTAGGATTACATTGTGGCCCCATGGACTCCTATATATAGAAGGAGGTTTTGGTCATTTGTATCATCCAATAATTGTTCATTTATGTAATGTATTGGAGGTTTCCCCCTCGAAGTGGCTTATTTCTAAGGCATTGATATCTCTTTTCTTCTATTTTTGGAGTTGGTTTCCCAACAGAAGTCTTTGAATTCGTTCGAGATATATTCACCACCATTGTCTCTTCGTAGAGCCTTCACTTTCTTCCCCGACTCCTTCTCCACCATTACTTTAAACTTACAAAAATTTGAGAATTTTTCGCTCTTCTTCTGCATGAAGAAGATCCAGCATCTACAAGAATAGTCATCAACAAATATAACATAATACCTTTGTTTTTGTGTTGAAGCAACCGAGAAAGGTCCACACACGTCTGTGTGAATTCTCTCCAGGATCACCGAAGCACAGTTCTCCTTCTCATGAAAGGTGGTCTTCACAAACTTACCCATAGTACATCCCTTGCACTGATCTGACTGTGCAAGAGTACCCTTGGGAAGTCCAGTATAAATCTGTTGCAAAAACTTCAAGGCACCATGGTGAAGATGGCCCAAACTCCTGTGCCATAATTCACCCTCATCCCGGCTCACCACTTCTTCTGCTTTGCCCATCATTGCAGCATAGCAATCTACCTCCAGCTTGTAGATATTATTAACTTAAATCCCTATCCTCTTGGTTTGACCCGTTGTTTTATGTCGCAGGAAATCTTTTCCCTCGCTGAAAACAACGTCATAACCTCTGTCCTCCAACATCGCGACCGAGACCAAGTTCTTCTTCAAACCTGGAACATGCATAACATATTTCAACAGAAATGGTTTACTTGACTCCCTCTCAAAGGTAATGGTTCCAATGTCAATCACACTGTATCTACCATCATTTACCATCTCTATATGCATTTGGAGATCTTTCTCCTCCAAGTCACTAAACAACTCCTTATCTCCTGTCATGTGGAAGGAAGCACCACTATCAAGATACCACACTGATCCCATTGTGCTTGAAACCAAGCATGCGATCAAAGATAAATCAATTTCAAATTGTGAGGCTAAGGCCTCACCCACTGTAGCTCCAGCATCCTTCTTGTTCTTATTTTTCAGTGGGCAGTTAGTGGCGAGATGACCATGTACGTGACAGTGAAAACACTTCACCTTGGACAAATCCAGATTCTTGCCTTTAGCCTTGTATTTTGGATGGGATTTCTTCCCCTTCCCTTTCCTTGATTTGGAAGCCAAAGCGCAATTCTCTTCATCATCATTCTTCGATGAAGAGCCATCCCTAGTACTTCGCCTTATCTCCTCCTGCACAAGATCCGACCAAAGTCTCTCCCAATCCGGCAGTTTCTCCCGTCCATTGACAGAGTCCTAATAACTGTGCCAACTCTTTGGTAGTCCAAGGAGAGCCAAGCTCACCAAGTCATCATCCGCAACTATGATTCCAACGCTCCCCATCTCATCCCTACATTCACTAGTACATTTGGCAGAAATTCCGACACTTTTGACCAAATGTCGGAAATTTCCCCAAATTTTTTCAACTTTTTCAAATCCCGCCTAAAACCGTCACTATACCGACGTTTAGACACAAGTGTCACAATACTGACACTTAGAAAAAGTGTCGCAATTGCGACGTTTGGAGGAATCCATCGGAATTGCAACAGTTTCGGCAATAGCGTCGGAATTGCGATGGGATAGAGGAAAGTGTCGCTATTGCGACGTTTGAGGATCGTCGCTATTGCGATAGTTTAGGAAAAGGTGTCGCTATTGCAAAAGTTTCAGTAGAAACGTCGCTATTGCGACGGTTTGGGATAAGTGTCTCTCTTGCGACGGTTTTGGCTACGTTTCGCTCTTGCGACGGTTTGGGCTACGTCTCGATTCTAATTCACTCTCTAACTGACTTTCGACATATGTCAACAATGTTTTGATATTATTTGAATTAAGTAGGGTAAGTTCAACATTATTGCTATAAAAATTTTATGTGAGGTTGCGAGCCATGAAACTTCGACCATGTTAAGGATAATTTTTTTTGAACATCTAGTCCAAGCGTCAGATCTTTGTTCGTTATATTTTTAGAGTTATGCTCTAAGGAAGTTAGGGTTTATGTATGCTCTAGAATTATTTCTCAAATCATGGTCAGCTTGGTATTTTGGCTATCTTCTCATCTGGAAATTTTTAAGCTATGAAATCTTCATACATGGCTCGTTTTCCGTTTGCTACCTTGTGTCTCCGGGCGGTCGGGCGCGCCGTGTTGCGTCGTGTGACGCCGCACGAACAAGGGCGCCTGGGTCGGGCCGTTTCGTGCGAGGACGCCCGTGTCAGATTTGCTAACTTGTGACCGCCCAGGTGCCTTAATGTGCACGTTCAAGTGGCCCATTTGCTGTTTTCTACCTTGTGTCTCCGGGCGGCCGGGCACACCGTGTGACGTCACACGACCAAGGGCGCCCGGGTCGGGCCGTTTCATGCGAGGGCGCCTGTGTCAGATTTTCTAATTTGTGACCGCCTGGGTGCCTTAATTTGCACATTCAGGCAGCCCATTTTCCATTTTCTACCTTATGTCTCCGGGCAGCCAGGTGCGCCGTGTGACGTCGCACGACCAAGGGCGCCCGGGTCGGTCCGTTTCGTGCGAGGGCGCCAGTGTCAGATTTGCTAAGTTGTGACCGCCTGAGTGTCTTAATTTGTGCATTCAGGTCAGGCCATTTCATTCGAGGGTGCCCGTATCATTTTTTCTAAGTTGTGACCGCCCGGGTGCCTTGTGCACGTTTGGGCGGCCCGTTTGTTGTTTGCTCCCTTGTGGCATCGTTCGGTCGAGCGCACCGTGTGAGGTAACCTGACTGGGCACGTTCGGGTCGGGCTATTTCGTTTGAGGGCGCCCATATCAGTTTTGCTAAGTTGTGACCACCCGGGTGCCTTGTGCACGTTCGGGCGGGCCATTTTCCATTTGCTACCTTGTGGCATCGTTCGGTTGGGTGCGTCGTGTCGCGTCGTGTGAGGTTGCCCGACTGGACGCGTTTGGGTTGGGTTGTTTCGTTCGAGGGTGCCCGTATTAGTTTTGCTAAGTTTTGACTGCCTGGGTGCCTTGTGCATGTTCAAGCGGCTCATTTTCCATTTTCTCCCATGATGTGGCATCGTTCGGTCGGGTGCGTCGTGTCGCGCCATGTGAGGACACTCGACCGGGCGCGTTCGGGTCGGGCCATTTCATTTGAGGGTGCCCGTATCAGTTTTGCTAATTTTTGACTGCCCTGGTGCCTTGTGCATGTTCGGGCGACCCATTTTCCGTTTTCTCCCTTGTGGCATCGTTTGGTCGGGCGCGCAGTGTGAGGTCGCCCGACCGGGCGCGTTCGGGTCGGGCCATTTTTTTCGAGGGCACCCGCATCATTTTTTCTAAGTTGTGACTGCCCATGTGCCTTGTGCACATTCAGGCAGCCCGTTTTCAATTTTCTACCTTGTGGCATCGCTCCATTGGGCGCCCTGTGTCGCGCCATGTGAGGTAGCCCGACCGGGCACATTCGGGTCAGGTTGTTTTGTTTGAGGGTGCCCGTATCAATTTTGCTAAGTTTTTACTGCCCAGGTGCCTTTTTTCACGTTTGAGCGGCCTGTTTTTCATTTTCTCCCATGATGTGGCATCGTTCAGTCAGGCGCGGCGTGTCGCGCCATGTGAGGTCACCTGACCGGGCTCGTTCGGGTCGGGCCATTTCGTTCGAGGGCGCCCGTATTAGTTTTGCTAAGTTTTGACCGCTAGGGTGCCTTGTGCACGTTTGGGCGGCTCGTTTTCCATTTTCTCCCATGATGTGGCATCGTTCGGTCAAGCGCACCGTGTCGTGCCTTGTGAGGTTGCCCGACCGAGCGTGTTCGGGTCGGGTCGTTTCGTTCGAGCGCACCCGTATCAGTTTTGCTAAGTTGTGACCGCCCAAGTGCCTTGTGCACATTGTGGCATCGTTTGGTCGGGTGCGTCGTGTCGCGCCATGTAAGGTCACCTGACCAAGCGCGTTCGAGTCGGGTCGTTTCGTTCAAGGGAGCCCATATCAGTTTTGCCAAGTTGTGACCGCTTGGGTGCCTTGTGCACGTTCGGGCGGCCCGTTTTCCATTTTCTCCCATGATGTGGCATCGTTTGGTCAAGCGCGCCATGTCGCGCCGTGTGAGGTCATCTGACCAGGCGCGTTTGGATCGGGTCATTTCGTTCGAGGGCGCACGTATTAGTTTTGCTAAGTTGTGACCATATGGATGCCTTGTGCACTTTCGGGCGGCCCGTTTTCCATTTTCTTCCATGATGTGGCATCATTCGGTCGGGCGTGCCGTGTCGCACCATGTGAGGTCGCTTGACTAGGTGCGTTCAGGTCGGTTCGTTTCGTTCGATGGCACCCGTATCAGTTTTGCTAAGTTGTGACCGCACGAGTGCCTTGTGCACATTTAGGCGGCCCATTTTCCGTTTTCTCCCATGATGTGGCATCCTTCGGTCAAGCGTGTTGTGTCGCGTTGTGTGAGGTTGCCCGACTGGGCATGTTCAGGTCAGGTCATTTCGTTCAAGGGCACCCGTATCAGTTTTGCTAAGTTGTGACCACCTGGGTGCCTTATGCATGTTCGAGCGGTCTGTTTGTCGTTTGCTCCCTTATGGCATCGTTCGATCGGGCGCACCATGTCGCGCCGTGTGAGGTCACCCGACCGGGCGCGTTCGGGTCGAGTCATTTCGTTCGAGGGCACCCGTATCTGTTTTGCTAAGTTGTGACTACCCAGGTGCCTTGTACACGTTCGGGCGGCCCGTTTTCCATTTGCTCCCTTGTTGCATCGTTCGATCGGGCACGTCATGTCGCGTCGTGTGAGGTCGGCCAACTGGGCGCATTCAGGTTAGGTTTTTTCGTTCGAGGGTGCCCGTATCAGGTTTTCTAAGTTGTACTGACCGCCGGGGTGACTTGTGCACATTTGGGCAGCCCGTAATTTCCCTGGGTGCTAAAGGAAATGTGTTTGGGCCGCTCGTATGAGGGCACCCAAGGAACATGTCTGACCGGGTCGAGTCGTGTCAGGCCGGGTCATGAGGGCGCCCAGGGAAATTACATGTTCGGGTGGGTCAGGTCGAGCCATGTGATGCTGCCCAGGGAAACGCGTTCGGGTCGGGTCAGGTCGGGTCATGCCATATTGTGAGGTCACTTAAGGAAACACATTCAGGCGGGTTGGGTCGGGTCCCATCTGTTCAAGTCGTGTCGTGTCATGAGGCCGCCCAAGGAAACATGTTCGAGTGGATCGGGTCGATTTGGGTTGGGTCGTGTGAGGGTGGTCGTATCAAAAATGCTAAATTGTGACCACCTTAAAATCCAGTGCCTCCTCATAAAATCATCTCCTCGTATAATCGACCACAATTATAAACGTTTACACAACATTTGATTTAGACATTTAGTAGGTAGGTAGGGTGCCCCTATCTCCCATCTCCATAATATAGAGTAATACAGAGACCAATGAAAGTATCATCTTAACCCCTAACCCCTTAAACACTAATTCGCAACCCCTAACCCATTTAACCCCCTAAACCTCTAAACCCCTAAACCATAAACCTCTAAACCCTTAACCACTAACCCCTAACCCATTTAACCTCCTAAACCCCTAGTAAACCCCTAACCCATTTAACCCCCTAAACCCTAAACCTATAAACCCTTAACCCCTAACCCCTTAAACCCTTAACCCTAACCCCTTAAACCATAATTCTCAACCTGTAACCCATATAACCCCCTAAAACCTAACCCCATTAGCCCCTAACTTCTAACCCCTAAAATCCTTAACTGCTAAATCCCCTAACCCCCTAAACCCCTAACCCATTTAACCCCCTAAACCGGCCTAAACCTATAACCCCTTAACCCCTTAACCCCTTACCCATTTAACCCCCTAAACCTCTAAGGCCCTAACCAATTTAACCCCTAAACCATAAACCTCTAAACCCTTAACCCCTAAACCCTAACCCATTTAACCCCCTAAACCCTAAACCTATAACCCCTTAACCCCTAACCCATTTAACCCCCTAAACCATAAACCTCTAAACCCTTAACCTCTTTAAGAGCCTGCTTTGTAGCCTCCACAGTCTCTAAATTCAATGCAAATCCCCTAGATTGTTGGTATTCTTATCATATGCAGCTAAACCTTCTTCTATCTCTCCATATTTGGAAAAAACTTCTAAAAGCTTATCATTGGCTGTGTCATATGAAAGACCACCAATGTAAAGTTTCCTTTGAGCTTGATCTATACTTTGACCAGGACCTGTGCTAATTGCCACTACTAGATTGCTTACAGTAATCCTCCCATCAATAGTCTTGCTAGGCTCTTTCAATGCCCTTTGAGCAGAATCCATATGCTTAAATGTGACAAAGCCAAATCCTCGTGACTTTCCTCATGTCTTATCCATAATGACAATGCCTTCTTCAATCTCCCCATACTGTTCAAATGCATCACATAGGGTATATGAAGAAGTCTCCCAAGCCAATCCATGCACAAACAGCTTCCGATGAGCAGGGTCCTTGATTGCAACATCTTTAATTTATTATGCAATTGCAGGGTATGAAGAACCTGCATTGACCATAAAAGAGATCATCTGCTCTTTGCTCAGTGGCTCCAACAACGAGTGCAGATCGTCCTTTGAGAGTTGCAGAGTGGCGCCTTTAGCTTCCTCGTCCAGCTTTCTCTTCTTACCATCGCCCTTGACGTCCGTGATTTTTTCTCTGGTTTGAGAAGAGGGGGTTTCATACTAGCTTCAATTCCCCAAATTGACTCATGTCAAGTCTTTTAAAGATTGAATGATTACAAAAGCTTCCCTATTAGACATGTAGTTTGGTCAGTCGCTTATAGGAGGATAATTTAAATTTTAAACCACATTTTGATATCTAGATTCCAAAGCTCAGGTATAAGCCTGAACTGTAGCAAGGGTTAATGCCATTGTTCATGGGGTACATAGCCTGTGACATACAAGCTACCATAATGTTTTATTTTTTTTATTGTAAATACTTTAAACAATCAAAATAAACAAACATTTAATTATTTAGAAATTATTTTAATTATTTAAAAATTATTATAATTATTAACGATATATATTTTTTTAAATTAATTTGAGTGGCCTTAAAGAAAAACACACGTTTTTAATTTCAAAATGTCAAAAATTTTCAAATATCAAAATTTTTAATTTCCCTCGTTCATTTCCCTCCGGTTGCATGGTTTGTCCAAGGAAGGAGGGAGGATGCGGCCATACTTTTGCCGGTTTTGAGGAAGGATGCAACCATACTATCATAGGTTTGGAGGAAGGATGCAGTATATTTGTGCCCCGAGTCGTGCTCATGGATATGGAGCCTGGCACCATGGACAGTCTGAGAATCTCTGCATTGCTCTCAAATCCACAACTCCAAAAATAGGTACTCTTATTATGCAACCCATTAGCAACCCGATCTGATGAAACAAATGCACAGTGGCCTCTATGGGAGCTTATAAGTTTGATCCAGGCTTGGATCTTCCTCTCCAGGTAAACAATACCCAAATGTGATTCTTAATCCAGTTTCCTAGACAGTGTAATAGCATTGTTGACGCAAGCTCTAAGCCCTAATCTACCCTAAGTGTATAGATAAAGAATATATATGAAACCCTAGGTGCATATATTTTCTTCAATGAGTGTTAGACATTCGAATTATATCTGGTATGCAACTGCAAGTATTCTCAATCCTTGTTATATGGTGCACAAAATGTGAATATGGAAAATTCTGGTTGTGCTCTGAGCATATTCACTTATTGTCCACTTCTACAGGTCTTGGAACAACTTCTGTTATTGTCGTGGATAAGTTAATAGATGTAGTATGTTGCTTCTTTCCTGAGATAATTATGTTTGAGGAGATGGTTATTTCAAGATCTAAATCTTCATGATTGCTTATGTGGGAGGTAATTTTTTTGTTTTTATTCCCCTCAACTTGTAGGCTTCCTGGAATTTTTGTTCTGCAAAGTGACTCTTTAGATTTTCTGTTTGAATTTCCTAATAGGCTGCCTCTGGGGTGCTTCTTGATATTTTCTTAGACCATTGGCCTTTTTTATGGCTATGTTGTTGGGCTTTTAAAGTTTTGTTTTGTGGATAATCCGTCTGGACATTGGGAAACGATCAATGCAAATGTAAATTCCTTTTTTTTAATGAAGGTCATTGTGTTTTTTTCTTCTGAAAAAAAGTCAACAGATGTAGTAGATGCAATAGTTCGTCTTTCCTAGTTTTATAAGCATGAAATTTGTGCAGAAGAGCGGGTCAAATGAAATGAAATTTTAAGAGATGTTTTTTCAATTGATTGGAGGATTCATCGCTAATATACAATGTGCTAAAGTATGTAGCCTATGATTTATAGTGTTCTTTTCAAAGAAAGGATGAGTAGTCTTAAAATCAGTTTAAATAAATATTGAAAATTGCATAGGTCAGATCCCTCCATACCAAAAGACGTCCTTTTACATATTCAAATAATTATAAATATAAAGCCGAAATTTTCATTCTGGCATGGAATATCAGTCAAGGAATAAGAAATAATTTACATATGAAGAAGAAAAACAACTGAAGAAAATGGGGAGATTTGAATCTGAGGCAGGGGGACAAAGACATTTGGCACCTTTTGGAGAAACGTCTATATTTTTGTTATATTTCCTGTTGACATAACTTTGGGAAAATATATTTGCTTGAATTATAACTCAGGCTCTTTTGCAAACCCCTAGCAACTTGGACCTGTAACCAACTTATGACTTGTGGCACTTAATAATTCAGATCTGTTGCACATTCGGACCTGTGGCACACCTTGGATCTATTGCGGAGAAGTCCAAACCTGTGACCAGTGACTATACCTCGAACCTGTGGGAATATCTCAGCCATGAGTTAACATATTTTGGACCTGTGGTTTATTACAAACCTGTTCCTAATAGGTATTCTATGCCTCATCAAGACCCAAGCAGCTGCTAAGGTACTCTATTGTTACTAATATCTACTAAGGCTTGTGCATGGAATAGGTCACCTGGCCTAAAATAGAATATTGTTGTCTTTGTTTCATTCATGAGGACCTCCTCGAGGATGGTGCCCTGTTAGTATGTAGTAGGGTAAAGCCACTCATACCGAATGAATGTTTACAATCCCTGACAGCAATTCTAGACTCTATATTTCTGTAGGTATGATGGTCTAAATCCAGGTGCAATAATTTGAGTAATTCATAGGCATTGCCTCAAACTGAGGATACAAAAAGTTAGTGTGCTTGAGCTTGAAAATCTAGCCCTACAGAATGTTTTGAGTAACTGTTATGTGTTAATTTTTTTACCAAGAGTAGGTAAGCGCAATAAGTAAGAGTAATAGCACCCCTAAGCCTTAGGCAGAACATGGGTTCACTCCTTATTTGACATTGTTGCCTTAGGTGAATCGTTAAACAAGAAGAGACAAGGGACGTGCACAAGTCACCCATAACTATTATGTGTTAATTTTTTTACCAAGATTAGGTAAGCGCAATAAGTAAGAGCAGTAGCACCCCTAAGCCCTGGGCAGAACATGGGTTTACTCCTTATTTGACATTGTTGCCTTAGGTGAATCGTTTTCTCCCTTGTGTTCGAGTTTAGAATTATAGATTAGCACATGGTTAATTGCTGCAAAGTGTTGATTGTGGTACTGTACAGTTACAATAGCAATGGCTTTTTGTTTTGAAATGAAATCCTTTTGTGTAATCCCCTCTCCTTCCTCGACACATCTAGATAGAGGGCAGCTATTCTGAGTCAGTTAATTTGATTTGAACCCATGATCAATGTGCTGTTGTTTGCCATAAAATTGCATTGTCCTGACAGGTCTATGTGAGATGGCCTATCAACGTGCCTTTATTTCTCATCTTGCAGGTCCAAGCCAAGCATTGAGTCCAGTTTTTCTTCCTTTATTTCTCATCTATTTGTTTTTACTATTGTTTATATGTACCAAAAGTGCCATTTCCAATGAAGGTAGGTGTTACTGATAATTTTAGGTGCAATTTCTTTAAATTTCTCAAGTTTTTGCCCTGAAAGTTGAACTCTTGAGCATGCATTTCATCCTTGCCTCAGCTCTGTCTGGCAGAGAAGACTAAAAATGTAATGGCAGACATGTTTTTTCAAGTGAAGGCTGGCCATATAGAACTACCACCTTTATGGACTCTGCAAGAGGATTGCCTTTTTTTTTGTTGCAATTAAAGTTGCATTTTGTTCATCAGGCAATACAAACTCTTATCAAATTGCAAGGTGTAATTACAATCTAACTAAGATGGGGCAGACAACATGCCATGAACATCCAATTCAAAAGTGCTTGTTAGGGTTTAAGTAGCTTACAGTTCTTGTTCCTGACATTATTTTTTGAAATATCAATTTGCTAAATTGTTTTAACCCAATTTTCTCTTGATTTTATGGAAATTGGGTGTTTGGATCTAGAAAATTTAATCTCTATTATTTTGGCTTCTCTTAGTATGAATACAATTTTAATATGTAAAACCCATTATAGTAAGTAATCAAGTGTTCACTGGAGAAGAAATACCCAGTTTCAATACTCATGCTCTCCTCCTTAGTATGGTAGTTCACTCAAGTCCTCCGCCTCCTGCATACATCTTGACCTCTGAATCAATTAATTGTGAGACTATCATGTTGGGATACACCATGTTCAAAATCTTTGCTAGAAGAGCAGACAAATTCATCTCCATATGGGCAGAGAGGAAGAAATTGCAGGTTTAAGGTTTAGTCATTGAAAATGGAATCACCGTACTTTTGACTATTTTTCAATCCTCCCAAATGCTATTGAGGAAGCAAAAGTAAGTATATTGTTGATCCATGGACACCTGTTAAGCCTTTCAGATAGTTGTAAGAAACCTACTATTTGAAAGGCTGAAGGTATACCTCTCCTATGCTTAGTGATCTCTATAATTATGACCCTATATGAGATTCAAATGATCATCTATGGGGTCTATTATATACATTAACATAGTATTCAAGAAAGGGTTTCGACTGCCTCACATTCTTTGGACTTCATATTTATGGATGAGAGTTTCTCATTTCAAAATCCATGGGTGGTAAAGGTGAAGGCCCTCTATGGGATCTCCATTTCACTATTTTTTGACAACATTGTCCTTCTATTTCACGAATCCAAAAACAAAAGTACATTTTGAGCTCATTCTGGGATGAACATGGTCTTCAAGTCCACCTTGTAAACACAAAATAATGTAAGTTAGCTCTCCTTCTTTTCAAGGATCGCAGGTAGAAATGGTGACATCCTATTCTTTCCTTTGAATGTTATTATTTGGCTTATCTTATAACTTGTTTTCGACATTTGTATCAATGTTGAACAGAGGATTGCAACATTAACAACCTTGGAGAGATGATGTTTCCAACTTCAGTTTTAGGATATTCAGGCTAAGTTCTGGTTTCTTGAAGTCTTTTCATAATACTTTGTTACACATGAATTTCATTTTCTTCTTGCATAATTTCTAGAAATGAATGGATATCTTGTGGACTGTTGTAAACAAATTTAGTTCTATTACCATGCTCAAGAGAATTTAATGTTTGTCATTATTGGAGGACAGAGACATACCATAAGAGCTCGGTTTTGTGTTGTATATTTTTATTAATACTTGAATCAGTTAAACCCTCAAACCTACTGCAACCCTATATTGAGGCTTGATTCTATTGAAGCCGCCATACTTTGGACCTCTTCATTGCAGTCTCAGGCCAAGGATATAGCTACAGGATTTTGACATATTTTATGTAGTTAACATCTATTAAAATCTCAGACAATGTGAGGATCTCTGCATTGCTCTCAACTCCACAACTCCAAAAACAGGTATCTTATTCTTCAATACACCAAGAATTTTGGTTGGCGTTTTATCTTTTTTTCAGGATCTTGTCTCATGGGTCTGCTTGTAATTTGTTCTATTGGGACTGTAACCCATTACCAACCCGATCTGATGAAACAAATGCATAGTGGCCTCTATGGGAGCTTATAAGCCTGATCAGACCTTACCACAGAAGCTGCACTACTATCACTCATTACAGGCATTACACTGGCTAAGCTTCACTTGGCTTCATCGCCTTTTCCCCCTTGTTGGAACCCTACTATATGGCACATTTGATTGTCTAGATGAATAATATTATTTGTGTGCGCACGCAGTGTAGTCAAGAACCCTGAAATATCTGCACTAGTTTCATCATTGATCTTGAGTATCTCAGATCCCAATGAATACACAAAGCATCCCTTGACATTCTTCTGCAGGTATTTTTTAAAGTTTTGTGTTAGGCCTTCTATACCATTTTTTGTGAGATTTGATGTTGTTTATTTATTGCCAACATCTTGTATTCCTTTATCTCTTACCATCATTGCATACAACGTTTGTCAATACTATTGATGCTCCATCACTAGCATTTTTGGTGCCTACAGTCCACCACGGTCTTAGGGAAAGAAGTGTAGATACGTGCAAAGAAAGCAGCCCAGATTTTTGGAAACATGTGTTCTTTGGTAACAGAGCCAAAGGATGTGCTATCATATATAAGCTTGATGCTTCCTGAAGTGAAGAAGGTATTGGCAGAATCTTTTTCCCTGTATGTGTCTTATTGAGATATTTTGTTTAGACATTTCTAATTAATTTAAATTATGCACGGGTTCTTGTAGACCCTATACCAGAAGTACGTGTTGTTTCAGCTAGAGCTCTTGGGTCGCTCATAAGGGGCATGGTTGAAGAGAACTTCCCAGATCTAGTGCCTTGGTTACTGGAGACTCTGAAATATGATAACAGCAATGTTGAGCAATCAGGAGCTACACAGGGCTTGAGTGAGGTAATTGAAATTATGCTAAAAAATTCTTTAATTGTGGGAAACTTATGCATGCCTAGACACTTATGCCTATGAAAAACCTGCCCGAACTACAAAAATTAATTTGTTGGCACCACCATGATAGTTCCCTCCACTAAGAAGAAAAGTTTCTTTCTCTCATGCCAGTGGACTTGCTGGCTGGCTTACCATTTGGTTGACGTAAAGCCTTACTATAAGGATGGACAAAATGATTGCACTTTTCTAAGTCTTTCATGTATATGTGTTCGAGTTTAGAATTATATATTAGCACATGGTTAATTGCTACAAAGTGTTGATTGTGGTACTGTACAGTTACAGTAGCAATGGCTTTTTGTTTTGAAAGGAAATCCTTGTAATCCCCTCTCCTTCCTCGACACATTTGGATAGAGGGCAGCTATTCTGAGTCAGTTAATTTCATTTGAACCCATGATCTTGTCTCTAAGAACATCCTCAAGCAAATTCCTTTTCCCTTGCTTTGTCTTATAGTTCCTGGATCCTTCTTGAAGCTTATCAATGAGTCTTTTACCCTGTTCTTGACCTGCAACTTCTGAAAATTCAAAAAATTCTTTGGAATTCGACTCCATGTCCCCTGTTTTGGCCTTCATTTCTTTGATATCCTTGTATATTATTATTCTTAAGTAGGTTTTTTTTCCATATTGATGTTTTCTTGTATGTTTCTTTTCAGGGTATGTTATACACCTTTTCATATCAGACTTGTCATTCATTTGCTTTATCTCGTCTTCATATTGAAACCTGAGATCATTATTACAAAACAGAGATGCTTCTTCAATTTCTCTCTGTACATGCATCCATAGTTCATAAAAGACTTGTACTAGGCTGGATCTCTATACATTTGACATTTCCATAACAGAATTTTTTTAGAATTTTGATTGCCATCTATTCCATCTTGTGAAATCTTGGAGCTTTCCTTCAGTTAGTCCTCTACCATGTTTATTTGAGGTCCATGACTTTTTATTTGCATTGCATTTATTTTCAAGAGACAAATTTTTGTCTTTCTCCTTTATGACAGCTTCTTGTACTCGTTCATCTTCATATTCTTCAAGTCCTGCAAACAAACACTCATATAAACAAGTTAGACTGAAAAAATTGACGCCCATTTGCCCCTGTTGATGCCTCTAGGATTGACATTTCTCCTCTATGCTAGATTGAACTTCTTAAGTTTTCCATGAGACTCTTGCCTCTCATCCACCTCTTCTTCATCAAAAATTGGTCCTCTCTCAATTTCACAGATAAATATTGCTTTCTCTGCCCCTAAGGACTAATTTTCATACCTTTTTCTTCCTTCAACTCATTTTTTTCTCCATGCCCCTAATTTGGGCAGAGAGCTTGATGGAAAACTTTGATTTCAGTGAGTCTCAGGAAGGATACAATGTTTTGTTAAACGTGTATGATCTAAGCCAAGGACTTGCATGATAATTGACTTCCTCATTACTTGGTAGATCCATTGAAGGAATATGGTACAGTAAATATCAAAATGTTATGCTTAAGATGTATTTTCTGAATGAATCTCTTTTTCTAAAAAAAGGTATACGTTTTGCATTAGTTTACATTGATGTTTAAAGTTATATTGAACAACTTACATTAAGCCCAACTACAACTCGAGAAATTGCAAACTTAAATTAAGATAAGTTGCTTTGCATTTATTGAAATTAAAATTTACCAAAGATTAAGTTTGAACAAATAATAATTAGCTTGTGTGGAATTTGAATCCTTTCCAGTAGGTGAGCTGAAATGTCAGTGCCCTCAACATGGGTTAGGATTAATGGTAGAGATCTTGGGTTTTCATGGATGAGATCCATGTTCAAATCCCATGGAGTATATGAGTAAGGGAGGCCAAAAATGTGAAACGGGTTGAGGCAAAGTGAAAATGGATAGTCAACTCAGCAAATTGGTAAATCTCATCAAATGTCATGAACTATGAATGATGGAACATGGGCTATGGCATTAGTGTTTGAGTCATGAAACATAGGCAAATTACTATTGGGTTGAGAGCTCATAAACAAGAATCTCAACACATCTTTCTCCAATGGTGCTATTAATTTCGATTCCAATTCTCTTTGGCCTCATTTGAGAAGGTTGGCTTCCTAATGTTGAGTATCTAATTATTACTTGGATCAACCTTGTCCAATTTGATTGTATAATCATCCCTAGTTCCTTCCCATTGCCTCCTACATGGTTGAAGTGCATGAACATATTACAGTTATGGTGGCATTTATAGTCATTGTATATTTGCCTCAACAACAGAATAGCACTTAAAGTTGTGTTATTGGATCTGTTGGTCCTAAGGGATGGATCCCCAGATTGGATCCTGATCCGCTAGGATTTGCCCGAGATATGTTTCGTACTTTTCTACTATGTAGATCGAGACAGATCCCTCATCTATGAAATGAATCCCAAGCATCAAGATTCATAAGTGGATCCAACAATTTTGGTTTCTTAAAATATGAAAATAAAACGAATTTGTTTGGTATTATATATTCACCCAAAGTTGGTTATCCTTTATGCTCATTCACGGCTTAACCGAAATTAAGTGACAATTTTTGTTGCCAATTAGGTGTAGTTTGAGTGGCTGAGAGGGAATGTTGTTTCCTCCCTTGCTTAAGTTGGGTTCAAATCCCACTATGTGATATGCTTACTTAGTGAGTGACATCAAAATTATGAATTCGGGCAGTAAGGAGAGCTGGTCTCTCTCTATGTCAAAAATTTCACTTAATATATGCTTCTATTCAACTAAGGAAGTCTCCCTTATTCCTTTGTCAAATTTATCTATCAATTTCATAGAAATTGATAAATGAATACTTTAATTAAGTCTTATACTCACCCCGAATACATAAGCCCTTTGGTAGTTTAAATTCAGCATGCATAATCCATATATATACATATACTTTGTATTAAATCTGGGCCCTTTTTAATGCAGTGCTCATATCATAATTGGAGCCTTTCCTTTATATAAATATCGAATGTATTAGCCCGACAGACAAAGCTCTTTAACCAACCCTCTAAGGCAAAATATAATAATTCACATTCATATTTCGAACCTTAGCCCTTAATACTACAAAAAGGGTCCAACGTTTTAATTATATACACCCGCGCTCATGACATTCAGCCATGATTATACATTAGCACAACATTATGTTATATGTTGGTTCACGGGCCCCACACGTCCAACGTAATTAAATAAATGTTGAATTAACACAAAACCTCTGGTCTTTACCTGGAGTTAACTTCCGTGCTATTGAACGCACGATATTCATCAGATCTCTTGGCCTCCAGATCGGACGACGCACAAAAATATCGCGTTATTTTTCCCGTTGGACCTTAACACATCAAAAACACGCGATGGGGGTGGTATTACCCCAGAGACATGGCAACATATAATAGGATCATGTTTCTTTTGAATTGTTTCGCTCCAGCCCAAAGGCAGCGCGATGTGAGCGGTAATGGTTTCCAAAATCCACTCTAGGATTGGAACAGTCCTCAACTAGAGTCCTACCATGGTTAACGCGTTTCTTTGTATAACCTCCGCCTTATTAACTCTGGGTTCAAGCCTCCACAATATCTCTTAGCTAACAATAAACCACGTTAATTTCTGTAGCGGGCAGGGTTTGCCACCTTCAACAAAGTTTCAAAGTTCTTTGGAAACCGAAGCATGACAAGGTTTCACTCCTATGAAGCTTTGTTTGAACACAGAACTCAACGCCTTATACAAGGTTTTAATATCCTCACTTGGACTCAGGACCGCTACAACTCACACTTGGCCTTCTACAATTGTTATATACCAAGTTCACACATTCACATGAATCACAGAGACTTGCGTTCAACCACAGACAGAGAGGGCTACAGGAGATTTAACACAGCAATTGTTCTTCTTCCAATTATACAGCAATTGTATGAGGGGTGTTGAACCAAAGTTATAAATCCTGAGTATTAGGATTCATTAAGTTGGACATGGAAAGCGTTTGATATGTGAGCTTTTAATGAGGATTAAGCTGCAAGGGAACGAAGGTAAAGTTCCACATGAAGGATAATAATTTTAAATGGGTTTTATAACCAATTTATGTCTTGTTTTAAAGTTTCATTTTTATTTTTAAATTGAACCTGTCGTCAGTATACCGACGCTTTGTAAGTGTCTCTCTTCCGACGCCTTATAAGCGTCGGTCTTCTGACACCTTGAATTTTTTCTCTTTTTATCGGTCTTGCGACGTTGCATTTTTATTTTTTAAATGCCTGTCGGTATTGCGACACTTATGCAAAGTGTCAGTATTGCGACACTTTGGGAAAGTGTTGGTATTGCAACACATTAACAAGCGTCGGAAGAGCGACGTTGAAAACGTCGGACCACATAACGTCGGAATTGCGACAGTTTACAAACATCGAAAGAGCGATAGTTTACAAACGTCGGAAGAGCGACATTCAAAACGTCGAACCACATATCGTCAGAATTGTGACAGTTTACAAACGTCAAAAGAGTGACGGTTTGGAAAATGTCGAAAGAGCGACGGTTTGGAAAACGTCAGAAGAGAAACGGTTGTTTGGAAACGTCGAAAAAAGTGTCGGTATTGCGACACTTTGGCAAAGTGTCGGATTTGCGACGTAATGGCTAACCACATTTTGTCCGGCCTCGAACTGTCGCTCTTGCGATGACTATGTGTCAGAATAGCGATGAAGTGGCCGTCAGAAATTGGGCCAAATTTTCTAGTGATTGGACAAACTTCGTGAGATACTTTGGAATATTTTCACCCTTCTCCATTTTGATTTTTCTGAGCTTATCTTTCAGTTCCAATTTCCTATGGTCGCTGCTGCTTTGGAAAATATCTATCAAAGCCTTCCACATTGCAAATGGAGTGGATTTCTCGTGAAGGCTTGACGCAATATGGTCCTTCACACCTTCCAACAAAATCCTTCTTGTCTTCGCTACCTTCTTTTTCCATGCTTCAAGTAATGCAACATCGCTAGAAGTAGGCTTAGGAACATCGTTGTTGATGAACTCCTTCAAACCATTATCTTCAAGCACCGCCTCCATCCTGTCCTTCCAGGCTATGTAGTTCGAGCGAACCTCAAGGGAATACTCTAACCACAACCCATTGAAATCCATTTCAATGAATACTCAACTGTTGCAACAAGAAATTTCTGCAGCAAATTCAAATTGTCCACTAGAACAAAACTCAGCACTGCCTCAAGATTGCAATCTTCAATGATTAACACTGCTCTGATACCATGTATAAATTATACAAGATGTATGTATATTACCAAACTTCCCTGATCTAACAAATTAACTTATGTTAAATACAAAATCCTTCCACTTAATTCTTTTCGGAAATTAAATCGCCAATTACAAAACACATATGAAGCAAAATCAATCGCACATAAACACAGTTTTTTAACGGGAAATCTTAAAGCTAAAAACCCCAACTATCATATATTATGTATTTCAATGGATGATGTAATAATCTCATACAAATATTTGTACATCAAGCTCTCAGTATAATCAACAATCAGTGCACACTGTCATGCAGAAATTTTCATATCTATGCACCAATTTCTTGCCTCCTGATAGCCTGCCTCCACTCTACAATCCCTGCTGAAGAAGACCCCTAAATGAATTTGAATTGGCCTTGCCTTGACTGCGCAATTCTCATTGGCATCTCCAATGTGTGTCAAATGCATTGAATGCATCACTATAGTCACAACAGATAGTCCATCTCACCCTTTCACATATCTCTCCAATGGGTCTCCACTGGAACTGACATGCAAGTAGTTAATTATTATATTTGTTCAGTTGAAAGTGAGTCTCTAGTTATTAATTAATTAAATAATTAATTCATTAAACTGTCACTAGTGTATCTTCAGTTAGAACTAGATACAACTTGCACAACTGAGTTAAACTAAATAACAACTCCCCTAACTACTCTTCCAACTCTGTCACAACTCTGCCACTTCAGGTTTAACTGAGTCCTCCATGCATGAGTCACGAACCACCCTAGGAATTGCGTAATTACTTCAGCCAACTGATTTTCCAAATATATTCACTGAAATAAATTTCTCCAAGAGAATAAGTTGATATTTATTGTCGGATTATTATTAAGGGCTAATAATAATCGACATGCATCTATTTTTAGATTAGCGATATATAAATAGACTTCGTGCAATCTAATAAAAATAGATTTTCCAACTTGATCAACCATCTACAAATAGCATCCTGCAACTTATAGAATATGTTCACCATGTCTAAAAATAGACATACACCTAAAAATAGCCTGCGAGCCCCACTTAGTGAAGGTGGTTAATTTTCACTAAGCTCATAATCTTGTTGAATCTCAACAAAACTTGATGTATATGGTTATGCAGCAATGATGGCTAAGGCGGAAAAAGTGATGAGCTTGGATGAGGGTGAATTATGGCACAGGAGATTGGGCCATATTCACCACAGATCCTTGAAGGTCATGCAATAGATTTCTACGGGTCTTCCCAAGGGTACACTTGCGTAGTCAGACACATGAAAGGGATGTACTATAGGGAATTGTTACACCATTTTTTTTTCATCTAACCTGTTACTATTATATGGACCTAAGTACACCATGTAAGACCAATTTTACCCTAAGTAAAATTGCTTTCACTATGACAAATAACTTAGTAAAACACCTTTATTAAGTTTTTTATGGTCTAAATAGGAAACCCCATGAGGAAATATTAAATAAATCCACATTTTTTTTATTTTCCTCATGGAATAATGAGTTAAATAGTAGTTTAATTAATATTCCTAGGTTGTTTAGCAGGGTTGTAGTGTTCTTGAACCCAAGGGTGTTCCTGGTCAAGAATCCTTACCTCATCCTTAAGGAAGGAGAGGATTTGAGCTACATTTCCTCATTCTGACATTTGACCAAGCTTATCATTTCAGCTACAGTGTTATTCTGTTGGGCAGAAAACGTTGAGTTGCTAGGTACAGCAACAGACGAACTCATAGATTTATTCTTTGGCTTGTTCTTCAATGGAGATCATGTATATTCTTTGGAGGATCAGTAGAGGAGACTCCCGAGCATCAATTCAGATATTAGGCACCAGGCCAATCATTCACCATCTCTCACAGCATAGTCTAGGGCAGAAACTACGTTATTTATGTAGGCAGTTGCTGGGAGAGCCATTGGAGCTTATCAGGAGGAGTGTTTTTGATTGAAGGGGATCAGCCATTTTCTTGAGAACATTATCAGAGGAGGGCATTAGTATTTTAGATCTGCCATAGCCTCATTCTCATTTTGATTCAGTTGCAGTGACAAATCATTTGTCACATTGTACATTTTCCGGCATTTCTAGCAATCTCTCCTAGATTGGCTAGAAATCTTGTATTGGAGCCCATTCTTATGTTCTCAGGAATTTCTTTGTATATTTCAGTCATATTTCATGTATGCACATCTATAGTAGTAGAAACACTCCTAGAGACAGCGCAGTCACTGCTTCCGACATTTTTATGTAGTTGTTGCATCTCTTGTATTTCATGTGTTAATCTTTGGAGGTTAATTCCCATTGCATGAGGGGTTTATTCTTCATGATATTTCTATATATTGTTGCTGATATATTAATGTACATGATGTCTGCAATATATTTCATTGTATGTTGCATTCAGATTTGCAGATTTTAATGGTTGTGTTCATGTATTGTTGTAAGCTCTCTATTTGAGCATTCTTTAAGGGACCTAGTTTGGGGAGATCTGAATAACCCCTCTAGGCTCATTTCTTTGGGCTCAACTTCTGGAAGAGAAGTTTTTTATGAGTTAAAAAGGGGATCCTAGACCCCTTTCAGCTTATTTTTACACAGCCTCTCTTATACAGCATCCTTGAGGACCATATTTCAGAAATTCTTGAAAAAGGAACATTACAACAAGAATGGCGGAGAAGAAAGAACCTATGTCAAGCCCCTACCTTCAAAGACCATGTCTACATGGACTATTTCCTTAGATCTCTCTTGCCCCCTATCTGCAAAGATGTCGAATCGCATTTCCCTCAAACCGAAGAAGTCGCTCTCCAAATTGTGTTAAAATATGACCTGATCTATGCTCAGTCGGGTTATGTTTATACCGTTCTACCTAATCTTCCTAGACCCAGTGGTGCCAACACACCGGGGGCATCTCATGCTACTGACAGTATCATTGGAGCTCTTTCTCATCCATACGCTCAACCTCCCATGGGCTATAGTTTTCCCCAAGGAGGGGCCAGCACCTCTGCACTTTTCCCCCTCCCGGTAGCATGTATCCAGGATACGGCATGCCTCCTCCTTTTTCCCAACCTCTTGTTTACCACACTGTTACCCAACCTCCTTATTATCTGTATCCATAGCCTGGTGCTCCAGCTCCTCCAGAATTAGCACATCCTCCTCCCTTTTCTTCTCAACCCTCGCAACAGCAGCCACCACCCCCTCAGGGGCAGGTGTATGCACAGCAGGGTGCGACTAATCCTCCTCCTTTCAAAAAGAAGAGGAAAGGCACTCAAAATAAATCTGCTCCCAATAATCCTAGACCTAATCCTCAAAATAATGCTCTTAACACTACTAACCAGCAACAAGGAAATCAACCCAAGAAAGACAGGCTTGTTCGCATGAACAAGCCTTGTTCTTGTTGTGGTGTTTATGGTCATTACACACATGATTGTCCTCTTTTGCCATAGATGAAGCATATGTGGGAGTCTCAAGCAACATTTTGAGGACAGCAAGCCTCCCCTTCCATCTCTCCCAGCGATGCGCCTAGTCAGCCGGTTGTGCTTACTAATCCTTTCCCTCAGCAAGAATTTGTGGCTACCCAACCACCTAAAGGTCAAGTGGCCGCTCAACCTCTTCCATCTGGTACCTCTGATTACTAGATTCTCATGATGAAATTTGATCAACCTCTAACCATAGGCATCAATCTTCATACTCGGTCCCGTCAATACAACAAGCCTCCCGCTACGTCTATCCCCGAGCCGCCTCCTTCGGACTCTATAGAGCCTCTTTATACACCTAATGGTCCCTTGCAGATCCCTCAACCTAAGGTGGAGGTTCATACCAAGATCCCTAAGGGACCACTATGTCGAAATGATGCTTCTGGAAAAGTTTCCCATTCGTATAGAATAGTAGATGATTTGGCGCAATCTCCTGCTGCCATTTCAAAGTTGGAACTCCTCCAGTCATGCCCTTCACAATGAAAATCTCTACTATCTACCATTGGCGTTGTAGATCCTTTTGATGATCGATCGATTGTCTTTGATGTTGACCGATCAGAACATCCTCCTCTCCCTACTTCCATCGCTTTCCAAATCCCATTCAAGATTCGGAACGCCAACGTTTCCCGGTGCATCATTGATGAGGGGGCATCCACCTATGTGATGTCCACTTCATTTTGGAAGCAACTCAGATCACCTGAGTTGGCTCCTTCCATGATCACTCTTTGAGCGTGGGATGGCCACGCCTCCCAGCCCATCGGCCTATTCCGCAATTATCCTATTACTCTTGCAGGCAAGACTGTTTGCATTGATGTGGAATTCATAGATGCCCCCTTAGATTACAACATTATATTGGGTCATAGCTACACCTATGTGATTTCTACTATCCCACTTTTGTTTCACCACAAGATGTCCTTCCCTCATAATGGAAAGATAGTCACCATTTACCAGTTGACATATTACGAATCGACGTCTCAAACCTCCCCTGAGTCCACCATCTCTTGGGTGGCCAATAAGCAAATCGTCGATCCTTTGACCAGTGTCTCACCCGGAATCTACAAATATTCCTCATTGCTTGGTACATTCCCTGGTCTTCCTCCTCCTGTCTCTGATCCCAGCTCATCGAATGTTTGCATGATGCAATTGTCTCAGGATGCCCTCAAGCGGGCCACTTCAGCTACTCAGCAGTCTCCTCACCCTCTGCAACCTACTCCTAGCCCTTCGATTCAGCCTTCTAGACCTCCTCCTCCTGGCCCTTCACCTACAACTAGTATCCATGAGCCTCTTTACCCTCCTAGAACAGTTCCTATAGGCCTTAACCATCTTGGATTCGTCTTTCCAGGCCATTACCCCTCTGGTCAGATACCGTTCCTAGCTCCCCCCCAAGGAGTGTACACAGTACCTGTTATGAATACCCTCTCTCTCCCTAACTTGACCCTTGGGATTCCCATCTGGTACCTTGATCCTCCAGCCGCTACCCCACCTGGTCAACCCAAACCTTATCTTGCTTTGACCCCAACTCAATCGGTCCCCATGACTTCTCCCGCCGCAACAGTGCCTCAACCACCTCAACAGGAACCACCTCCTGTTGCGACAGCTTCAGGTAAGAAGGGAAAATCTCACAAGAGGGCCTCAAAGGACAAGGCTGCCCCAACTAACCCTGCACCTCCCCCGCCCACAAAGCCCTGTGCTTTGTGTGATGTCATCGGCCATGCCACCCATAACTATCCTGAACTGCCCTGTATCAAGCCCATGGTTAAAGTTTCATTCCTTGAGTCTACAGTCCCTGAAGCCTCTCTTTCTTCCTCGACTATAGCCAAGAACCCTAACACTATTCACACCAACCAACCTTGTGTTTTGTGTGATCTCCATGGCCATTATTCCCACCATTTTCCCTGCCTTACGCATTACCGCGCCTCTTTAGAGGTAGTTCGGAGTACGAGGCTGAACAGAACCAATCTGCCTCTCCCGTACTTGTGCAGTATGCTGCAGGCCAGATTGAGGATTTACCCACTCCCATTGACATTCCCCCTCCTGATGTCGAGATGACGGAGCCTGCGGCCACCATCCTCTACCTATCATCATCCATGAGACCCTCGATGGAAGCTCCCTATGAATCTTCCCCTGTTGTTTCACTTGACCTCCCTTCAGCGATCACCCTGGGCTCAACATCGGTAGATCCCTTATATGCTTGTTCTTCCGTCATCCCCCATGATGATGCGCATGTGAACCTTTCTTCTCATGATGATGAGTCAAGTAGCTTCGCCGCGTCATGTGGTCTCCCTTCCTCCAGTCACTCCATATTCTATTATCATGATGACATCATGGAAGCCATGTCCACCCCTGACTTCATCTTTCCCGCCCATAAACAGTATGGCACCATCCGTTCCTATGGCGACTTTTGCGGCCTAAGCACAAGCTACACCTCCGGTAGCTCCCACACTCCACCTCACCGTCAGCGTGTGAGTAGTAGACATCTGACCTAGATCACTCCCTCCCACGGAGTGCGTTCAATTTCTACTTTGCGCTCAGGTTGCCAGCATTGTTCATCATCCTCCCATTTATTGTCTTGTGGCACCTTTCAGATGGACCTCTCGGCCACAACTTATATCAATTTTGCTAATGGTGCAAGTCGCTACTCTTGGAATCTCGCCTCAGTAGGTTGAGCCATTTTTACCCCCTTGCATTCACTTGTTCTCTCAAACGGTGTATGCATTGGTACAGCTACCAATAATCAGGCTGAATATGATGCAGTGTGAGCTTTATTAGCCAATTCCCTTTCACATCGCATCCTCCACCTTCATGTTTGTTTAGATTCCCTGCTTCTTGTCATGCAATTGAATGGTGTCTATCATGTGCACAATCCTATACTTTTTAGAATATATGTACGAGTGAATCTTTTGATGCATGAATTTGAAATCATTACATTTATTCATGTACCTAGAGCACAAAATCACTATGTAGATAGCATTGCAAATCATATTCTAGATTTGCATTTAACACATGCATTTAACACAAGACAATAACATAACACTATCAAAACAATGCATATCCATAATATGTGTCATATAAAATGTTTAAGAGTCCATCAACTCTGATACATATGACATGCCCGTAGCATGTTACAAAAACTCAAAACTGAGGGCACCACCTACCCCTACACACTAATCACTATCTGGAGGATCCTGAGCCAATGGCTCTGCACCCGCAGCTCGTAGATCATGTATACCTTTTCCGTTCATCGCCATTCGCCGGATGACCCCTCGCCACTCCAAGGGTAGACCAATACATGGCTCTATGTACTGGTCCTCTAATTCTTGCCAGCCGGACTCTGCAACACCGATCAGAAGCCTCTCACATATACAACGGATGTCCTCTAGGAGGGCTACTGCATCCTCATTTTGCGACGCCCTCGATCCACCAGGTCCTGCAGCTCTTGATACTGCAGGCCGTCCCATATGCCCAACTAGTTATACTGGTGATGTATCTGCATACCAAAAGTCAAAGAATCAGTACCATATACAATATTCTGAAACTTTACAATGCACATAAAAATATTAGCAATTTATCACTTACCATCGATCCCCCATACTCAACCAGGAGGCAGTGGCAAATCCAGGTCCCCAAAATAACTCATCCCACTATAGGGATAGTCGTCTATGTACAATGGAATCTGATCCCAATGCGCAAATAATTTGGGTCGGAACACCCGTCTGACTACCCCACCTCCTCCTCTACACAGTAGTCGCCCCCACTGGTGCATCCTAGGCTCTCTCGGGCCCCCATCCTGGACCTGTATATGAGGTCAAAGTTTCGGGATCTTCTCAAAGAAGAGCGAGCACAAGACTGTACCATATGCATAGTCATGTTTCACTTTCCGCCTGCATAGCGAAAAATGTCGTTTCAACAATGACAGCATCATCTGGGCCCACCCATAGTAGGTCCCACTCAACACACTCTCCACAAGCATCATCTGTCCTCCAGTGATGTGGTGGAGTGCCTAGTTGCCCAGGATCCGCAGCACCGATGCGGCCACAGCACGGGTCTCTAACCTCTCTAGATCCCTGATGGGTATCCAAGTCCCCTTGACTTGGAGACCTGGTCGACAATGGTTCTCTAAAAACTCCATGATGTTCCTCCCTCACAGTAACAGTGGTTGCATAGTCCCAACCATCCCAAGTGGTGGAAGACCAGTCAAGAAATATATATCCTAGATCGTCAACTCGATCCGGTACCCCTGCACTATAAAGACCTCATGGTCTGGATCCCAATAGATGACAATCCAGGCCAATAAGGGCTCTCCAACTCTCATCAAAGGGTTCTCCACAAACTTCAGAACCCAAAACCTGGCCAATGCATTGCGGACACCCTGATCTTCCCAGATCTCCGACTGTAATGTGCCTAGGTCTCTCTCTCTCCATTTGATCCATAATTCTGCCATATCTGCACAAAACCATCATAATTGTTAGTGTACAAATATGAAATATTGTATCCAAACACAAAAACCCAGTTCTTAGCTAAAAAATAGCATAGAAAAACCCCTCCCTGTCAGGTTGCACTTTTCAGGCCCAATCCTGGAATAGTTCTACCCAAAACCTGCGACCGAGGTCGCAGTTTTTGCCCCAAAAGTGTGACCCAACCGTGAAGAAGAGCAGGGGTATTTTCTTGAGCTCTGGGAACCTAAACTGAACATTCAATCCACTAAAATGAAAGAGTAGGGTTAGGCCTCTTACCTGCAACTGATGGATCTCGATTCCAACGGCCAGTTTGTCTGCTACGTTCGCCGCAAGATTTAGGGCCTTCTCTCCTCTCTACATTCACCACATCTCCACATGAAAATCAGTGAATTTGGAGGGAAAATGCCTTATTAAAAGAGAAACCCTTGATTTTTCTTTCACCTGTTGCAGCCAAACCGTAGCTCAGTTTGAAAAATGGTCTGCACCATTGGAAAGCTCTCATCGAGCCCTCAAATGGGTATCTGTTAGTTTTTTGTGATTTGATACTTCACCAAGACACATTTTTTCCACGAATTGTCACTTCACTACTCCCCAAAATTTAATTTCTCCACTTGTAACACTTTTACTTCGGGGCATCACTTTTCCTTCATACTTGTCCATGCTCGTGTCGATTTTTGTCATGAGTAACCATCATGTACTCATGTTTCTATGGTCCCCATTTGACCTTTTCTATGTGGCAGCACCGTCAAGTCACCCTTGTTTAGAGCATCCGAGTTGAGTCATCATTGCATTCATGGAGTCTATCACAAGCCCCTTTGTATCCTACTATAGTCCTCCATCCTTCACTTCTTGGTCCCTTTATTACCCTTTGACTTGATTTTTTCTCAGCTCCAGCTCCTTTCAGCATGATCAAGATCTGTATACTTGATGGTTCAATGATGAAGCATCTGATATCAGTGATTCCTGAGTGTGTGTGAGATGTTTTTGGCCCTCACGAGGGGGTGGCCCTATAGGTAGCCCCCCACATGCCCGGATGACCTCTTCATTATAGCCTTTGATGCAGCTCCATATATTTGATGATGTCGGCCTTAGCCGCTTGCATCGCCTTTTTGTTTTCATGTATCAGTCAGATTTTCAGAGCCCTTTCCTATTTACAGGGGCATTTGGGTTGTATTTGTATCTCATGTACTCAGATATTATTGTATAAGTCCTGTTTGTTATCCCAGGAACAATATGTATGTGGGATTCATTATCATGTTTTACCTGGCTCATGATTATGCCAGCATGTACTATATTGTTTAGTCCCTTGTTTACTGGACGCATTATTCTTTTTACTTTATCTCGGCTGGCATAGGTATTCCTCCCCCGCTACCTATAGCACAGGTACTCACTCATAAAAGATACTTGTCGCACCTATAAGTCTCACCTCCTCAGGATCTAGTCCTTTAGTGCTTCGGTCTACCTTGCATTTCTCTCTCTTTGACTTCCACTTCGGTGTCTAGTGATTGAGTTCTTACAACGTACTTCGGTCATATGATTAGCTCCTAACACTCGCACGCTAAAAGGAAATCTATTACACCATTTTTTGGTCATCTAACCTGTTACTATTAGATAGACCTAAGTACACCATCTAAGACCAATTTTACCCTACGTAAAATTGCTTTCACTATGAAAAATAACTTAGTAAAACACCTTTATTAAGTTGTTTATGGTCTAAACAGGACACCCCATAAGGAAATATTAAATAAATCCACATTTGTTTGATTTTCCTCAAGGAATAATTAGTTAAATAGCAGTTTAATTAATATTTGTGGTCATATTTAACCCAAAACAGGAAAATTAATTAGATAAATTATTATTTATCTTATTATTTTCTAGGAATAATTATTTAAACCTTATTTAAATAATATTCCTTGTTAAATTTTACTAAATCACTCATAAATAGTTAAATAAATCATTATTTATTTAATTATTACTTAACCTCATCCTTAAAATAATAAAAAAATCATTTATTTATTTATTATTTACAAATAAAGGGATTTGACCCAAGTCAAATTCCTTTTCCCTCCAACAAAAATAATAAAATATTCCATAAAAGTTGGATCTTGATTTGGTTAATAATATTTTAATTATGCACCAATATCTAGACTAACTCAATATTTTGTTATAAATAGAAGGGTTTTTCCATTCATTCATCACCTTTTGTTGCCTAAGGTCACTCTGGATCTATACTTTTGGTCTGACATTGATCCACCATCATTGTCATATTTTTTATCCTTTTTCTTGTGAGCTCCCTTCGAGTTCCATTTTTGTCTGGGTTTTATAAACCATCAAGAGAGAGGAATTTTACATCTGAAGTGTTGAGGACTTACAAGAACCCATCCCATTAAGGAGAACTGGTAACATCCTTCTATGTTTTCCTCCCAGGTTCCCTTAATATAAAATTCATTCAACATATTCTTGTCTTGTCTATTGGATACATGGAGTAAATATTGTTTTATTTACTGCTTAATGTCTTTTGATGCATAGATCTAGATTTTTGCAACATTTATCTTGATCAACTAATTGCAGATCTAAAGATATTGGCAGCCATCTTTTGCTGTTAGGGTTTTCTGTTATGCACATCTAAAGTGGTCTTTTTTTGTACACTTACAATTAAGATTCATACTAATAGGAATTATGCAAAGGCCACTTTTCATGAGAAGGAGAATTGAGCTTTGGAAATCCTTAAGAGAGTTCACTCAGACGTGTGTGGACCATTCTCTACTGCTTCGACAGCAAAGCATAAGTACTATGTGATATTTTTTTATGACTTTTTTCGAAATAGCTGGATCTACTTCATGCAGAAGAAAGATCAGATGTTCTAAAATATTCTTAAGTTCAAACTAGTGGAGAAAGACACAGGGAAGCATGTGAAGGCTCTTAGGAGCGACAATGGTGGTGAGTACATCTCCAATGAATTCAATAACCTCTACAGCAAAGAAGGAATTCGAAAAGAAATGATTGTGCTTCATAACCCAGAGCAGAATGGGGTCACAGAAATAAATAACCTAACAATTGTGGGTGCAGCTTGAGCGATGTTGCATGATCAGGGCCTACCATTTCATCTGTGGGTGGAGGCATGCAACACACAAGTGTTTGTGAAAAACCATTGTCCTCATCGGATACTTGGCATGAGTACACGAGAAGAGGCTTTTACTGGTAAGTTTTATAGGTCAATTTGGGCATCATTCCTAATGACCTAGTTAACTGGACATCATCTCCAGGACCAATGAATAGGGTCTATCATCCCCTATCATTTCAGTTGCTACATGCCCTAAGACTAAGAACAAGACAAATCATTCATGACTTTCATCTGCAAAGGTTTCCAAGATTTGAAGTTTATAATATATCATATGAGAGCTCATCAACATTGCCTCTAAAGGGACTAAGTGCGTTGCATATGTAGGTAGCCCCATTCAAGGCTGCTTTGCAAAGCACTTCCCGACGCTCATAGGTGCGTTGGTCACATTGGGAGTGAAATTCTCATTGTTCCGAAATCTCCACTTGTTCAGTGCCTTCTAGAAGAGTTCACATGTGTCAAAATTAGAATCCATGTGTCCATTTGACATCTAAAATATTGGTAACATGTCTTGCCTATTATTGGAAAGTCATTAATTGTAAAACTACCTTCATCTCCTCTATAAATTGAGCACAGATCTTAGTATTTGAGAAGGAATAATTTGAGTAGAGAAATGCTGGTGGAATTTCAATTGAGGAGTTGATTTGTGTAACATGCTGCTGGAGAGATCTGCATTGTGATGAGGCTAGGATGTTACTGGAGATGGTCACTTCAAATCAATCACTGGGTTGTAACCTCCCCTTCTATCCATTAATAAATATTTCTACTTACTTTCCCACATATGTATACGTATAAGCTCATGTTTTCCATATTATGAATTCGTATCTGATGTATATAGTTTATGCTTAATTGATTTAGCTAAATAACTTGAAAAGACACTGTATTATTTCTATCTCTTGTTGTTTAGTGTTCATTCTTGCAGGAAATATTTTTCACAGCCGACTGGAATTTGAAGCTGCAGCAAAAGTGACAGAAGGAGACTTTGGAAGCGCTTGGACTCCAAGTAAGCTTATTATTTCATTCTGTGTGTATGTTCATAGTTATGAAAAGTAGTGGCAAAGTCTTTAATCTGTTGTTCTAGATAAGCACCTATATAGGGAAGAATGATTTATCCATAATTCATAATTCCGCATAACAAATTGGCGACTCCTCTGGGGATTTTACCCTTCATCCTAGGTGTATTTGCCTCTTATTTTCTCTATTTATTCACCCAGTATTTTTTACTCAGAAATATTAGGCTTTTTAAAATCCAAATTTGCATTAGAAGTGTGTTAAACAACTATGTTTTTCATTGTACACTGCGCCCAATGCACTGTTGGATGGGACACAGTGCTTTGCATAGCACTGTCTCCCTTTCAGGCCTGCGTTGCAGAGCACTATCTCTCCTTAGAGACTGTGTTGCCTCCTAAAACCATCCAAATTCCTTTGAGTTTGTCATTTCAATTTGTTTCAGTTTTTTCTCTGTTGTGTTTTGAAAAGCCTGAAACTCATATTGACCAATGAACTTATCTACCTCTTCTTCCTTTGAAAGAAAAATTTGTTCAATGTTTGTTTAAAGCGTTTTTCTTTATCATTGACGAATTAATTTCAAAGTATTTTCATTGTCACATTAGATCCATTTTATTTTGAAAATGAAATTTTCATAAATTATTCGTTTCCTAATAGGAGAAATTGTTGTTTAATTGCTCATTTTTCCTTCAAAAGAGAAATTGTTGTTTATATTCCTCATTTCTCAAAAGTAAAAGGCATTTGTTTTTGTTGATTTAGTGCACTTAGTTTCTTTTCTGCATTCATAACATTAAAGGAACTGAAAAGAAAAACCTGCATTTGCATGTAGTGGTTTGTGTGTTTTGCAAAAGGAACAATTAGGAAATCTGCATTTAGTTTTTTCTCTTTGATTTGTTTGCTCTCAAAGTGATTTCTCTTTCCCTCTAGTAGCTATGATTTTCATAGAAAAACTAAAAGTGAAAGATTGTTTATCATTCTTAGTTTGCATTTTAGGAATTTCCAAAACATCATCACGGTGAACCATTGAAAGGCAAATTGATAAACAAGATCAACTTAAAATTTATCTCAATTTACCTAATAAAGCATTGGAACCATAACGATAACATTTAGAATTTCTAGGCTAAAGACGTGTCCCGGCGTCATAAAACATAGCAGCTGTCATTAACTTGTCTGTGATACATCCTGAGTGTGATACCTCACTCCATGTACGTAAGTATATCATAGCTCGTCCACGTGCTTTCGGGTATATCGGGCGGTGTTACAGTACGAAAAGTATAAAGGGGTGCTCTCACTATGCGGTTTCACATCAGACAGCGCTAATACGGAATTCAGCCTCCATGTACCTTCGGGTATATTTTGGAGGAAAAATTTTAGGTGCTATCCATCCATAGTGAACCGAGTCGGCCGCCTTGTAAATTATGATACACCAAACACATCATTCAGGGAGATTGCCTACCCGTACTTCTTGGTTCGCCGGGAAGTATTCTTCAATTCACAATTTCTTGGTAAACCCTTTTGCCTAGCATTGCCCTTTTATTTTTTTTATTTGTTTTTGGTTAAAATAAATCAGTAATCGTGGAAGAACAAAATCCTTTCCCCCATCGTTCGCGTAGACTAGCATTAAAACCACCTTTACCACCAAAAGTTACTTCTGGTAGGCAAAGGCAATCACGCTCTGTCGAATCAAGTACAATTAGTACCTCTGGTGAAACATCATCTTCCCATAAACCAAATTTAGCTCAAGTGGTTTCTACACATCCCGCTTCGTCTACTGTCGTCGAAACGGAGTATTCACAGCTACTCGTGGTCACAATCCATCCAATTAGTGAGACCATACCTCCTGGACCTGACGTTGTTCAACCAGAAATTGATCCAGATCCTATCTCTTGTTTGCCAGAACATCTGAATCCTGAAGTCGTGCAACCGTAAGTTGCTCCTGACTTGGTCATCCCACAAATTTCTATGGCCATTGAGTCTCCCATATCACAGAGTCAACCACCTGAAATTTACTTTAGGCCTGACGGTGAAATACTTCCACCTAGTTTAATTGCGATTGAAGAAATCCCACAAGACGAGACACCTTTAACTCCAACCCATTTTGGGGAGGACCTTTACCTATACGATTCTTTTTCTCAATCATTACCATCTTGTTTTGTTTATCATGTTCCTATTCAAACTCCTGTCGATTCAAAAGGGTATACGTTTGGTCAAGTAACCATGCCTGAACCAACATCTTTGATTGGGCCATCTGTTCCAATTACGTCAGCACCTACCCTCGCTACCCCGTCAATTTTCACAACTTCACCAGAGTCATATTTTCATGGTGGCCCTATAGTCCCATCAGGTTACAAATCATTATCTGGAATTTTCTCTAGTGCAACTTCACACCCATGGACTTTACCAATGTCATCGTCTGGTATTCTAACTGGTAGTCCTATAGTGAGTATTGAATGGTTTGATTCCTTATATACATCATCAAGGAAATATCAAGCCGGTCCTTCTGGGTCTATTCCTTCAAGTACCATATCAACTGGACTCACATAATTTGGAGAGCAATATTTTCCATCTTATTATCCTCCTCATGCTGGGGGGGGCAACCTTTGATCACCCAATATGACATCACTCCCTCACTTTTTGGTCAACCTAATTTCGAAATGAATTTTTTTCAATGGCAGCCCACTCTACCTATCCAACCACAAATTATTGTACACTCGTATCAACCAGTTCAACCTATTACACCCACATCATTTCCACTTGCTAATACATCTTGACCCCTATTACAGAATCAAAATGTTGTACAACAACCTTATCAAGTGGTTCCTTCAACTAAATATCCTCAAATATTGGGTCCACAAACTCCAAATCCTTCGGTTAATTTAGATCCAGCATGAGAGACTTTAACTGAGGAGGAACAGTAAAATTAGATCTCGGCACATTAGGAATTTTTTCATAGAGCGTGCCAGATTGAGTGTAAATCAAGTCTAAATATTAGGCACGAGCGATAACTTGCTCTTATGTGACAACGCCACCCTTAGCCACATCCTCAGTTATAGATGGTAACACGGACTTAATGAACCATTCAGAAAGGAGTTGATCCGGAACAAATGTCTTAACCATTCTACGACGATGGCGCCACTCATGAATATGATCAGAAATGTGAGTAGCATTAGTTTGCTTGAAATTGGTCAAGAGTTCCATTCCAGTTTCATATCGTATGGGTAACTGGAAATGAGTCAAAAAGGTATTAGCTAGGGCAGTGAAATTATCAAAAGAAGCTCTAGGTAATTCAATGTACTATTTTGCAGCTGGACCTGTGAGCGTACGTTAAAAAAGACGTAGTCGAACAGAATCACCATTCATGGAGTTTTATGAACATCATAAATGATAAGTCATAACATGAGTCGACTAATATTCTCCAAGGTTTCCATTGAACTTAGGAATATCCAAGGGTAATTTGTGAGGTATCACAGGCCACCAAGGAGCATAGTTAATTGGATTATTAGTTAGCGGATTTAAATCTGGTAACTCTAAAGTTGCAACAAAGGGAAACTGTCTATCAAGGTTAGGTTGAGCATAGCCGAGGTAAGATGGAATTTCTTGAGAAATGGGCCTTTGAGCACCAGCATAAGGAATCTGTTGTTGGTAACCCATATAGGGGTTGTTTTGAAAAGCAAACTCCTGAGGATTCTGTTGACCAAAACCTGGATATGATATTTGTTGAAATTAATTTTGAGGCATTTGCGCCTGAGGCTTCCAAGGGGTCTATCCACCAAGGTTATAACCCAAATTAGGATAACTTGGATTCATTTGATAGGTATAACTAGGTTGTGGCTGTGACATCCCATAAAATGGTAAACCATCTTGTGAATAAATGATTCCGGATACAGGTTGTTGTAAATTAACCGAAGGATTTGGAGTTTGTGGACCCAATATTTGAGGATATTGAGTTGAAGGACCCGCTTGATAAGGTTTTTGTACAACATTTTGATTATGTAATAGGGGTAAAGATGTCTTAACAAGTGGAAATGATGTGGGTGTAATAGGTTGAACTGGTTGATACGAGTGTACAACCATTTGTGGTTGGATAGGCAGAGTGGGCTGCCATTGACAAACATTCATTTTGACATTAGGTTGACCAAAAAGTGATGGAGTACTGCCATATTGGGTGACCAAATTTTTCCCCCCAGTATGAGGAGGATAATAAGATGGAAAATATTGCTCTCCAAATGATGGGAGTCCAGTTGATATGGTATTTGAAGGAAATGACCCAGAAGGACTGGCTTGATATTTCCCTGATGATGTATATAAAGAATCAAATTGTTTAGTACTGACTATAGGATTACCAGTTAGAATATTGGACCATGACATTGGTAAATTCCATGGGTTTGAAGATGCGCCAGAGAAAATTCCAGATAATGATTTGTAACCTGATGGGACCATAGGGCGACCATGAAAATATGACTCTGGTGAAGTTGTGAACATCGACTGGGTAGCGAGGGTAGGTGCTAACATAATTGGAACTGATGGCCCAACTGAAGATGTTAGTTAAGGCATGGTTATATGACCAAACGTATACCCTTTTGAATCGACGGGAGTTTGAATAGGAATAGGATCAAAAAAAGCAGATGGTAATGATTGAGGAAAATACTCATACAGGTAAAGGTCCTCCCCAAAATGGGTTGGAGTTAAAGGTGTCTTGTCTTGTGGGATTTCTTCAATCGCAATTAAACTAGGTGGAAGTATTTCACCGTCAGTGCAAAAGTAAATTTCAGGTGGTTGACTCTGTGATATGGGAGACTCAATGGCTACAGAAATTTGTGGGATGACCGAGGCAGGAACAACTTCTGGTTGTACGACTTCAGGATTCAGATGTTCTGGCAAAAAAGAGATAGGATCTGGATCAATTTTTGGTTGAACAACGTCGGGTCCAAGAGGTATGGTCTCACTAATTGGATGGATCATGACCATGGGTAGCGGTGAAGACTCCATTTCAACAACAGTAGACGCATCGGGATGTGTAGAAACCACTTGAGCTAACTTTGGTTTATGGGAAGATGATGTTTCACCAGAGGTATGAATTATACTTGATTCGGCAGAGCATGATCGCCTTCGCCTACCAGAAGTAACTTCTGGAGGTAAAGGTGGTTTTAATGCTAGTATAGGTGAACAATGGGGGAAAGGATTTTGTTCTTCCATGATTACTGATTTATTTTAACCAAAAAAAAATAAACAAAATAAAATGGTAATGCTAGGCAAAAGGGTTTACCAAGAAAATGTGAACTATAGAATACCTCATGGCAAACCAAGAAGTACGGGCAGGAAATCTCCCTGAATGTTTTGCTCGGTGTATCATAATTTACAAGGCAACTGACTCGGTTCACTATGGATGGATAGCACCTAAAATTTTTCCTCCCAAATATACCCGAAGGTACATGGAGGCCCAAGTTCGTATTAGCGTTGTCTGATGCGAAATCGCACAGTGAGAGCACCCCTTTATACTTTTCGTACTATAACACTGCCTGATATACCAGAAAGTACGTGGATGAGCTACGATATACTTAAATACATGGAGTGAGGTATCACACTCATAATGTATCACAGACAAGTTAACGATAGCTGCTATGTTTCACGACTCCGGAACACGTCTCTAGCCTAGACCTTCTAAATGTTATCGATATGGTTCCAATGCTTTGTTAGGTAACTTGAGATAAATTTTAAGTTGATCTTGTTTATCAATTTTCCTTTCAAAGGTTCATCGCGATGATGTATTGGAAATTCCTAAAATGCAAACTAAGAATGATAAGCAAGCTTTCACTTTTACTTTTTCAATGAAAATCCTAGCTACTAGAGGGAAAGAGCAATAAATTTGAGAGCAAACAAATCAAAGAGCACAAACTAAATGTAGATTTCCTAATTGTTCCTTTTCCAAAACACGCAAACCATACATGAAAATGCAGGTTTTTCTTTTCAGTTCCTTTAATGTTATGAATGCAGAAAATAAACTAAGTGCACTAAATCAACAAAAACAAATGCCTTTTACTTTTGAGAAATGAGGAATATAAACAAAAATTTCTCTTTTGAAGGAAAAATGAGGAATTAAACAAAAATTTCTCCTATCAAGAAACGAATAATTTATGACAATTTCCTTTTCAAAAGCAAATGGATCTAATGCGACAATGAAAATATTTTGAAATTAATTCCTCAATGATAAATAAAAATGCTTTAAACAAACATTGAACAAATTTTTCTTTCAAAGGAGGAAGAGGTAGATAAGTTCACTAATCAATTTGAGGCTCGGGCTTTTTAAAACACAGTAGAGAAAAAACTGAAATAAATTGCAATGACAAACTCAAAGGAATTTGGATGGTTTCAGGAGGCAACGCAGTCTCTAAAGAGAGACAATGCTCTGCAACGCAGGCCTGAAAGGGAGACAGTGCTATGCAAAGCACTGTGTCCTATCCAACAGTGCGTTGGGCACAGTGTATAATGAAAAACACAGTTGTTTAACGCACTTCTAATGCAAATTTGGATTTTAAAAATCCTAATATTTTTTATTAAAAACTACTGGGTGAATAAACTGAGAAAATCAGAGGGAAATACACCTAGGATGAAGGGTAAAATCCCCAGCGGAGTCACCAATTTGTTATGTGGAATTATAAATTACGGATAAATCATTCTTCCCTAGACAAGTGCTTATCTAGAACAACAGATTAATACTTTGCGATTACTTTTCCTAACTATGAATAGGCACGCAGAATGAAATAAGAAGGTTACTTGGAGTCTAAGCGCTTCCAAAGTCTCCTTCTGTCGCTTTTGCTGCAGCTTCAAATTCCAACCGGATGTGCAAAATATTTCCTACAAGAATGAACACTAAATAGCAAGAGATAGCAATAATACAGATGTATATTCAAGTTATTTACCTAAATCAATGAAGCATAAACCATATACATTAGATAAAAATTCATAATATGGAAAACATGAGCTTATACAGATACATATGTGGGAAAGTAAGCAGCAATCTTTATTAATGGATAGAAGGGTAGGTTACAACCCAGTGATTGATTTGAAGTGACCATCTCCAGCAGCATCCCAACCTCATCACAATGCAAATCTCTCCAGTAGCATGTTACATAAATCAACTCCTCAATTGAAATTCCACCAGCATTTCTCTACTCAAATTCTTCTTCCCAAACTCTAAGATCTATGCTTAATTTATAGAGGAGCTGAAGGTAGTTTTACAATCAATGAATTTCCAATAATAGGCAAGACATGTTCCCAATCTTGTATATGTCAAATAGACACATGGATTCGAATTTTTACACATGTGAACTCTTCTAGAAAGCACTTGCCAAGTGGAGATTCTGGAATAATGAGAATTTCGCTCCCAATGTGACCAACGTACCTATGAGTGTCGGGAAGTGCTTTGCAAAGAAGCCTTGAATGGGACTACCTACATATGCAACGCATTTAGTCCCTTTAGAGGCAGCGTTGATGAGCTCTCATATGATATATTATAAACTTCAAATCTTGGAAACCTTTGTAGATGAAAGTCATGAATGATTTGTCTTGTTCTTTGTCTTAGGGAATGTACCAACTGAAATGATAGGGGATGATAGAACTTATTCATTGATACTGGAGATGATGTCCAGTTAACCAAGTCATTGGGAATGATGCCCAAATTGACCTATAACACTTACCAGTAAAATCCTCTTCTAGTGTACTCATGCCAAGTATTCGACGAGGACAATGGTTTTTCACAAATACTGTTGTGTTGCATGCCTCCGCCCACAGATGCAATGGTAGGCCCTGATCATGCAACATCGCTCATGCTGCACCCACAATTATTCTGTTCATTCTTTTTGCAACCTCATTCTGCTATGGGTTATGAGGCGCAATCAGTTCTCTCCGAATTCCTTCTTTGTTGTAGAAGTTATTGAATTAATTGGAGATTTAATCACCACAATTGTCACTCCTACGAGCCTTCACATGCTTCCCCGTGTCTTTCCCCAATACCAAAAGTTGTGAGTCTAACCTTATGATGATACGGTTAATACCAAATTAAATGGCATCAGAGAGAAGTTCTATCAACACACTATACTCAGCGATATTGTTCGTCGATCTACCAACACAAATCCCTTGAAAACTCACTAACTTGTCGTTCGGAGCGAAAATGGCCCACGCTGCGAAGGATAGATTATGCGTACTACGACTAGCACCATAAGCATATCCAACAAAGGGTTCCGAAGATTCAGACATCTGCGATGAAATTTAAAGCGGATTACTAACGTTAGGAAAACTCTAAAAACAAATTAAGATAGTGAATGCAAATCAACAGCATATATATATAATATAATACAAAAAATTACTACGCTCATGATTAAGCATAGTAACGTTTCAAATACAACCCATTTCTAGGTTGCGCCAATGGAATTCCATCGTAATCAACCAACTCATAGGCACCCTTAGCAAGAAATCTTTTGACAATATAGGGGCCATGCCATAATGGCTTAAATTTTCCTATACCTATTACATCAGCTTCTTGATCGTAAAGAAGGACCAAGTCGCCCTCATAGAAAATGAGAATCTGGACATTTTTGTCATATTGTGCCTTTATACGTTTCTTATGTGCTTCGTTGGCCATTTGGGCTTCACGACATGTTTCATCAAGATGGATGAGGTTAAGGAGATGCGCTTCTTCTTCTAAGGTGTCAGGTAACTAGTCGATTGTGAGTTTCAATGACAGTATTTCACATTGGATTGGTAAGTGTTGGAGAGGTAAATCCCCTCTACGGACAGAAGTGATTCCTACTAGCCCAGATTGGATCTAGCAACAATTAGACATTCAGTGATGCAGGTCTCTAGCTACAAAAATGACAAAACATGAGTTGCCTACCTCAGGTCCTACACAATGGTCGTCGAAGAAAGGATGACGCTTCCTGTCCTCCGCTTTGGCAAATCACGATCTTTCCACTTAACACGTCTGAACACCTACACAAATGCGAAGAAACACAATGATACATAGCATAGAATCTAAATCTTGTAACCACACATCAATCAGAGAGGATGTAATTTATTGCATCAAATACCAAGACACATGAATGAAACCATAATCAAAGTCGCTTATCATTAATAATAACAAAGGAAAGATACAACCCAAAGCTCTGACGCTGGATCTTCCTTCGGTGGGGCTGACAGCGGAGCACGTCTCAATGAAGCTCGTCGGAAATGGGAAAAATCTCTCTCTCTTCGGCTTGGCTCTCAAAGGCTATCTGACGATAGTCTCCTTGCTATAAGTTCAGCTCTTCTCTAGTTCTATCAGGACTACTAGCTCTACTAGCTTGCTAAGGGAAAATGGCAAGCTTATATAGATGGTGGAAGGGGAGTTGGGATCCCTACAATCATGGGATTGGCCCTATCCTCAAGGAAGCTTCCATGATAGGTGGAAAACCACCTGCCCTACGTGGAGATCCAGAGCCAAACCTCCCAATTCATTTTAGAGACTCGTTTAGGATTTTGTTGGAATCAAACTTCCGCCACTTATTTTTAAAAAACAATCCTTATTAAGCTTGGCGCGAGCAAGACATTAGGACAGAGCACAAATTGGTGTGCCCTCTTTGATGGATTTTCCCCATTGGCGCGAGGGCTGAACTGGCTGGTCACGCCAAGGCCAAAAGATCAGTTTTTAGGGTTTTTCCAAGGAAAATTTCTTCAAAGGAATGATGGTCCTTATCGAGGGGGATGCCATGAAAGTGATTTCAGGTTATGTCACTGCTCATAGGTCACGGGAAAGACCCTCTAATGTGCGGGACGGGGAAATGCAGGGACAATGAAAAATTTCTATGTAATAGATGCCCCCTAAATCATGAGGCACGAGAGAGAGAGAGGGGTGAAATTATTTATGAGAACATGCCCAACTAAAAACACTGCCACCAGAAAACCTACGTAGACAAATACAACTGATATCTCAAATACATGATATGTGGTATGGGCGCAGCCATCCATAACAGAGTATACAATCATCAGGATCCAAGGTATGGACCCATCCATCCAGAAAGGATCAATAAGCAGATGCAGGTATGGTCGCAGCCATCCAATCAATGAGTCATGTAACTAATCATGATAATCCATAAAATCCGCAGCCTGGATTTCATCAGAAAAAACCCAGGGTCTTGCGCTCCATCTCAACCCGAATCGAGTACAATTCCAAGCATGTGAATAAGTGAGCTGAAGTCGAACATGCAAGAACATCTTCTGATTACCAGACAATGATGAAAGTCGTTAACAGACGCGAGAGGATCCACCAATAATGACGATGGCCCTCAAGGTACTAGAGGTACAATCCACGGAATGTGAACAGTGAGCTGGCATCGAACACCCGCATAATCACTCGATCGAAGGCCAATGATGAAAAACCTTGCGTCGAATGCGAAGAACCTGCCATTGAGGCATGCAGGCTCCAAGGTACCAGGAGGGAGTCTCTAGATCAGCTTCCTGGATAATGAGTTGAAGTCGACAGGAAGTGACCTTAATCGAAGGTGGGCCATGGCATTTCCCACATCATAGACATGAGACAGAGGAACATAATATTTTGGAATCAGGATCAGATGAGAATCAGAGGAGGGTTGAAACTGCAGAGGTCAACTTCTCTTGAACATATCGACGGCACGACACTAGATTTGGCAGTATTTGACATCAAAAGATCTGAGGTCATGATGACGAGGCAAAGAGCAGATGAGTGGTCAAAAAGGATTACCCAAACCCATGGAGGCAAGTAGAAAACGAGGTGAGATGTCCCCAACCCGACATGAATACAGACAAGTGCCATGTTCAAGAGTGACATACTGTCGACACGACAATGATACTGGTTCCATTTTTTCCCAACCATGTCTGGCGAGTACCCTAATTATTTTTGGAAACAAGCTTGAAGGGGATAGCATATGCTTGCAATATAAGTTTGTCCTTCGGAAAAATCCAACCTAGTACATTTAACGAGCCCTAGGAAGGAGGAACTCGAGTAACGTCATTGCGACAGGATCCGATGTCATCGGTTTTTAACGAGTTTGACAAAGGAAGAACTCAGCGTCTTTTCATGTTTAGAGAGTTTGAAAAGATAGCGGAAAAGTAAACTCCAACAGTCCCTTTTTGTAGATAGTTCCTTAGATCCGAAAAGGTAGAAAATATGTCTGAGAAAACCTCCTAGTCATGATAGGCTAGGGTATTCCTTTTTTGTAAATAATATGTCCCAGCCCGAAAAAGGGGTAAACGTATACTGGGTAGATGTCGTTTTGCAGCCAATTTAACGAGATCAAAACGACAAGTGACTCGGCAATATTTTCATGTTAAAGAGTCAGAAAAGAGCTGAAAGATGACTCAAGTAGTGAATTTTTCGTGTTTTTACCGAGTCTGAAAAAGTGTAAAATACAACTCGTATCGTCATCCTAGTCGCGTGAAAACCTGTTACTGCACAAGAAAGCAAGCGTAAAACCCATTTTTCAACAAAAAAATAATAAATATTGTAAAAATAAGCTCCAAAACCTAATTTGATCTTGAAAAGCTATAAATATGCCAAAAATAGTAAAAACATATTTACTTTTACTTTTTACCTCTTGTGGAGAGCAACAGTGAGTTTTTCCTGTGCGAAGTTGCGGCGACGATTATGGACGATCCAGTGCACCATTTCAGTTCTCGTTTTTTCTAGGTAAGAGGTGCTTCCCTTAGCCATGTTTTAATCCATTTTTTTATAGAATTCCACTATGATTTGGGATCCCTAAGGGGATATTTGCAAATTTAGGGCTCGCCCAATTAGCAATGGTATCGGGCACGGACCCGCGCCATTTGGCTCCTTTTTGCAAAGGGGTCGCGCCAGTTGGCACGACTGTCAACAAAACAGTCATGCCAATGGCGCAACCTAAATTTCCACTCAATTTTTACAAAAAATTAACCAATCAACTGGATTTTTGAGAGTTCAAGGGATTTAATGAAGTGTTTGTGACCATTTTGGTGCAGATACACAGTCACAATGGTGATCGAATGGAAAGAAACGGAGCATAGTGAAGAAGATGAAATGGCCATGGAGAACGAAGCATGTATGAACGCTCTCCGGGATTGCGGCTTAAAAAAGTTCTTTTTGACACCATGTCTCAGGGCACAACCTAAATTACTGCAGTACTTAATCAATATCTGGGATGAGAACGAAGAGAAGTTTAGGCTTCGAGATCAAGTATTGGAGCTCAAATTATCTGACGTTTACTTCATAACTGGACTATCTCGTAGAGGTCCAGTCTCGATCTTAACAGGTACTAGGCCATCTGGTGAAAAGATGTCAATGGTGATGGAAAGAGTGTGCCTAGGGGCACGAACCGGATCAGGTAGCAAGAAGGTCGACATCCACACGGTTCTCGATCTAGCACTCAAGGAGGTGCTCCATACCATTACGCAGGCTGCGGGGTCACAGGCGCCGCATGAGGCTACTAAAACACAGCTCCTCCTAGCATCAAAATGCATGAACCCGACACTATTTGATTGGGCCACTACCGTGACAATGAATATCAAACGGCAGTTGACGAAGTGTAAGAAGGAAAAACTGAAGCAGTTTGGGTACGGATCTATCTTGGTATCATTCATCCTTGAACGGTTACCAATCTTCCAGGGCCATGGGGCGATTTTCGTCGATCCACCATTGAGAGAGCCACGAATGGCTCGATGGGAAGCACTCATGCCTAGATCAGGAGGGGGCCAGCAAATGTCATGGAGGCCCGAGTTCTTTGTATGGCTTTGGCAACAGTTGGTCGTTGTAGAGGATTAGCCCTATGCTAGTACTGACTTCACGGGAGACCCAGATCTTCCACTCCCGGAGGGAGAAGACTAGGATGAGGAGCTGGGTAAGACTCTTTTTAATTTTATGTATTTTATGATTTTTTAAGGTATACATGCATGTCCTAACAAACACTCCTATGTGTATGCAGATTTTGGCCCAGAGAGGCCAGTCGAGATGTCGCCGATCGCATGGAGGACCCCTCTCGCATATGATCCTCAAGGAAAGGGTGGCGAGGGGAGTGAGCTAGTCCAGAACTTGGAGGGAATCGCTCATGGGATCCTAGATTATGCTCGCCTAGCAGAAGCCCCATTGGCTTATCAGAGGCACATTGTGGGGGTGCCTAGTCGCCTTCATCATTTACTGAGGCGATTGGTGTGGGCAGTGACATGCTACCATGAGCACCATGCTGATTAGTCATCTACGATTTCATTTGCACTTTTTTGAGAGACATGTTGTCTCCAGCTATTGTTAAAATAGACATGTTTATTTTTTGAATTTTATGTGATGCACACAAACTGCAAACATTTCAACATATATATATATATATATATATATATATATATATATATATATTTCTGGATGGATATTTTTCACATATGACGATGTTTTTTATATGCTATGCAAATTTCTAATACAATGTCATCTAATGCATTAGTTATGTGATCTGCATAACAAACGACTCAATGGAAAAGTAAATTTCACAAGATGCATTACCACACAAATCACATTTTATTTTTACGCAAGCTTAAAAGCACACATGCAAACTATGCTTGGAAATGAGTTTCATTTTTATGCAAGCTTAAAACACAAAGGAAAACTATGCTTGAAATTATAAGGAAAAACAGGCATGCCCCCAGCATGGTGTCTCAATTCGAGGTACATGCCCCCCAAGCTTTAGTCCATAGGAAATAGATTGAAGGTTCAAAACACAAGAGATTCGATCGAAATCTAACAAAACTCGAATTGAACGGGATCGTGTTTCATTATTTTAACGAGGTTGACACACTTAAGAACTGTCCTCGAAGCATCTTATTTCATTGTTTTAGGAGCTTGACACAATAAGAGGAACTATGCTCCGACGAGCTCAAAGGAGGAGTCTCAGGAGGGGGATAACCAGATACATCACGCTCAAGAAAATTATACATTGCCCCCAGGCCAGGCATGAACGAGGAACGATGATGTCCATCGCTCCATGGTAGATCTTCAAGAGACATCGTTTCAACGATAGCTTCATCAGAGGGGAAGACTTCTCTTAAAGGATCTGGCGAATCTGCATCGCCGAGCCAAGGGGATTGATAATATACATCTAGAGCCATGCTCAAATGAGCATGTTCAGAAGGAGGAGAATCTGATGGAGTGACAATATCACAATAATTGATCTCAACTGGAGTCAACAGCATCGATTCTCCAAAAGAGGTCACCTGTTCAGGCAAAGGGATGATCCAAGGGTCGTCTGACCTAGAGACCATGTTAACTTGAACGGTGTGCAGTGGTGGCGCGAGAAAAATACCCATGAGGATGGGGTCCTCGAAAAGACTGGGCCCTACACTGTCGGGGGGATTTGGAAATTGATCCACATATGGTATGTTGTTCTCGGAGGATGAGGTGAAGAAATACAACTGATCAATAGTGATAATTTTTCCCTCATGAGGAAACTTCAGAATCCAGAAGAGGGTGGACAGAACGCATAGCATGGCGTGGGTCCAGCTGCGACCAAGAAGAAGATTGTAGTTGAGCTTGGCATAAACTACCTCTACTTCTATGTTGATTGTCTTACCTTGTAACATGATCGGTAAACTCTCGAGAACACCCAAGGGTTTTGATTCCCTACCATCAAATGCCTCTAGGGAATTGGGGATGAAGTGAGGGCTGGAGAGCCAATGGCCTTCCAGCAGGTAGATGACATAACACAGGTGGAAGCACCTTCATCCACAATGGCTCTGTGAATGTTGAGGCTGTTGATACCGACTTGTATAACAAGAGCGATTTGATGTGGATGTCAGGGGACAAAATTTTCCAGGTCGAAGGTGAGAAGGCTAGAATCGGCAGGATCAATTCCACTGATTGCGGACAACAGAGCTTTCCATTGCGATGGAAAACTTTGAAGTACTTCTAACACAGACATTGCGGAAGGCGCCTGTGCCAAATCCTCAACAATGTTGTAGTGCTGAGCGGCATGGGCGTTTGGATTATAGGAAGATTTTTGAAGAACACCTTTGGAAGGTGGCCTTACAATGGGTTCAGCGCTGGGCTTCTCAATTTCTAAAGGACCAGAGATAGGTGGGGGAGGTGGACCATCAATGACTTCCTTCCCAGCTACCTGGCGTGATCCAGCATAATTTTTCGAACGAGTAATAATCGAAACACGTGCAGCACCATTCATCATAAAAACTTGGGACCCAAATGGTGTAGATGATGAAGGTTGCTCGACCATCTGGGTCTGCTGAGATGGGAACAGTTCTTTGAGAATTGCTGGAGTCCCTTTAGAGCCTTTCAGAAGTTGACTAACCTCAGATCGTCGGGGACAGTCATTGGTGTAGTGGTCTCCTTCACAGATCAGGCAGGGATACTTCGGCTTCCGTTGGGAACTATCGTCAGCACGGGGTTTAGAAGACTCTAGTTTCGGGGCATCGGATTTGGATTTTCCTTTGCCCTTATTTTCCCCTTTGGAGGTTTTTTCCACAAGATTGGCCTGAATGGCATTGACCTCTGCGCTCTTACCAGAATCTGAAGGGGCAGGAAGAGTAGAATTATTGGAAGAATTTGACTTCTGCTTCCCATTCGAGGACTTTCGAGAAGTCTGAGAAACAGAACCAATAACACCGTCTACCGATGGGGTAGGTGGTGCTTTAGAGGTCCCTGGCCACGAGGCATCAGTCAAGATATCATATAATGTGCCAGACTGAGAGTACACAAAATCGAGGTACAGGGCATGAGCGATGGCTTGTTATTCAGTTACACATGCCCCCATAGCAATGTCTTGAGCGATCTTGTTAACAAAGGAGGTAGTGAACCAATGAGTTAGAAGCTAATCAGGAATATCGAACTTGATCAGTCGACGATGACGTCACCACTCATGAATATGATTTGATATGTGAGTGGCTTTATCCTACTTCAGAGAAGTTAGGAGATGCGTCCTGGCTTCATAATGAACCGATAACTGGAAATGTGTCAGAAAATCCATAGCAAGAGTATTAAAATCTTGAAAGATACCGCGAGGTAGTTCTATATACCACTTAGCAGCAGCACCGGTAAGAGTGCGCTGGAAAAGACGTAGACAAATCGAGTCATCCACCCAAGAGTTCGAGGAACACCATAGATGGTAGGTCATGACATGGGCTTGGGGGTCCTCTCTAGCTTTACCCTCAAATTTAGGACAGTCACCAGGCACCTTGGTTGAAACTGGAGACCAATAAGGATTATGGAGAATTGGATCATTGGTCAATTTAGATACATCCGGCAATTCCAACGTGGCAAGGAAAGGTAATTGAGGATTGAAAGGCATACCAGGCCCTCGAAAAGGACCTATACCTGTACTCCACCCTAGTTGAGCATAATTTTTCCCCCATTGGTTCTGTCCTGGAGGATTCTGACCATAGGGGGTATAAGTCGCATAATTAGGTTGATACGGTTGCTGATAACCAGTGTAAGGGGGTTGATGACCAGGGCACTAACCCTGATTATATGTAGGCCCCGTTTGAGCAGTGTGTGGATTTGACTGCTGAGTATAGGTATAGCCTGATTGTTGAAGATAATAACCAGAACCTTGGGGCGGGTTGTAAATCGGTCGAGACTGACCTTGAAGGTAATAACCGCCTTGGGGTCGGGCGGGCTGCTGGTAAGTGGGGCCCTGCTAAGCATGATAAGTAGGGCACATAGGCAGATTTGACTATAGCATAGAATAAATCAGTTGTTGAGAAGGGTTAACTAGATGTGCAGGTTGTCCTGGTTGAGCAGGTTGGCCCGGTTGAACAAGTTGTCCTGGTTGAACAGGTTGACCTGGCTGGTGAAGGACACCAGGTTGCCCCAGTTGAGCAGGTTGGCCTGATGGCGGGATAGGGCCAGGTTCTGCATGAAAACCAGGTTGACCTGTAACAGGACCATAGGATGGCCCTAGTTGTGCAACATTCGGAACGATGGGAAACTGAGGTTGCTGAGGTTGCACCATAGGTTGGGAAGGGTGGATTTGCCCCCCAGGACCGTACAACAGTCCAGGTTGATACCCCAGCTAACTTGTGGGTCCTAGAGGTTGCCCTAGCTAGTCCACAGGGTGAGGCTGTAAAGTTTGACCCTAAGGGTTTTAGGATTGTCCTTGCGGACCGTACAACAACCCCTGCCCGAACATTGGCCCTGTAAGGGTTGTACCTACGAGTCATACAAATAACTAGGTTGGCTCGAAGGTTGACCCTGGAAGGGTTTTCCTTGCGGGTTAGAAGGTTTCCCAGCCTGGGAAAATAGAAAACCATGAACATACTGATAAGCCTCTGGAGCAGGAAAACGTAGAGGGTTACCCTGCTCATCATACTGATATGGAAAAACATAGATAGGGGTACCATCCGGTCCATAATGGGAAAAATAAGGATGGTTGGGATCTTTGGAGGACTGACCAACCTCAAAGTTCGACGGTTGTAACGACAACCGATACTCCTCAGGAGAGATATTATCCGGAATAGTAGATGCTATGTAAATTTCTTTAGGAAGTGACGAGGTCCTGGTGGATTGAGTAGTAACAGTGGACATAGACATAGCTACGCAGATGATAGGCCTAATAGGTACTGACGTGACCTGAGGAGATGACGTGAGGGGTGTCGATGGCGACATCCCTAACGAAGGAATAACCGGCCTCGTGAATGGATTCGATACTCCCATGGAGGCCATAGCGGCCACAATCTGACTTAAGGACCTATATCCCACTGGAAGCGAAGGACTAGGCGAAGACATGATAGAAGACTCGGGGTTGGTTTCTAGAAAAAGCTGGTAATCTTCACCAAATGTAGGAATTTCCTCATAAGGAGAAGGACTGGGTGAGTCCATATCTGACCCTGCCGCTAGATCTTCTAAAAGACAGCGAGGAATAGGAGGTATAACAACAGCTAAAAAAGGCGATCTGATGTAAGAGGAGGGAAGTGTTCCCCTACTCCAAATCCAAACCAAGCATTGGATAAGGGCCAATTGAACTCAACTGGTCCACCAAAGGGAAGCTCAGATATGACCGGTCCCCCGTCGGGAAACTCGGATACAATAGGCTGCTGAAGTTCAGCAGAGGACTGAGAGACCTCTGATGAATCATCTGTGTAAGGACTACCAGTAGACGAAATTGAGGGTTCCGCCATTGTGACAGTAACGAAAAGAGGAAGAGATCAAAACAAAGACACACGGGCCAAAACCAAGGCAAACAATCAAACGGCCGAAAAACAATCTCTAAAAGGGCGTGTGATCGTAGGTGATTAATTTTACCACATTGAAACCGAAAATTTTACCATTTCATGTTTTAAGAGTCAAGAAATGAGTAAAAGGTGCCTCTATCTCTTTCAATTTGGAAACAAGCATGAAAGGACAAGCGCTTGATGATCTTTTCAAATTTAATGAGTCGGAAAAGATTGAAATGACTACTCTGGAAATCTAGGCAAAAGGGTGTACCAGATATCCGTGAACTGCAATATACACCTTGGTTAAAAAATGAAAAATAAATCAACCAAGGACTTGACATACGTGTAGGCAATCTCCCCAAATGTTGTGTCTGGTGTATCACGGGTATAAGGCGGTAGACTCAACTTCCTACGGATAAAAGATAGCAACCTAGTGGGGTCTCCCTTTATATATGCGACGGTATGGGGAGCACGAGTCCGTACTAGCACTGTCTAAACCAAACGGCGAACGAAAGCTACTAGGTTTAATGACGCCGGAACACGTCACTAGCCTAGACCTCTAGATATTTCGTTAATGTTTCAATGTTGCCTTAAGGTAAATTGAATAAATTTTAGAGTTGATATTCAATTATGTTTCAATTTCAGGCCCTACCAAATGTTATGTCTCGAAAAATCCTCTAAATTCACACTACATGCCACTATATATCACTTTGTTCGATGAATAGCTAACTACGGAAAGGTTGAGAGCTTTTCAAACAATAACAAAATGATCAGAAAACATCCACTAATGTCTCTAATGCATGCTAATGAAACTAAAATCTTTTCCTTTAGAGTTATATAACACTAATAATGCAGAAAAACTTTTCAATTTACACTAACTAATCAAAAGAAAAGAGATTTTTTTTTGTATTTTTCAATGTTTTAGAGAAAAAAGCACCAAATGAGATAAAAAACTAATAAAGAGACCAATTTGAGAAATGATAACAAAAGAGTAGAAACAAGCAAGTTCACTCAATGAGAAACACACAACCAGAACTCAAACTAATGAATAAAACCCTCAAATCGACGAGGAGTCCCAAAAGACTCATACAAACCATGTGATCTAGGCTCAAAATGAGACGAAATGAAACTTGAATAAGAAAGAAATCCATCACTCAAATAACAAAATGATACAATGGAAACCAACCAAACGAATGCAAGGAAGCAAAAATGAAGTTGACTGAACAGGCGAAATCCAGAAACTCCCACAGGAGGCTCAGCCCACAATAGCACCTAGATGCCCTAAGGATAGAATGTAAAACTGATAGTAGAGGGCAAACAACTAGAGGATAGAGGTCAAACACAGTCAACAAGGACTTTAGGGCACTCAGACAGTCGGAAAAATAACACGAAAACCAAAAATTAGACTCAGAGGGCTAAAAAACAAGTAAACCCTAGCACCAAACATGGTTGGCGCCACTGTTTGGCTGCAACTTGTGCCAAAACAGGGTTGGCGTGGGTGCCTAACTAGAAACAAGCACCAGTTGGTGAGACTTTCAGGCTAAAAAGCGTGCCAATCGATTTTAATAAGGACATAAATGAAAAGGAGAAAGCAGAGAGTAGATCAGGTATGGTGGGGGCTGAACAGAGGTTTTATACCAGAAGGAGACAAACCAGAAGAGTGAATCAAGCAGACACAAGCCAAAAGCAACCGAAAGAGACAAGACAAACTCCAATCAAGTTCCCCAGTAGAGTCGCCAGTTTGTTGAAGAGGTAAATCCCCTCTGCGGACAGAAGCGATCCCTACTAGCCTAGATCGGGTCTAGCAACAATCAAACATGCAATGACGCAGGTCTCTAGCTACAAAAACGACAAAACACAACGAGTTGCCTACCTCAGGTCCTACGCAATGGTCATGAAGAAAGGATGACTCTTCTCGTCCTCCGCTTGGGCAGATCACGATCCTTCCACTTAACACGTCCGAACACCTGCACATATGCAAAGAAACACAATGATACACAGCATAGAATCTAAATCTTGTAACCATACATCAGTCAGAGAGGATTTAATTCATTGCATCAAAGACCAAGACACATGAATGAAACCATAATCAAATTCACTTATCATTAATAATAACAAAGGAAAGATACAACCCAAAGTTCTGACGTTGGATCTTCCTTCGGCAGGGCTGACAGCGGAGCACGTCTCAATGAAGCTCGTTGGAAATGGGACAAAGCTCTCTCTCTTTGGCTTGGCTCTCAAAGGCTGTCTGGAGATAGTCTCCTTGCTATAATTTCAGCTCTTCTCTAGTGCTATCAGGACTACTAGCACTACTAGCTTGCTAAGGGAAAATGGAAAGCTTATATAGATGGTGGAAGGTGAGTTGGGATCCCTACAATCGTGGGATTTGCCCTATCCTCGAGGAAGCTTCCATGATAGGTGGAAAACCACCTGCCCACCATGGAGATCCGGAGCCAAACCTCCCAACTCATTTTAGAGACTAATTCAGGATTTTGTTGGAATCAAACTTCCGCCATCTATTTTTAAAAAACAATCCTTATTAAGCTTGACGCGAGCAAGACATTAGGACAGAGCGCCAGTTGGCGCGCCCTCTTTGATGGATTTTCCCCATTGGCGCGAGGGTTGAACTGGCTGGTCACGCCAAGTCCAAAAGATCAGTTTTTAGGGTTTTTCCAAGGAAACTTTCTTCAGAGGAATGATGGTCCTTATCGAGGGGGATGCCATGAAAGTGATTTCAGGTTTTGTCACTGCTCACAGGTCACGGGAAAGGCCCTCCAATGTGCGGGACGGGGAATTTCAGGGACGGTGACAAATTGTCTTGTAACAGTAAGATAGCTTCGAGACCATACACCAATTGAAAAGGAGTAAATCCATTTGCGTTTCTCACCAAGGTTTGATACGCCCACAAGGCAGAGTACAGGATCAAATTTCAATTTCTTTTACGAGCTCCTATCATTCATTGAAGCATATGTTTAAGAATCTTGTTGATAGCCTCAACTTGTCCATTTGATTGTGGATAATAAGGAGTAGAATTATCATGTGACAATCCTAATTTGGCAGTCAATTTAGTCATCATATGGTTTCGAAAATGCTTCCTATGATCTGTAACTATAGCCAGTGGGACTCCAAACCGTGCAATAACATGATTAAAGAAAAACAATGCAATTGTATGTCCTGTGTTGTTGAATGTAGGCATCACTTCGGTCCATCTGTTAAAGTAGTCAACTGTGACAATAATATAACTAAAGTGTTGGATAAAGTTTGTTGTGAAACCAGCTCCAAAAACAGAATAAAAGAGATATCAACGCCTTAGAAATAAGCCACTTCGAGGGGGAAACCTCCAATAAATTACATGAATGAAAAATTCTTGGATGATACAAATTACAAAACGTCCTTTCTATATATAGGAGTCCATGGGGCCACAATCTAATCCTAGTGAGGCCACAATGTAATCCTAGCCGACCTAACAATAATAATTTAAGGGCACAATAATAACAATATGGGGGTTACAAGCGTACAATAATAACAATAAGGGGGTTACACTAACAACAATAAGGGACTATACTAGTAATATAGCTACCTAACATGCCCCTCTCCTTCAAAAAAGTGTTGTCCTCAACGCTTGAGTAGCTCTCGGTGCTTCTGTACAAAATTCTCATCCTCCCATGTAGAATCTACAGTGGGTAAGTTCTTCCACTTGATGAGATACTCTGAAATTGATCGATTCCGTAGCTGTCGAGTTCTTATTTCCATGACCGATTCAGGTTCCAATATGATTTTTCCTTCCTCATCAAGTTCTGACAATATTTTTTGAACTGAAATATTTTCACCTATAACCTTCTTTAAGCATGAAACATGGAAAATTGGATGCACTCGTGAAGAAGCAGGAAGCTCCAATTTGTATGCCATAGTACCAATATTTTGCAACACCTTGTAAGGACCATAGTACTTTGGCGATAATTTATTATCCTTCTTAGCTTACTTGAGGGACATTTGTTTGTATGGTTGTAGCCGTAAAAATACCCAGTCTCCTACATCAAAACTTCTCTCGCTGCGATGTTGATCTGTCTGTTGTTTCATTCGATTTTGTGCCAAATTCAGGTTATCCTTTAAGAGTTGGAGAACTTCTTGTTGATGCTCGATGTGATCTTCCACTGCTTGAACCTTCGAATTTTATCTTAAATATGATGTGATGGATGGTGGATGATATCCATAAAGTGCCATAAATGGGGTCATTTTTGTTGCAGTATGGAAGGAAGTGTTATACCACCATTCAGCGAGAGGTAACCACTTAACCCATTGTGTTTGTTTATCAGATACAAAACAACGAAGATATCCTTCCAAACATTTATTTACTATCTCAGTTTGACCATCGGATTGAGGATGATAAGATGAGCTATGAGCTAATTGAGTACCCAAACAAGAAAATAACTCCATCCAAAAATTTCCAGTAAAAATGGGATCTCTGTCACTCACAATAACCCTTCGATTTCCATGTAGCTTTTGAATTGTGTCCATAAATGTAGTAGAAACTGTACTTTCTTTAAATGGATGATATAATGCACAAAAGTGTGCATACTTGATAATTCTATCAACGACCACCATGATGACACTATTTCCTTCGGACTTAGCTAAAATTGTGATAAAATCCATTGACATCTCCTCCCAACGTTGACTTGGAATGGATAAAGGTTGTAGAAGACTCGGGGTCTTAATTGTCTCAACATTATTCTACTGGCAAACCAAACATTCCGCCACAAACTTTTGAATATCATATTTAAGGCCATCCCAAAAAAATTCTTTCTTCACCCTGTGGTAAGCTTTTAAAAATCCTGAGTGTCCTCCTAAAGGAGAAGTGTGCAATTCCAAAAGAATCTTTTGTTTGAGTTGGGAATTCTTACAAAGATATAAGCGATCTTTGTACCATAAGGAATCATTTTTCCAACTAAATGTATCAGATGTACTAGGATCTTGCTGCAACTTTTGAATGAGTGTCCACACTTCTTCGTCCTTCTTCCATTCATCTCTTGCTTCAGATATCCAATCTGGTTGGATAATCGAAATGGCACAATGCAATGCTTCCACCTCTTCTTTCTTTCTTGAGAGTGCATCTGCAACAACATTTAGCTTCCCCTTTTTGTAGATTATTTCAAAGTCATAACCCAACATCTTTGTGACCCATTTTTGCTGCTCTTCTGAAGATATACTTTGTTGCAAAAAGTGTTTAAGACTATCATGATCAGTTTTTACCTTTAAGTGTCTTCTCGCTAGGTAAGTTCTCTATTTCTTTAGTGCATACAGTATTGCTAACATTTCATTCTCATAAATATATTTCTGTAAATACTTTCCTTTGATTGGACGACTTTCAAAAGCAATGGGTCTTCCTTCTTGCATTAAAACAACACCAATTCCATTTCCTGAGGCATCACATTCCACAATAAAGGTTTTTGTGAAGTCCAGCGTAGCTAAGACCGGTGCTAGGCACATTGCCTCTTTAAGATGTTCAAAGGCCTTAGTTGCTTCAGGAGTCCATGAAAATGCATCTTTCTTCAATAATGTTGTTAGAGGTGCTGCTATTCTCCCATAATTCTTAACAAACTTGCGATAATACCCTGTTAACCTGAGAAATCCTCGCAACTGCTTTATGGTCATGGGGAATTTCCATTCCTTAATGGCTTTAATTTTGTTAGGGTCTACTTTAACACCCTCGTGAGATATAATATGACCCAGATATTCCACCTCTTGTACTCCAAAGAAACATTTGGATGTTTTTGCATATAATTGTTTCTCCCGCAATAGTTTGAGCACCCTGTCAACATGTTCAACATGATCCTTCCAAGACCTGCTATAGATTAGTATATCATCAAAAAATACTAGCACAAATTTTCTAGGGAAGGGTTTGAAAATGGAATTCATCAACCCTTGAAATGTAGAAGGTGCATTGGTAAGGCCAAAAGGCATGACCAAAAATTCATAATGACCCTCATGAGTTTGAAATTTTGTTTTCGGAATATCTTCAGTCTTCATTCTAATTTGATGATATCCTGAACGAAGATCCAACTTGGTAAAATAAATTGCTCCATGTAATTCATCCAATAATTCGTCAGTCACTTGAATCGGAAATTTATCTTTAATGGTGAGCTTATTGAGCTCCCTATAATTCGAACACATGCGCCATGATCCATCCTTCTTGTGTACCAATACTGCAGGAGCAAAGAAAGAACTTTGTGTTGATATTGCAACAAGATGATGAGCTTAGTGAAAAGAGTCGCCTTCACTAAGTGGGCCCGCAAGCTATTTTTGGCGCAAGTATATTTTTAGACTATGTCTATTTTTAGACATGTCGATCATATTCTATGAGTTGCAGGATGCTATTTGTGGATGGTTGGTCAAGTTGGAAAAATATATGGACTTCTATTTTTAGACATATTAGGCAGAATCTATTTTTAGATTGCTAGTGTAAAAATAGATATGTCGAATATTGTTAGCTCTTAATAATATTTGGACTATAAACATTATCTTATTCTCTTGGAGCACTTCAGTTAAGTGCACAGATGTGGCACAGGAGCTGACAAAAGGAATTACGCTATTCCTAAGGGTTAAGTAGAGCTATTGCATGGAGACTTCAGTTAGAACTCATGTGACAGAGTTTGGTGGAGTTATTGAGGTAGTTGGTGGAGTTGTGTTCAGTTTAACCGAGTTAAACATAGTTGAGCTAGTTGTATCTAGTCTAACTGATTGATACACTAGTGAGAGTGGTGTGAATTAATTATTAATTAATTCACTAATTATTAACTCATTAATCAACTAAAGAATACATCAGTTAACTATAGTGCATGGACAATTTCAGTGGAGACTAGTGAAGAGGTAGGTGAAAGAGCAGTGTGACTATCAGTTGTGACTATAGTGTTGCATGATTTGCAACACATAGTGGTTGGAGATGCCAATGAGGATTGCGTGAGCAAGGCTGGACCAATTCGAGTTCATTCAGAGCCATTCTCTAGTAGTGATTGCGCAGTAGAGGTAGGCTAGCAGGTGGCAGAGATTGGAGCATGAGATTTGCTAGATCGGACCTGATTAGCGTGTAGCAATTGGAGATTGTATTGAGAGCTTGTGAGGAGCTTTTTATGATGATTGTTACATGATCTCTATGACATATAATATATAGATAATTGGGGGTTTTCAGCTTTAAGTTTTCGCATAAATTACTGTGTTCATATGTGTGAATTTTTATGGTTTTAATGTGTGCATGAAATTGATTTTATTTCCGCAATTAATGATCAATGGTAGAAGAGATTTTGTATTGTGCATGAAGTCAAATAGTGTGTGATCAGGAGAATCTCGGATGTATAACATATCAGTTATATAAATTTCTACATGGTATCAGAGCGATATTGATCATTGGAGCAATTGCAAAACATTGAAGCGGTTGAGTTTTGTGCTGGTGGAATTCGAATTTGCAGCAATGTTTTCTTGGTGTCGAAGTTGAGATGTCTTTCAACGGATTGCGATTGGAGTATGCCCTTGAGGGCAGCTCGAATTATATTGCATGGAAGGATAGGATGGAGGTGGTGTTGGATGACAATGGGTTGAAGGAGTTCATAGATGCAGAAATTCCAAAGCCTACTTCTAGTGATGCTGCCGTACTTGACGCATGGCAAAAGAAGACAGCAAAGTGTCGAAGGATTCTGTTGGAAGGTGTGAAGGATCACATAGTGTCCAGCCTTCATGGTAAGGCTTCTCCATTATTGATGTGGAAAGCTTTGACAGATTTATTTCAAAGCAAGAGCGACCAGAGGAAGTTGGCGCTCAAGGATAAACTCAGGAACATAAAAATGGAGAAAGGCGATAGTATGCCCAAGTACCTCACGAAGTTCATCCAATGCAGGGATGAGCTGGGAAGTGTGGGGGTTACTGTTGATGACAAGGACTTGGTGAGCTTGGCTCTCCTTGGGCTTCCGAAGAGTTGGCATTCCTATCAGGACTCTGTCAATGGTCGGGAGAAATTGCTAGGATGGGAGCGACTTTGGTCGGATCTTGTGCAAGAGGAGATAAGGCAAAGTACCAGGGACGGATCTTCATCAAAGAACTCAGATGAAGAAAATTGCGCTTTGGCTGCCAAATCAAGGAAGGGGAAGAGCAAGAAGAATGCTTCTCAATCCGGTGCGAAAGGCAAGAAGCAGGACATGTCCAAGGTGAAGTGCTTTCACTGTCACCAACATGGACATTACGCCACTAATTGTCTCGTGTTTAAGAAGAAATAAGTAGTCATTGGATCCACTCGGAGAGGCCTTAGCCTTGCAGTTTGAGCTGGATTTTTCGCCGATCGCATGCTTGGTCTCAAGTGTGATGGGTTCAGTGTGGTTTCTTGACAGTGGTGCGTCTTTTCACATGACAGGAGATAAATATTTGTTTACTAATCTGGATGAGAAAGATCTTGGAGTGCACATTGAGATGGGAGACGATGGTAGATACAGTGCGACCAGTATCGGTACCATTTCTTTTGAGAGGGAGTCTGGTAAACCCTTCGTATTGAAGGAAGTGATGCATGTTCCAGGATTGAAGAAGAATCTTATCTCTGTGGCGATGTTGGAAGACAAGGGATATGATGTTGTCTTTAGCGAGGGAAAGGCTTTCCTACATAGTAAGGTAGCTGGTGAAACCTGGAGGATAGGGGTTTGTGTTAAGAACCTTTATCAATTGCAGGTAGATGGCTGTGCAACAATGGCAAGAAAGGCAGAAGCAGTGGTGAGCCGGGATGAGGGCGAGCTATGGCACAAGAGATTGGGCCATCTTCACCATGGTGCTTTGAAAATTTTGCAGCAGATTTTCACCGTGCTTCCCAAAGGTACACTTGCGTAGTCGCACGTTGCAAGGGATTTACTTTGGGAAAATTTTATTAAGCTAATTTCACGAGAAGGGAAGTCACGCCACGACGATCCTTGAGAGAATTCACACAAACGTGCGTGGACCTTCTCGGTGAGCTTCGACAAAGAAACTGCTGCACGGTGTGATATTTGTTGATGATTTTTCTCGTAAGTGTTGGATCTTCTTCATGCAGAAGAAGAGCGAGACATACTCAAAGTTCTATGAGTTCAAGGCATTGGTTGAGAAAGAATCGGGGAAGCAGGTGAAGGCTCTTAGGAGCGACAATGGTGGTGAATTCATCTCTGGCGAATTCAAAAACTTTTGCAGCGCAGAAGGAATTCGAAGAGAGCTCATAGTGCCTCATAACCCACAGCAGAATGGGGTCATGGAGAGAAAGAACAGAACGATCATGGGTGTTGCACGGGCAATGTTGCATGATCAGGGCCTTCCCATACACATGTGGGTTGAGGCATGCAATACTGTGGTTTATGTGCAAAATTGTTGTCCTCACAGGATACTTGGCATGAGTACACCCGAGGAAGTGTTTTCTGGTAAGAGGCCTGATATTTCCCATTTGAGGATTTTTGGTTCACTTGTTTACATTCATGTGACGAAGGATGCCAGGAAGAATCTGGAGCCGACTGCAGAGGTTGGGATATTTGTGGGGTACACTGATACGCCCCACAACTATCGTGTGTATTTTCCAGACAGTCGCAAGACTTTTGTGCGACCGGATATCAAATTTCATGAGGAGAAAGCCATGAAGTGTTTTCTTGAGAGGGAGCCACACTTGCATGAAGATGAGGAGCTATTAGTTCCTAAGGATGAGCCTCAGGATGTGGATCAGCCACAAGAGGAGGTTCATGGAGTGGAAGAGACCACTCATGCAGCGCCAACCATCAAAGGGCGGAAGCACACTACAGAAGCTAAGTGACTGATTCATGATGCAGAGAAGATTGTAGGAGCACCTACATCACAGTGCAGACAGATACAGACACCTGACCAGTATACTAGATACATGGCTCTTATGAGCAAGTGTATCGTGACAGAGCCATCCTCTTTCGAGGAAGCTGTGGAGGATCCCGCATGGGTAGATGCCATGGTGGAAGAGTATGATTCGATTGTTGGAAACAGTGCATGGGAGATTGTCCCAAGGCCGGAAGAGAAATCAGTGGTAGGTTTGAGATGGATCTACTAAGTGAAGCAAGCAGCTGACAGGAGTGTGGAGAAGTACAAGGCAAGATTTTTTTCCCGAGGCTTCTCACAGATTGATGGGATCGATTATGAGGAAACATTTGCACCTGTCACAAGGTATTCTTCCATACGGACGATTCTTGCTCTCTCAGCGTAGATGGGGTGGCACATTCATCAGATGGATTTGAAGACTGTGTTCCTCAACGGAGTGATTGAGGAGGAGGTGTACATAGAGCAACCCAAAGGTTTTGAGATCTTTAGCAGCGAGTTGCATGTGTGCAGGCTCAAAAGAGCGCTATATGGGTTGAAACAAGCACCTTGTGCTTGGTACACACGGATAGACAGTTATTTCACCGGACTTGGATTCTCCAAGAGTGAGGCGGATCCGAACCTGTACCAGATAGTGGTGGAGGGAAATTTGTTGATCATTTTACTTTATGTAGATGATTTTATTTTAACGGGTGATGAACTGTTGATACACTCATGGAAGGCTGATCTTGCAAAGGAGTTTGAGATGAAGGATTTGGGCCTCTTTCATTATTTCCTGGGATTGGAAATTTGGCAGCGCAGTGATGGATTGTTTGTATCTCAAGGCAAGTATGCCTGGGAGATACTAGAGAAGTTCAACATGCATGGCTGCAAGCCTATCGACACTCCTCTTCCTGGTGAATGGAGGAAAGAGGATGCTACATCGGCATAGGTAGTGGATGCCACTGTTTACCGATAGTTGGTGGGGTCGCTTTTGTATCTAGTCAATACACGACCTGACATATGCTACGCTGTTAACCAGCTTTCACAAGCTATGGTTAAGCCTACCAAGCTCTTTTGGAAGGCAGACAAGAATGTATTGAGATATCTCAGAGGCACATCGGGATATGGATTATGGTATAGACAGTTGGATGAGGTGAAGCTGTGTGGCTTCACGGATGCAGATTGGGCAGGGAGCCAAACAAACAGAAAGAGCACATCTGGAGGGATTTTCAGTATCGGGTCGACAATAGTTTCTTGGTACAACAGGAAGCAGAGATCCATGGCACTCAGTTTAGCAGAGGCCGAGTCTATGGCAGCGAGTTTGGATGCATGCGAGGCTATATCGATGAGGAAGATCCTAGTCGGGTTGTTCGGTTCACACTTAGATCCTACTGTGATATATTGTGATAATCATAGTTGCATCAAACTCCCTACATCCAAGATTAGAATATAGATCTAAGCATATCGACATCCGAGATCACCATCTACGAGGATCGTGTAGCTTAAGATCATGTTACTTTCATACATTCCCACAGAGGATCAGGATGCTAATATCTTGACGAAGGCGCTCACCAGGAGCAAATTCGAATACCACAGGGGCAGGATAGGTGTGGTAGATAATCCTTATATTGTTGAGAGGGAGTGTTGAGATTGCAACAAGATGATGAGCTTAGTGGAAAGAAGTCGCCTTCACTAAGTGGGCCCGCAGGCTATTTTTGGCGCAAGTCTATTTTTAGACATGTCGATCATATTCTATGAGTTGCAGGATTCTATTTGTGGATGGTTGGTCAAGTTGGAAAAATAGATGGACTTCTATTTTTAGACATATTGGGCGGAATCTATTTTTAGATTGCCAGTCTAAAAATAGATATGTCTAATATTATTAGCTCTTAATAATATTTGGACTATAAACATTATCTTATTCTCTTGGAGCACTTTAGTTAAGTGCACAGATGTGGCACAGGAGCTGACAGAAGGAATTACACTATTCCTGAGGGTTAAGTGGAGCTATTTCATGGATACTTTAGTTATAACTCATGTGACAGAGTTTGGTGGGGTTATTGAGGTAGTTGGTGGAGTTGTGTTCAATTTAACTGAGTTAAACATAGTTGAGCTAGTTGTATCTAGTCTAACTGATTGATACACTAGTAAGAGTGGTGTGAATTAATTAGTAATTAATTCACTAATTACTAACTCATTAATCAACTAAAGAATACATCATTTAACTACAGTGCATGGACAGTTTCAGTGGAGACCAGTGAAGAGGTAGGTGAAAGAGCAGTGTGACTATCAGTTGTGACTATAGTGCTGCATGATCCTGCAACCAATGAGGATTGTGTGAGCAAGGCTGGACCAATTCAAGTTCATTCAGAGCCATTCTTCAGCAGTGATTGCGCAAAAGAGAGATAAAGCAGAAGGTGGCAGAGATCGCAGTGCTGTGTTTTCCTGGGGAGTAGGGCCTGATTAGTGTGTAGCAATTGGAGATTGCACTGATAGCTTTGTGAGGAGATTTTTATAATGATTTTTAGATGATCTATATGAAATATAATATATAGATAGTTGGGGGTTTTCAGTTTTAAGCTTTCCCATAAATTACTGTGTTCATATGTGTGAATTTTTATGGTTTTAATGTGTGCATGCAATTGATTTTATTTCCGCAATTAATGATCAATGGTAGAAGAGATTCTGTATTGTGCATGAAGTCAAATAGTGTGTGATCAGGAGAATCTTGGATGTATAACATATCAGTTATATAAATTTCTTAACTTTGACTAGGTTGAATTATACCGGCCTCTAACATTTCTGCAATCATATGTTCAATTTCGCTCTTTTGGACATAAGGATATCTATAAGGCCTGATGTTTGGAGGAACACTTCCTGGAATCAAATGAATAGCATGATCATGATCACGAATAGGTAGGAGTCCTTTGGGAGTTTCAAACACCTTGGAATGATTGTCCAAGACTTGTTGGAGATCTGCAGAAATAGATGATTTTGATGTCGGAACTTCTAGTGAGCATAATTGTGCAATTACGCCTCGTTTTTCTTTCTTTAGAAGATTTTTCATGACATTAGAGCTTATTATCCTTCCCGGCTTCCCTTCAATACCCCGTAATTCGACTTCCTTTCCTTCTGAAAAAAATTTCAAGAAAAGTTCTTTAAAATTAAAAGCTACCGTCCCCAAAGATTGTAACCATTGTACTCCTAGTACAACATCAGCACCTCCCATAGGAATGGCAAGCATTGGACTAGTCAATACATATTCCCCATGGTTAGCTTGATATTATGGCATTTTCCAGAGCAATTTATAGTTCCTCCATTTGCAACCATCACTTGACATTCTGGTGCTGGGTATAGGAAACAATTTATTTCCTTGGCTACCTTACAATGAATAAAATTATGGGTGCTACCTGAATCAATCAACACTATTACCTTTTTCTTCTTGATATGTCCTTCTATCTTGAGAGTTTGAGGAGTGGTGATTCCTGCCAGTGCATTACACGATATGGTCGGATTCATTTCTTCCTCTTCTAGGGCTGGTTCCTGGTGTATATCCTCTTCTTGTTCATTTTCTTCTTCCTCTTCACAATCTATGTAAAATAATTTCTTCTCAGCACACTTATGACCTTTAGTGTATTTTCTATCACAACTATAGAAAAGCCCTTTTGCTCTTTTTTCTTCCAATTTTTGTGGTGTCAACCTTGTAGGTTGTGGAAATCTAGGCGTAGCAACACTTCCTTCTTTATAGAAGTGAGTGGTAGGCTTCCTTGTCGCCATAATTTTACATTCAATTTTTCTTGCCAACCTGAATGCCTTCTCCGATGAATCAGGTTCCAAAATGTGAACTTCATGTTGGATGTTATCCTTTAAATTACCTATGAAGATATCAATCTTGTGTTCCTCTGGAATATCAATTACCCTTATATTCATTTTTTGGAATTCCTCAATGTGCTCCCCCACTAAACCCTTTTGTTTGAGATTTATACATTGGCTAAAGAAGGTGTTGCTCTTTGTATCCTCATAATGTGCTATCATTTCCTCCGTAAAAATTGACCAAGTGACAATTGTTTTACGGGATTAAAGCCATCGATACCATACAAATGTATTTTGTTCTAAATGTAAAGTTGCAATGCGTACCTTTTGTGTGTTTTTCACATTATTGAGATCAAAATATTGCTCCATTTGTAGTATCCAGGTTACAGGATCCTTTCCATCAAACTTCCTCATATCCATTTTTGGAATATGGTGGTTCTTCCCACCAACAATAGAGTTTATGAAATCACAATTAACATTTATTTTGTTCTCATCATGAGTTTCCTCTACTATTTTTTCACCATTAGGAAACATTTGTTGTATCAACTTTGTCAAACCTTCCATGTATGCTTTCAGATCATTCTTCATGTTTTCCATTTTTTCATCGATCTTAGCTTCCATGTCATCCATATTAGATTCCATGCTGGCTTCCATGCCATCTATCTAGCTTCCATGCCATTCTTCAAACCATCCATCTTAGATTCCACGACTTTCTTCAAACCATCCATCTTAGTTTCCATGCCTTTCTTCAAAACTTCCATGTCATTTTTTGTTGCTCTTTGCGGGAGCGAAATTTGTTGCACTTGCTCTTGTAAATTTGATATGTCATGTTGCCATTCTTCGTCTTCATGAGTCATAGTAGAGCCTTCTAAAGGCTTAATGGGGGTTGAATTATTTTTAGGGGCCATTTTAGAATCTAATACTGATATATATTCTACAATATGCCCTTGGAATCAATTCAACTTGATTCTTCAAACAAGACTTATGCAATTCAAGAAAAAAAATACACACCTTTTACTTGCTTTTGAGGAGCTCTATATTGAAATTGAATTATCTCTGTAATTGCATATCCTCAATATCTAAAATTCGGCCTTGTAGTAGCCCTCTGAAGCTTCTTTCAAATGTCAGAGGTCTGACCTGATTTGGATTCTTCAAGTCAAAGTTATGTCCAATCTCCCACAATGACCCAATTATGGACTAGTTCAGTAGAGAGAAATTGTACGACTTGCCACGTGTCACTGTTTCCTCCTTTGGCTATGAAATTTATAGACAAGAAACTAAATTCCGTGTACTTATGGCCAATTTTTACAGTATTCCAATCCGATGCTCAGAGGGAGAGTTATGAATATTTTCCCACGATAACCTATTTGAGATGAAATTCGGGAGCCTGACAAAGACCTAACTTCCACAGATCATATCTTTGAAAATATTGTGAACCAAGCTTGGAAATTTTGTGAAGATGTTCCTCATGATTTCGGCTTCGCTCTCTAAAAATTTCCGCTTCTGAAACTTCGTCGAAAAAAAGTTATAGCGCAAATGTCGCGATGACCTATTGAGGTTGAATTCAGGAGCCTACAAAAAGCCCTAACTTCCATAGATCATATCTCCGAAAATATTGCGATCCAAGCCCTAAAATTTTGAGATGATGTTCCTCAAGATTTTGGCTTCACATTCTAAAAATTTCAGCTTCTAACCCTTCGTAGAAAAAAATTTATAGCGAAAATTCCACGATGATCGGTTTGGAGCAGCGAAAACCCTAGAATCCAAAGCTCTACCAAATGTTGTGAAACCAGCTCCAAAAATAGAAGAAAAGAGATATCAATGCCTTAGAAATAAGCCACTTTGAGGGGGAAACCTCCAATACATTACATGAATGAACAATTCTTGGATGATACAAATTACAAAACCTCTCTTCTATATATAGGAGTCCATGGGGCCACAATGTAATCGTAGCCGACCTAACAATAATAATTTATGGGCACAATAATAACAATATGGGGGTTACAATGATACAATAATAACAATAAGGGGGTTACACTAACAACAATAAGGGACTACACTAGTAATATAGGGACCTAACAAGGTCCTTTAATTGATGTGAAGGTAGGATGATTATTTCCTATACATCGTCGCGGCTGAAATGACCATTGCGATGGTTTTGGTCCAAGTAGAAGATGGAATTGAACATATGATCTATTATTTGAGTCGTAATCTCAATGATATGGAAGTTAAGTATTCATACATAGAACATCTTGCCTTGGCAGCTGTTCAAGTTTTCCAAATATTTCACCATTATATCCTGCTCCGAAATACCACTGTCGTTTTGGATTGCAACCCCATGACTTATATCTTATCATGTCAATTTCTTGGGGGAAAATATTCAAAGTGGATTGTCATTTTGCAGGAATTTGATTTGGAATTCATCAAATCCAGGTCAACGAAGTCTTTAGTTTTGGTTGAGCTTCTATGTGATCTTCCCTCTAATATTACTGCAACTACGTCGGAACCATCAATTCCTAACGAGTCTCTGTTTCTAATCAGATCATCTGATCCTTGGTATGGAGATTTCATCGTTTATCTCCAAACTCAAACTTTTTGACCTAATACCTCTCGCTATGAACAACAACTTATTCGCTACCAAGCCAAAGATTATCTGATCGTCGGTGATACACTTTATCGTCGTGGTGTCGATACCATTTTAAGGAGGTGCCTCACTCATGAGGAGGCTGAAAAGGTTTTAAATGACTGTCATGCTGGAGCTTGTGCTGGAAATTTATCTGGAAACACTACCGCGCAAAAAATACTCCACGCCGATTACTTTTGGCCTACAATTTTTCGAGACTGCATCCTCGCGGTCAGAAGTTGTCATGTGTGCCAGATTTTTTATCGTAAAATCTGTAAACCACTAGCGCCAATGCATATTGTTGTCTCTCTAGGACCATTTTCGAAATGGGGTATTGACTTCATGACCTATAACCCTCGTTCGTTTGGGGGGCATGGTTATATTATTTTCACAGTCGAATACTTTACCAAATGGGCCGAAGCGATGCCTACATTCAACAACATAGGATAGACAGCTGCATTATTTTTCTTTAATAATGTTATTGCACAGTTTGGAGTCCCATAGGCTATAGTAACAGATCATGGGAAGCATTTTTGCAACCATATGATGACTGACTTGACTACCAAATTAGGATTTTCACATGATAATTCTACTCCTTATTATCCATAATCAAATGGAAAAGTTGAGGCTATCAACAAGATTCTTAAACATATACTTCAACGAATGATAGGAGTTCATAAAATAAATTAGCATTTGATCCTGTACTCTGCCTTGTGGGTGTATCGAACCTCAGTGAGAAATGCAACTGAATTTACTCCTTTTCAATTGGTGTATGATCTGGAAGCTATCTTACCAATACAATGTGAAATATCGTCGTTAAAACTCGTAATCGACTTATTACCTGACACCTCAGAAGAAGAAGCGTGTCTCCTTAATCTCATCCATCTTGATGAAACGCGCCATGAAGCCCAAATGGCCAACGAAGCGCATAAGGGACGTATAAAGGCACAATACGACAAAAATGTCTAGCCTCGCATTTTCTTAGAGGGCGACTTAGTCCTTCTTTACAATCAAGAAGCTGATGTAATAGGTACAGGAAAATTTGAGCCATTATGGTATGGCCTCTATATTTTCAAAAGAGTTCTTGCTAAGGGTGCCTATGAGTTGGTTGATTACGATGGAATTCTGTTGGTGCAGCCTAGAAATGGGTTGTATTTGAAACGTTACTATGCTTAATCATGAGCATATTAATTTTTTATATTATATTGTATATATATGTTGTTGATTTGAATTCACTATCTTAATTTTTTTTTAGATTTTTCTTGATGTTAGTAATCCGCTTTACATTTCATCGCAGATGTCTGAATATTTGGAACCCTTTGTTGGATATGTTGATGGTGCTAGTCGTAGTACGCAGAATCCATCCTCTGCAGCGTGGGCCATTTTCACTCCGAACGGTGAGTTAGTGAGTTTTAAAGGGATTTGTATTTTTAGATCGATGAACAATATCACTAAGTATAGCGCGTTGATCAAAATTCCTTCCTCCTTCTGCATTATGCATTATGTAACTTGAACTACTTCCTTTTGCCTAGCATTATGTGGAATTATGAATTAGGGATAAATCATTCTTCCCTAGACAAGTGCTTATCTAGAACAACAGATTAAAGACTTGGCGACTACTTTTCCTAACTATGAATAGACACACCGAATGAAATAAGAAGCTTACTTGGAGTCCAAGTTCTTCTAAAGTCTCCTTCTGTCGCTTTTTTTGCAGCTTCAAATTCCAGCCGGTTGTGCAAAATATTTCCTGCAATAATGAACACTAAACAGCAAGAGATAGCAATAATACAGATGTTTATTCAAGTTATTTACCTAAATCAATGAAGCATAAACCATATACATTAGATAATAATTCATAATATGGAAAACATGAGCTTATACAGATACATATGTGGGAAAGTAAGCAGCAATCTTCATTAATGGATAAAAGGGGAGGTTACAACCCAGTGATTGATTTGAAGTGACCATCTCTAGCAGCATCGCAGCCTCATCACAATGCAGATCTCTCCAGTAGCATGTTACACAAATCAACTCCTCAATTGAAATTCCACCAGCATTTCTCTACTCAAATTCTTCCTTCTAAACAGTAAGATATGTGCTCAATTTATAAGGAGATGAAGGTAGTTTTAAAATCAATGACTTTCCAATAATAGGCAAGACGTGTTCCCAATCTTGTAGATGTCAAATGGACACATGGATTCGAATTTTGACACATGTGAACTCTTCTAGAAGGCACTAGCCAAGTGAAGATTCTGGAACAATGAGAATTTTTCTCCCAATGTGACCAACACACGTATGAGTGTCGAGAAGTGCTTTTCAAAGTAGCCTTGAATGGGGCTACCTGCATATGCAACGCACTTAGTCACTTTAGAGGTAGTGTTGATGAGCTCTCATATGATATATAAGAAAATTCAAATCTTGGAAACCTTTGCAGTTGAAAGTCATGAATGATTTGTCTTGTTCTTTGTCTTAGGGCATGTAGAAACTGAAATGATAGGGGATGATAGACCCTAGTCATTGGTCCTGTAGATGATGTCCATTTAACCAGGTCATTGGGACTAATGCCCAAATTGACCTATAACAATTTTCCCCCTAAAGCATGAATTCAGAATAATAATAACAATATTTTGGCTGAGATGCTTTACACTGTGATGGGCTGGAGATGAAGCGGAGTGGCCACCTGCATCAATCTTACTATACATTACATCATGATATATCCTTTTGATCATAATTTTTTAGGGTAGGAATTCCCATGTTCAACACATAAACAATCTAATAACATGTACATAATTCATAAAGTCATCTACATTGGAATGTTTCCCAATACAGACATGCCTACAAATATAGGCCCATGTTCGGATGATGATCTGTATGTAAGGTCACCGTATAGATGATGTGTACAAAAATCCTAAAATCGCAGCATGGATGGCTGAAACTAGATCTAGGGTCTTCTTATCTCGTTCACTCGACCATTTATGTACAAGTCTAGCCATGCAAATATATTATTTGTAGTCGAACATGGGAAGACATTGTTTGATTACCAACCAATGATATGAGATGTTTACAAACGCGAGAGAAACACCATTGATTTCAATGGCCCTCAAGGTAATGCAGTACATTTCGTAAGGCGTGAATAGACGATTTGATGTCGAACGCCAAACAAAATATTTCAGTCAAAAGTCCGAAAGAGAGGATCTTGTCGATGTTGTAACAAGCCTCGTGGTACTGGAATATAATGTTTATAAGTGAACTTCATAGATAATGATTTGTCGTCGACAGGAAGCCACCTTATTGTGAAACGGGAGTTACTGATTTTAGAGACAAAGGTATGACTTGATATAGAAATTTTCAGGGATGAAGGTAATGAGAATGAAGGTTTATGAGTATTGCAGAATGATAAGTATTCACTGGATGACTTCTCTTGAACATATTGGCAACGGTGAGATTATTTGGTAGCATTGACCCAAAACCAAAGTGAAGGTGTGATGAACCATAGGTATGAATGAACCTTCAAGAATATTACCCAACCCAAACAGTCACGGTGATGGAGTGAAGTGTCATGTTCAAGAGCGACCTGCTACCGTAAAAAGTTATGTTCACTTTCCCAAATTTTCCCCAGTCATTTGTCGGCCAGTACCTCTTTATTTTTTAACAAGCTTGAGGAGGATAACATTTTCTTGATCTATAATTCAACCCCTCGGGTGAATAATGTACTGCTGCTTAATAATTTAACGAGTCTAGCAATGAATGAAACTCGATTCTTGACATGATTGACAAGCCCGTCACTATTTTATGTTTTAACGAGCCTAACGATAGTGAGAGCCCAGTCATTTTTCATATTTAGAGAGTTCGAAAAAGAGGACGAAAGAAAACTCCATAAGTAATTTTTCGTAAAGTTGTCACTCAGATCCGAAAAAGTGTAAATTAATATCTAAGAGAACCTCTTTAGTCATGTTTGACCAAGTTATTCCTTTTTCGTAAATAATCTATGTCAGTCCGGAAAAGGGTTAAAGTTATATTGAGTAGATATCAATTCATTTACTTTTACGAGCTCGAAAATACAAGTGCTTGACAATATTTTCACATTATCGGGGTCTGAAAAGAGCTGAAAGAAGACTCCAGGGGTTCCTTTTTCGCTATTATCGAAGCTCAAAAAAGAGATAAAAGTGCGCTTCAAATCCTTTTTCGTTTTTAACAAAACTCGAAAAATAAGGAGAAAAAGTATGATTTGTGGTCAAATCATTCTTGAAATAAATCTGCACGACTAATCTGTTCATCAGTTGTAAGACCTGTTCAGAACAACATCAAATGGATTAAAAATACCTGTTTCATGATAAAAAAACATAATGAAACCATATTCATAGCAATAAATTCAATTTGCAAATAATTAAATGACTATTAAAAAGTGTTTTACTATTCATTTTTACCATTCCATAGTTACCATTTTCATTTTGGAGCTCTGAACCTAATTTTTCCCCCGAACTTCAGCTGCTGATTGCGATCATTTTTGTGGATGGATTTCATTGCCATTTGATCTAGGTTAGTGATATGAACCTCCTCTTTCCTTCAGTAATCATTTCATTTCCAATTTCTACAATTTTTTAGGGTTTTTGGGTCCCTAGGGTAAATTCAACCCAAAATGAGGGCAACGCACCCCTGGATGTCGAAACCTGTGTTGCATAGCAAGTAAATTGAAGGCTACTTGAATACACAATGCACTGTCTCTTGTTAGGGACTGTGTTGGGCACAATCTAGATTTTTGTTTTTTGCATTATGCCCAAAATTTGCCCAATTTTTTGCAATGAATGGAATCTAATGGTTCTTATGGTTTTATTTCAGGTTTCCATCGGATTAAAATGACAATTACATGGAGGGAAAGATAACATGAAGAAAAGGATATGATTTCCCTAAATGATCCAGGTACAGTAAGAGCCCTAAGAGATTGTGGACTACTTAAGTACTTCAAATTGTCAGGAATGAGGATACAAATAGAAATTTTTGAGTTCTTAGTTCGAGCATGGGATCCAGCTATCGAGGCATTTCATATTAAGAACCAAGTGGTTCTTATAACAGTCGAGGATGTATACTTTCTTACAGTTTTGTCGAGGAGAGGCTTTCCCATTTCGCTCTCAGGGTCTGTTGTTGGAGGAGAGACTGTGAGATATTATGTTTTGCAACATTGTTATCCAGGGGCAGAGCCAAGCAAATATGGAAAGATAAACATCTGGGATGTTAGAGATTTTCCTTTGAGAACTATCCTTTTCATGATCACAAAACTTGTTGGCACCGTTACACAACATGTAGCGAATAGATCACATATGCAGTATGTTCTAGAGTGTATGGATCCAACAGTATTCAACTGGTCTGAAGCTGTTCTTTCTCAGATAAAGGAACAACTGAACAAAGCAAAGGGAGGAAGGAAGAAGAACTTTAGTTATGGTTCTATACTCATATCCTTCGCCTTAGAATGAATTCCACTGATGCAACCATAACATGTGACACTGGATATGTCTAATCCTAGAGATATGCGGATGCAGAGATGGGTAGAACTCATGAGTAGGCATGCAAGCCAATCGACTATTATGTTCTTGACTGCATTCTTCGCCTAGTTCCAACGATAGATTGTCGCTAATCAATGAGTATGCATACGTAGGCATTGATTTCCAAGGATATCCAGATTTATCATTACTAGAAGGCGCTCAGTGGGGTGAAATGGGTAAGAATGTTTTGACCTTGTTTTTTATTTTCCTAAGGTTTATACAATGTTTTTGTATTTTTTTGTTTTTGTAATTTTTATTTTTTTTGTATTTTTTGATGTAATTCAGATGTTGGTCTTGTTCAACCAGTAGAGGTACCGGAGCGTGAAGCAGATGTGCCAACAGAGAGGGCTGTCAGGCGAGCAGTCCTTCAAGATATTGATATGGCTGAGACTCTAGCTGAGCTTCGGCAGCACATAGAGGTTTTGACCTTCGGAATTCCGTATTTTCGGAACGAAGAGTTACCCATGCGACTGCAGCAACACACTATTGGGGTTCCTAACCATTGAATGCGGTTACTTCGTAGGATAGCTAGATCTATAGCATGTTACCATGAACACCACTAGTTTACTTTTGACATTTTTCATACATTTTGAGGTCGGATGACCAATGTGTCTTAGGCACAAATTTTTAAAAAAACCTATAACTATCTATATATATGATTTCAGCATTTTCCTATGTTTATTGTGCAATCCTATTCAAATGATGTGAATGCTTTCTTTACATATGTTTCAAATCTCTGTCTAAAACTTGATTAGCTAAAGAATCAGTCAATGTGTTGATATTGAATAAAATTGAAGTGTCTTTCCAAAAGTGGAACTCTTAGGAACAATCTATGCAGTGTTGGATTTCTAACAGTATAAACACTATTAAGTTGCAATACCACAAGTTGTGAGTCTAACCTTATGATGATACGGTTAATACCAAATGAAATGGCATCAGAGAGAAGTTCAATCAACACGCTATACTCAGCGATATTGTTCGTCGATCTACCAATACAAATCCCTTGAAAACTCACTAACTCGTCGTTCGGTGCGAAAATGGCACACGATGTAGAGGATAGATTCTGTGTACTACGACTAGGAACATCAACATATCTAACAAAGGGTTCTGAAGATTCAGATATCTGCGATGAAATGTAAAGCAGAGTACTAACGTCAATATAACTCTAAAAACAAATTAAGATAGTGAATGCAAATCAACAGCATATATATACAATATAATACAAAAAATTACTACGCTCATGATTAAGCATAATAATGTTTCAAATACAACCCATTACTAGGTTGCGCCAATGGAATTCCATCGTAATCAAACAACTCATAGGCACCCTTAGTAAGAACTCTTTTGAAAATATAGTGGCCATGCGATAATGGCTCAAATTTTCCTATACTTATTACATCATCTTCTTGATCATAAAGAAGTACCAATTCGCCCTCTAAGAAAATGCAAGGCTAGACATTTTTGTCGTATTGTACCTTTATACATCTCTTATGCGCTTCGTTAGCCAATTGGGCTTCACGACACGTTTCATCAAGATGGATGAGGTTAAGGAGCTGCGCTTCTTCTCCTGAGGTGTCAAGTAACAAGTCGATTGCGATTTTTAACAATGGTACTTCACATTGGATTGGTAATATAGCTTCCAAACCATAAACCAATTGAAAATGAGTAAATCCAGTTGCGTTTCTCACCGAGGTTCGATATGCCCACAAGGCAGAGTACAGGATCAAATGCCAATTTCTTTTACGAACTCCTATCATTCATTGAAGCATATGTTTAAGAATCTTGTTGATAGACTCAACTTTTCCATTTGATTGTGGATAATAAGGAGTATAATTATCAAGTGACAATCCTAATTTGGCAGTCAATTCAGTCAACATATGTTTGAAAAAATGCTTCCCATGATCTGTAACTATAGCCTGTGGGACTCCAAACCATGCAATAACATGATTAAAGAAAAAAAAAGCAATTTTATGTCCTGTGTTGTTGAATGTAGGCATCGCTTCGGCCCATTTGGTAAAGTAATCAACTGCGACAATAAGATAACCATGCCCCCTAGACGAACGAGGGTTACAGGTCATGAAGTCAATAACCCATTTCGAAAATGATCCCACAAAGACAACAAGATGCATTGGCGCTGGTGGTTTGCAGATTTTACAATAAAAAATCTAGCACGCATGACAACTTATGACCACGAGGATGCAGTCTCAAAAAATTGTAGGCAAAAAGTAACCAACGTGGAGTATTTTCTATGCGGTAGCGTATCCAGAAAAATTTCCACCACAAGCTCCAACATGAGATGATCCGATTAGAAATAGAGACTCGTCAGGAATTGATGGTTCCGACGTATTTGCAGTACTATTAGAGGGAAGGTCACAGAGAAGCTCAGTCAAAACTAAATTCTTATTGGACTTGGATTTTATGAATTCCAAATAAAATTCCTGCAAAATGACAATCCATTTTGAATATTTTCCCCCAAGAAATTGACATGATAAGATATAAGTCATGGGGTTGCAATTCAAAACGACAGTGATCTTTCGGATCAGGATATAATGGCGAAATATTTGGACATCTTGAACAGCTGCCAAGGCAATATTTTCTACGTATGAATACTTAACTTCCGTATCATTGATATTACAACTCAAATAATAGATCGGATGTTCAATTCCATCTTCTACTTGGACCTAAACCATAGCAATGGTCGTTTCAGCAACGATTATATATAGGAAATAATCATTTTGATAATTAGGGGGGTACATTAATGATGCTCGGACAAGAGTATCCTTGACAGTGTCAAAAAAAGCTTGCGCAACTTGATCCCAATGGAAGGGAACCCCCTTTTTCAATAGGCGAGTAAATCCTCTAGCCATTTCGGCATAGTTTGGAATGAACCTTCTTAGGAAGTTAGCCTTTCCTTGCAGTTTATGTATTTGAAGTAAATTTGATGGTGAAGAAAAATCAAGAATGGCCTAAACTTTCAATGGGTCTATTTGAATTCCTTCTTTTGAGACTACGAATCCAAGCAAATGACCAGAACCAACACAAAACACACATTTATGTGGATTGAGGCGTATTTTATAGTGTCGGCAGCGTAAAAAGATGGCTCTCAAATGCATCGGGTGATCATTCCAATTTCGTGAATGTGTTGGTAAATCATATAGATAAGGTTGAAAAATGTGCTTGATGTCATTCAAAACATAGTCCATTGCTCTCTAAAAATTTTCCCTAGCATTCTCTAAACCAAACAGAACTTTCCTATAAGCAAATCTGCCCCAGGGACAGATGAATGTCGTCTTATGTTGATCCTCTGGGTGGATATTAATTTGATTGTAGCCTGAAAATCCATCCATTTAAACGAAAATATTTCGCATCCAGCACAATCATCAATAATCTAATCGATAAAGGGAGTAGGATAGTTGTTTTTTGGACAAGCAAGATTGACATCCCGATAATCAACGCACACTCTAATAGTTCCTTGCTTTTTCATGACAGGAACGATGTTGGAAACCCACTCAGTCAGCGAAACAGGGTATATGAAACCAGCACGCAAAAGTTTTTCAACTTCTGCTTTGATGACAGTGGCTTTCTTTGGATGAACAGGACGAAGTCGTTGACGCACTGGTTTGACATCAGGATACATATTAATAGTGTGTTCAACAATACTAGTATCTATGCCTAGAATTTCCTCGTAAGAGCAAGAAAATACATCACGGAATTCACGAAATAGAAAGCGATATGTTTCGAGTTCTGATGGAGAACAAGATACACCAACATGAATATTTTCTACAATGCCAGGTTTGGTCGAAATGTCGATAGAAATGGTTTCTTTAATATTTGACAAATTTCGCTCGGAATCGATTACATTAATAGGTAAATAATTCGAAAATAAATTTTTGATTGATGGGTGATATAGTTCACTAAGATAGTTTTCTTCATAATCAGGAAGATGGGAACGATGATGATAATCTTCCCATGGTTCTCCTTTTGACATCATGGCTTCCAAAATATTTTTATCTGTCAAAAACATTGAGGAAAAAGGATCAGAGGGAGTACCAAAATCTAAGGAACGGTCAACCCAAACACTCGGCGACACTGATTTCAGATTTTCCGCCCAAGCCAGATAGATTGATTGCTATGCCAGCTCAATAGGGTTGGGAGGCAGGAACTCATCCAATGTAACAATTTTAGAATCACCCGTACTCTCCCTTAAACCAGATGGAGTGGAAGAGATCATGTAGCGAGTCTCTATGCTTGCAATTTTTGCCAACGTCGCGGGTGGTGGTAATGCAAAGGTTCCCATGAGTGTGGAATCCTTTAAGAGTCCTACACCAATGTTCTGAAGTTCTAGTTGGGGTGCGTGAACGAACGGAACGCTTCCAATTAGCTGCAAGGCGGAGGCAAAGAAGAATAACTTATTAATGACTGTGATAGTACCTTTATATGTAAAGGAAATCATTCTGAAATATGTAGAAACAATTGCAGTCATTGCATATACCCATAGCCTTCCAAGTAGAATATGATAGTCAAGGGGTCCGTCAACAACCACGACATCAACATTCATTGTTTTTCCACCTAGTTCAACATGCAAGCTATTAATAATACCACAAGGCTTATATGTATGTCCATCAAAAGCCTTCAATGTCGTTGAATATTGTGATAAGTGCGGTGACCCAAGTGACTTCCAACAATTTAGAGACATAATTCATGTAGATTCTCCCTCATCAATAATAGTGCGATGAAAAAGGTGATTGAGAACATTTACTTCTATGGAGAATGCCAATTCTGCTGGTATTTTTGGCACATAACCTGTACGATTAAAGACGACAAGATTAGAATCAGTCAGATCAACTCCACCAATAGCTGACAATAAAGCCTATTTTTGGGAGGGACAATTTGTAATACCACAAGAGCAGACATAGTATAAGGGGATTGAGCCAAATATTCAACTATATTATAATTTTGTGCAGCTCTTGCTCGAGGATTATATGTTGATTTGTGAATTACTCCCTTTGGTGGCTTGATTGTCAATTTAGGAATAGCAGTAGGCGGTACTGACTCTATAGACGGATTCATAGTCGAGGTAGTAGGTTGATCAGTGGCCTGACTACCATAATATTTATTACAGGTTGAAACCAAAATATTTTTTGAAGGTTTTGTGATGGATAACATAAGTACTTGAGAACTAGAAGTTGGATCCATGGCAACCATGTTTGTGTCCGGATTTGGAAATGGGTCTGTCAATACAGCTGACGCATGTGAAGTCTTGATGATTTTTGAGACTTCAGTGCGGTGAGGACAATCCCTAACAAAATTTTCCTCGTTACAAATTATGCATGGATAACGAGGCTTCCTAGGTCCAGACGATTGATCAGATGATTTTTCCTGCGGGTTAGAAGTTTTCTTTTTCTTAAATTTCCCCTTTTTATTACTTCCGGGTTGCTTGTCACTTTTTCCCTTGTCAAACGACATGGCATTAATTTTGGAAGAAGGTGCAGGATCAGATGTAGTAGTATGATGTGTTCTTGCAGTACCAATCAAGTTGTCTCTGGCATGAGAGTCCTTTAATTGAGGAGGAACAGTAAAATTAGATCCCGACGCGTTTGGAATTTTTTCATAGAGCGTACCAGACTGAGTGTAAATCAAGTCTAAATATTGGGCACGAGCGATAACTTTCTCTTCTATGATGATGCCACCCTTAGCCACATCCTCAGTTATAGATGGTAACAGGGACTTAATGAACCATTCAGCAAGGAGTTGATCTGGAACAAATGTCTTAACCATTCTACAATGACGACGCCACTCATGAATATGATCAAAAATTTGAGTAGCATTAGTCTGTTTGAAATTGGTCAAGAGTTCCATTCCAGTTTCATATCATATGGGTAACTGGAAATTAGTCAAAAAGACAGTAGCTAGGGCAGTGAAATCATCAAAAGAAGCTCTAGGTAGTTCAATGTACCATTTTGCAGCCGGACCTGTGAGCGTACGCTGAAAAAGACATAGTCGAACAAAATCATCATTCAGGGAGTTTGATGAACACCATAAATGATAATTCATAACATGAGTCGATGGATCTTCTCCAGGGTTTCCATTGAACTTAGGAATATCCGAGGGTAATTTGTGAGGTATCACCGCCCACCAAGGAGCATAGTTAATTGGATCATTAGTTAGCCGATTTAAATCTGGTAACTCTAAAGTTGCAACAAAGGGAAATTGTCTATTAAGGTCAGGTTGAGCATAGCCAGGGTAAGATGGAATTACTTGAGCAACATGCCTTTGAGCACCAGCATAATGAATCTGTTGTTGGTAACCCAGATAGGGGTTGTTTTGTAAAGAAAACTCTTGAGGATTATGTTAACCAAAATCTGGATACGATACTTGTTGAAATGAAGTTTGAGGAATTTGCGCCTGAGGCTGCCAAGGGGTCTGTCCATCAAGGTTATAACCCAAATTAGGATAACTTGGAATCAGTTGATAACAAATTGGTGACTCCGCTGGGGAATGATCCCTTCATCCTAGGTGTATTTGCCTCTGATTTTCTCTGTTTATTCACCCAGTAGGCTTTACTCATAATATTAGGCTTTTTAAAATCCAAATCTGCATTAGAAGTGTGTTAAACAGCTGTGTTATTCATTGTACACTGCGCCCAACGCACTGTTGGACAGGACACAATGCTTTGCATAGCACTGTATCCCTTTCAGGCCTGCATTGCAGAGCTTTGTCTCTCTTTAGAGACTGTGTTGCCTCCTGAAACCATTCAAATTCCTTTGAGTTTGTCATTGCAATTTGTTTTAGTTTTTTCTTTGCTATGTTTTGAAAATCTTGAGCCTCATATTGACCAATGAACTTATCTACCTCTTCCTCCTTTGAAAGAAAAAATTGTTCAATGTTTGTTTAAATTGTTTTTCCTTATCATTGACGAATTAATTTCAAATTATTTTCATTGTCGCATTAGATCCATTTTCTTTTGAAAAGGAAATTGTCATAAATTCTTCATTTCCTGATAGGAGAAATTGTTGTTTAATTCCTCATTTATCCTTCAAAAGAGAAATTGTTGTTTATATTCCTCATTTCTCAAAAGTAAAAGGCATTTGTTTTTGTTGATTTAGTGCACTTAATTTCTTTTCTACATTCATAACATTAAAGGAACTGAAAAGAAAAACCTGCATTTGCATGTAGTGTTTTGTATGTTTTGCAAAAGGAACAATTAGAAAATCTGCATTTAGTTTGTGCTCTTTGATTTTTTTGCTCTCAAATTGATTGCTCTTTCCCTCTAGTAGCTAGGATTTTCATTGAAAAACTAAAAGTGAAATATTGCTTATCATTCTTAGTTTTCATTTTAGGAATTTCCAATACATCATCATGGTGAACCTTTGAAAGGAAAATTGATAAACAAGATCAACTTAAAATTTATCTCAATTTACCTAACAAATAATTGGAACCATAACGATAACATTTAGAAGGTCTAGGCTAGAGATATGTTCCAGCGTCATAAAGCATAGCAGCTGTCGTTAACTTGTCTACGATACATTCCTAGTGTGATACCTCACTCCATGTACGTAAGTATATCGTAGCTCGTCCACGTACTTTCTGGTATATCAGGCGGTGTTACAGTACGAAAAGTATAAATGGGTGCTCTCATTGTGTGGTTTCACATCAGACAGCGCTAATACGGACTTGGGCCTCCACATACCTTCGATTATATTTGGGAGGACAAATTTTAGGTGTTATCCATCCATAGTGAACCGATTCAGCCGCTTTGTATATTGTGATACACTGAAAGCATTCAGGGAGATTGCCTGCCGGTACTTCTTGGTTCGCCAGGAGGTATTCTGCAGTTCACAGTTTCTTGGTAAACCCTTTTGCCTAGCATTACCCTTTTATTTTGTTTATTTGTTTTTGGTTAAAATAAATCAGCGAAGTAGTCACCTATTTCATCATTTAACCCATTTCAGTTGCTACATGCCCTAAGATATGTTCTATTGCTAATTCAGAAAGAATAGAAATTGTAATTCTATTCTTCGTTTCCTGTAGGAGAAATTGTAGTTCTATTCTTCATTTTAGTTTCAGTAAATCGTATTTATTGCTATGGCTATGGTTTTATTATGTTTTTTATTTATGTAAATAGGTGACTACTATTTCGTAAAGTAGTTGATTGCGACAATAATAATGAAAAGTGTTTGATGCGAAATATTTTCATTTATGGATGGATTTTTTGGCTACAATCAAATCAATATCCGCCCAAATGATCAACATAAGACAACATTCATCTGTCCCTGGGGCACATTCTCTTATAGGAAACTTCCGTTTGGTTTAAAGAATGTTGGCGCAACTTTTCATAGAGCAATGGACTATGCTTTCAATGACATCAAGCACATTGTTCAACCTTATCTAGATGATTTACCAGCCATTCACGAAATCGCACTGATCACCCAATGCACTTGAGAGACATCTTGTTACACTGCCAACACTACAAAATACGCCTCAATCCACATAAATGTGTGTTTTGTGTTGGTTCTGGTCATTTGCTTGGATTTTTAGTCTCAAAAGAAGGAATTCGAATAAACCCATTGAAGGTTCAAGCCATTCTTGATTTTCCTGCACCATCAAATTTAATTCAGATACAGAAACTTCAAGGAAAGGCTAACTTCCTAAGAAGGTTCATTCCAAACTACGTCGAAATGGCTAAAGAATTTACTCACCTATTGAAAATGGGGGTTCCCTTCCTTGGGATCAAGTTGTGCAAGCTTCTTTTGATGTTGTCAAGGATACTCTTGTCCGATTGTCATTAATGTACCCCCCTAATTATCAAAATGATTATTTCCTATATATCATCATGGTTGAAACAACCATTGCTATGGTTTTTGTCCAAGTAGAAGATGGAATTAAACATCTGATCTATTGTTTAAGTCGTAATCTCAATGATATGGAAGTTAAGTATTCGTACGTAGAAAAGCTTGCCTTCGTAGTTGTTCAAGTTGTCCAAATATTTTGCCATTATATCCTGCTCCGAAAGACCACTGTCATTTCGGATTGCTACCCATGACTTATATCTTATCACGTCAATTTCTTGGGGGCAAATATTCAAAATGGATTGTCATTTTGTAGGAATTTGATTTGGAATTCATAAAATCCAAGTCAAAGAAGTCTTTAGTTTTGGATGAGCTTATTTGTGACCTTCCCTCTGACAGTACTGCAACTACATCGGAACCATCAATTCCTGACGAGTCTTTGTTTCTGATCGGATCATCTGATCCTTGGTATGGATATTTCATCATCTATCTCCAAACTAAAACTTTTTGACCTAATACCTCTCACTCTGAATAGCGACGTATTCGATACCAAGCCAAAGATTATCTAATCGTCGGCGATACACTTTATCGTCATGGTGTCAATACCATTTTAAGGAGGTGCCTCACTCATGAGGAGGCTGAAAAGGTTTTAAATGATTTTCATGCTGGAGCTTGTGATGGAAATTTATCGGGATACGCTATTGCGCAAAAAATACTTCGCGTTGGTTAATTTTAGCCTAAAAATTTTCAAGACTACATCCTCGCAGTCAAAAGTTGTCATGCATGCCAAATTTTTTATCATAAAATCCACAAACCACCAGCGCTAATGCATCTTGTTGTCTCTGTGGGAAAATTTTTGAAATGGGGTATTGACTTCATGACTTTTAACCCTTGTTCGTCCAAGGGGCATGGTTATATTATTATTGCAGTTGATTACTTTACCAAATGGCCGAAGCGATGCCCACATTCAACAACATAGAACAGACAGCTGCATTATTTTTCTTTAATCATGTTATTGCATGGTTTGGAGTCCCACAGGCTATAGTTACAGATCATGGGAAGCATTTTCGCAACCATATGATGACTAAATTGATTGCCAAATTAGGATTTTCACATGATAATTCTACTCCTTATTATCCATAATCAAATTAAAAAGTTGAGGTTATCAACAAGATTCTTCAACGTATGCTTCAAAGAATGATAGGAGTTCGTAAAATAAATTGGCATTTGATCTTGTACTCTGCCTTGTGGGCGTATCAAACCTCGATGAGAAATGCAACTAGATTTACTCCTTTTCAATTGGTGTATGATCTGGAAGCTACCTTACCAATTCAATGTGAAATACCGTCGTTAAAACTCACAATCGACTTGTTATCATACACCTCAGAAGAAGAAGTGTGTCTCCTTAACCTCATCCATCTTTGTGAAACACGTCATGAAGCCCAATTGGCCAACGAAGTGCATAAGAGACGTATAAAGGCACAATACGACAAAAATGTCTAACCTCGAATTTTCTTAGAGGGCGACTTGGTCCTTCTTTACGATCAAGAAGATAATGTAATAGTTACAGGAAAATTTGAGCCATTATGGCATGGCCCCTATATTGTGAAAAGAGTTCTTGCTAAGGGTGCGTATGAGTTGGTTTATTACGATGGAATTCCATTGGCGCAACCTAGAAATGGGTTTTATTTGAAACGTTACTATGCTTAATCATGAGCGTAGTAATTTTTTGTATTATATTGTATATATATGTTGTTGATTTAAATTCACTATCTTAATTTGTTTTTAGAGTTTTCTTGACATTAGTAATCCGCTTTACTCTTCAGAACCCTTTGTTGGATATGCTGATGGTGCTAGTCGTAGTACGCAGATTCTATCCTCTGCAGTGTGGGCCATTTTCACTCCGAACGATGAGTTAGTGAGTTTTCAAGGGATTTGTATTGGTAGATCAATGAAAAATATCGTTGAGTATAGCTTGTTGATCTAACTTCTCTTAGATGTCATTTCATTTGGTATTAACCATATCATCATAAGGTTAGACTCACAACTGATGGAATTGCAACTTAATAGTGTTTATACTGTTAGAAATCCAACATTGCATAGATTGTTCCTAAGAGTTCAAATTTTGGAAAGACACTTTGATTTTATTCAATATCAACACATTTCCAGAAATTTGAACACATTAACTAATTCTTTAGCTAATAAAATTTTAGATAGACATTTGAAACATATGTAAAGAAAGCATTCACATCATTTGAATAGGATTGCACAATAAACATAGGAAAACACTGAAATCATATAGATAGATAGTTATAGGTTTTTACAAAATTGTGCCTAAGACACATTGGTCATCTAACCTCAAAATGTATGCAAAATGTCAAAAGTAAACTAGTGGTGTTCATGGTAACATGCTATAGATCTAGTTATCCTACGAAGTAACCGCATCCAACGGTTAGGAACCTCAATAGTGTGTCGCTGCAGTTGCATGGGTAACTCTTCGATCCGGCAATCTAGAATTCCGAAGGTCAAACCCTCTATGTGCTGCCGAAGCTCAGCCAGAGTCTCAGCCATATCAAGATCCTGAAGGACTGCTCTCCTGAAAGCCCTCTCTGCTGGCACATCTGCTTCACGCTCTGGTTCCTCTACTAGCTGAACACGACCAACATCTGCATTACATCAAACATTTATTTTAGTCTTGGGAAAACATCAAAAATACAAAAACATTGTATAAACCTTAGGAAAATCAAAAACATGGTCAAAACATAACATTCTTACCCATTTCACCCCACTGAGCGCCTTCTAGTAATGCTAAATCTGGATCTCCTTGGAAATCAACACATGCATATGAATACTCATAGATAGCGACAATTTGTCATCGAAACCAAGCGAAGAATGCAGTCGAGAACACAATAGTCGATTGGCCTGCGTGCCTACTCATGATTTCTACCCATCTCTGCATCCGTGGATCTCTAGGATTAGACATATCCAATGTCACATGTTGTGGCTGCATCAGTGGAATTTCTTCTAAGGCAAATGATATGAGGATCAAACCATAACTGAAGTTCTTCTTCCTTCCTCCCTTTTCTTTGTTCATTTTTTCCTTTATCTGAGAATGAACAGCTTCAGACCAGTTGAAGATTGTTGGCTCCATACAATCTAGCGAGTACTACATATGTGATATATTCACTACATGTAGTGTAACAGTGCCGGCAAGTTTTCCGATCGTGAAAAGGATAGTTCTCAAAGGAAAATCTCTAACATCCTAGATGTTTATCTTTCCATATTTGCTTGGCTCTGCCCCTGGATAACAATGTTGCAAAACATAATCTCTCATTGTCTCTCCTCCAACAGTAGACCATAAGAGAGAAATGGGCAAACCTCTCCTCGACAAACCTGTAAGAAAGTATAAATCCTCGAATATTATAGGAACCACTTGGTTGTTAATATTAAATGCCCCGATATTTGGATCCCATGCTCAAACTAAGAACTCCAAAATTTATATTTGTTGCTTCATTACTGACAATTTGAAGTACTTAGGCAGTCCACAATCTCTTAGGGCTCTTACTATACCTGGATAATTTAGGGCAATCATACATTGTTCTTCATGTTCTCTTTCCCTCCATGTAATCGTCATTGTAATCCGATGGAAACCTGAAATACAACCGTAAGAACCATTAGATTCCATTCATTGCAAAAAAATTGGGCATAATGCAAAAAACAAAAATCTAGATTATTCCCAACGCAATCCCTAACAAGAGACAGTGCGTTGTTTATGCAAGTAGCCTTCAATTTTACCTGTTATGCAACGCAGGTTTCGACATCCAGGGGTGCATTGCCCTCTTTTTGGGAAGAATTTACCCTAGGGACCCCAAAACCCTAAAAAATTGTAGAAATTGGAAATGAAATAATTACTGAAAGAAAGAGGAGGTTCATATCAGTAACCTGGATCAAACGGCAACAAAATCCGTCCACAGAAATGATCGCAATCAGTAGCTGAAGTTCGAGGGAAAAATCAGGTTTAAAGCTCCAAAATGCAAATGGTAACTATGAAATGGTAAAAATGAATAGTAAAACACTTTTTAATAGTCATTTAATTATTTGCAAATCAAATTTATTGCTATGATTATGGTTTTATTATGTTTTTTTATCATGAAAGAGGTATTTTTAATCCATTTTATGTTGTTCTGAACAGGTCTTACAACTAATGAACAGATTAGTCGTGCAGCTTTATTTCAAGAATGATTTGACCACAAAGCATACTTTTTCTCCTTATTTTTCGAGCTTTTTTAAAAATGAAAAAGGATTTGAAGCGCACTTTTATCTCTTTTTCGAGCTTTGATAATAGCGAAAAAGGAACCCCTGGAGTCTTCTTTTGGCTCTTTTCAGACCCTGATAATGTGAAAAGATTGCCGAGCACTTGTCTTTTCGAGCTCGTAAAAGTAAATGAATTGATATCTTCTCAGTATAATTTTAACCCTTTTCCGAACTGAGATAGATTATTTATGAAAAATGAATACCTTGGTCAAACATGACTAAAGAGGTTCTCTCAGATATTATTTTACACTTTTTCATATCTGAGCGACAACTTTATGAAAAATTACTTATGGAGTTTTCTTTCGTCCTCTTTTTCAAACTCTCTAAATTTGAAAAAGGACCGGGCTCTCATTGTTGTTAGGCTCATTAAAATATATAATAGCAACGAGCTTGTCGATCATGGCAAGAATCGAGTTTCATTCATCGCTAGACTTGTTAAATTATTAAATAGTGATACATTATTCACCCGAAGGGTTGAATTATAGATCAAGCAAATGTTATCCTCCTCAATCTTGTTTAAAAATAAAGAGGTATTGGTCGACAAATGACCGAGGAAAATTTTGGAATGTGAACAGAACATTTTACGGTAAGCAGGTCGCTCTTGAACATGACACTTCACTCCATCACCGTGACTATTTGGGTTGGGTAATATTCTTGACGGTTCATTCATACCTATGGTTCATCATACCTTCACTTTGGTTTTGGGTCAATGCTGCCAACTCATCTCAGTGTCGCCGATATGTTCAAGAGAAGTCATCCAATGAATACTCATCATTCTGCAATAATCGTAAACCTTCATTCTCATGACCGTCATCCCTGAAAATTGCTATATCAAGTCATACCTTTGTCTCCGAAATTAGTAACTCCCGTTTCATAATAAGGTGGCTTCTTGTCGACGACAAATCATTATCCAGGAAGTTCACTTAGAAACATTATATTCCAGTACCATGAGGCTTGTTACAACATCAACAAGATCCTCGCTTAAGGACTATTGACCGAAATATTTTGTTTGGTGTTCGATATCAAATCATCTATTCACGCCTTACGAAATGTACTGCAGTACCTTGAGGGCCAGTGACATCAATGGTCGTTCTCTCGCGTTTTTTAACGGCTCACATCATTGGCTGGTAATCAAACGATGTCTTCACATGTTCGACTACAAATCATATATTCATCTGGCTATACTTGTACAGGAATGATCGAGTGAACGAGATAAGAAGACCCCGGATCTAGTTTCAGCCATTCGGGCTACGATTTCAGGATTGTTTTACACATCATCTGTATGGTGACCTTACAAACAGATCATCATCTGAACATGGACCTATATCTGTAGGGATGTCTGTATTGGGCAACATTCCAATGTAGACGAATTTCTGAATTATGTACATGTTATTAGATTGTTTAGATGGTTTATATGCTGAAGAGGATATATCATGATGTATGTATTGTAAGATTGATGCAGGTGGCCACTCCGCTTCATCTCCATCCCATCACAGTGTAAAGCATCTCAGCCAAAATATTGTAATTATTATTCGGACTTCATGCTTTAGGGGGAAATTTGTTATAGGTAAATTTGGGCATCATTCCCAATGACCTGGTTAACTGGACATCATCTCTAGGACCAATGAATAGGGTCTATCATCCCCTATCATTTTAGTTGCTACATGCCCTAAGACAAAGAACAAGACAAATCATTCATGACTTTCATCTGCAAAGGTTTCCAAGATTTGAAGTTTATAATATATCATATGAGAGCTCATCAACGCTGCCTCTAAAGGGACTAAGTATGTTGCATATTCAGGTATCCCCATTCAAGGTTGCTTTGAAAAGCACTTCCCGACACTCATAGGTGCGTTGGTCACATTGGGAGAGAAATTTTCATTGTTCTGGAATCTCCACTTGGCCAGTGCCTTCTAGAAGAGTTCACATGTGTCAAACTTCGAATCCATGTGTCCATTTGACATCTACAAGATTGGGAACATGTCTTTCCTATTATTGGAAAGTCATTGATTGTAAAACTACGTTCAACTCCTCTATAAATTAAGCACAGATCTTAGTGTTTGAGAAGGAATAATTTGAGTAGAGAAATGCTAGTGGAATTTCAATTGAGGAGTTGATTTGTGTAACATGCTGCTGGAGAGATCTGCATTGTGATGAGGCTGGGATGTTGTTGGAGATGGTCACTTCAAATCAATCACTGTTTTGTAACCTTTTCTTCTATCTATTAATAAATATTGATGCTTACTTTCCCACATATGTATCTGTATAAGCTCATGTTTTCCATATTATGAAGTCTCATTTGATGTATATGGTTTATGCTTCATTGATTTAGCTAAATAACTTGAATAAACATCTGTATTATTGTTATCTCTTGTTGTTTAGTGTTCATTCTTGCAGGAAATATTTTGCACAACTGGCTGGAATTTGAAGCTGCAGCAAAAGCGACAAAAGGAGACTTTGGAAGCGCTTGGACTCCAAGTAAGCTTCTTATTTCATTCTGTGTGTCTGTTCATAGTTAGGAAAAGTAGTCACAAAATCTTTAATCTGTTTTTCTAGATAAGCACCTGTCTAGGGAAGAATGATTTATCTGTAATTCATAATTCCGCATAACAGTAAGAAACCTGATGTTTCACATTTTAAGATTTTTGGCTCATATGTTTATGTGCATGTGACCAAATACGCCAGGAAGAAGCTAGAACCAACAGCTGGGATTAGGATATTTATGGGGTACACTAAAACTCCCCACAACTATTGGGTGTATTTTCGAAACAGCATAATGACTATTGTGCGATGGGATATAAAATTTTATGAGGATAAAGCCATGCGATTGTTCCTTGAGAGGGAGTGGGATTTGCATGCAGAGGAGGAACTATTGGTTCCAAAGAATGAACCTAAATATGTGGAGCAACCACATGTGGAGGATCATGGAGTGGCAGAAAACACTCATGCAGAGCCATCCACCAGAAATGGTAGAAGTAGCACCACGGAAGCTGATTGATTGAGACTTGATGCAGAAGAGAATGTACGAACCCCTACTTCACTGTGTAGATAGAGACAATCTCCAGAGAGGTTTACTAGACACATGGATCTCATGAGCAAGTGTATTGTGACAAAACCATCTTCCTTTTAGGAAGTAGTGCAGCACCCAATTTGGGTTGATGCTATGGTAGAGGAGTATGACTCCATCGTCAAGAACAGTGCATGGGAGATTATCCCAAGACCGGTTGGAAAATCAGTGGTTGGATCTATATGGATCTATAAGGTAAAGAAAGTTGCCGATGGGAGTGTGGAGAAGTACAAGGCCATATTTGTGGTCCGGGGATCCTCACAAGTTGAGGGGATCAACTATGATGAGACTTTCGCACCAGTTGCAAGGTACTCTTCCATTAGATCTATCCTTGCACTCTCAGCGCATATGGGGTGATGCATTCATCAGATGGATGTGAAAAATGCGTTTCTCAATGGAGTTATTGACAAAGAAGTGTACATAGAGCAGCCAGAATATTTCAAGATCCTTAACAGTGAGTCGCATGTGTGTTGACTCAAGAGAGCGGTGTATGGGCTGAAGCAAGCACCTCCTGCTTGGTACACTGAGATTGACAACTATTTCACCAGGTTGGGCTTTACCAAAAGTGAAGCAGATGCAAACCTATACCAGATTGTGGTTGATGGTAAGCTCTTGATTATCGTACTTTATGTTGATGATCTAATTTTGACAGGTGATCAGCAGCCGATAAACTCATGTAAGGAGGATCTTTCAAGGGAGTTCGAAATGAAGGACATGGGACTCCTTCACTATTTCCTTGGTTTCGAAATATGGCAGCGGGATGGTGAAATTTTTGTTTCTCAAGGAAAGTATGCCAAAGATATACTGGGTAAGTTTCACATGGAGATTTGTAAACCCATGGACACTCCTCTTCCAGGAAATTGGAGGAAAGAGGATGCTACTTCAGGAGAAGTAGTGGATACTACTGTCTACATGAAGCTAGTAGGTTCACCGATGTACTTGGTGAACACTAGACCAGACATTTGCTACGCAATTAACCAGCTGAATCAAGATATGGTTAAGACGACCAAGCTCTTTTGGAAGGCAGGGAAGCATGTCTTGAGATATCTCAGGGGCACTACAGAGTATGGATTATGGTACAGATGGATAGAGGGAGTGAAGCTTTAAGGCTTCAAAGATGCATATTGGGAAGGCAATCCATCAGATAGAAAGAGCACATCAGGAGGGATCTTCAGCATAGGATTGACAACAGTTTCTTGGTACAGCAGGAAACAGCGATATGTGGTACTCAGTTCAGCCGAGGCATAGTACATGGAAGCAAGTCAAGCTGCAAGTGAGGCCATCTGGATGAGAAATATCCTAGTTGGTTTGTTTGGTTCTCAGATGGATCTGATAGTGATACATTCTGATAACCAGAGTTGCATTAAACTCTTGGTTAATCCAGTGTTTCATGATAGGTTCAAACATATAGACATCTGGTACCACCATCTCAGAGATTGTGTTCAGAGCCGCATGATGTTACTTCAGTACATTCCCATGGATGATCAGGGTGCAGATATTCTAACGAAGGCGCTCACCAGGAGAAAATTTGAATACCATAGAGGCAGGATCGGGGTGGCAGATAATCCCTTTATTGTTGAGAGGGAGTGTTGAAGTCCAACAAGAAATTGTAGCACAGACACTAGTGTGGGACCAATAGGTCCTATAAGCACACACACTAGTGTGAGCCGAATTAATTAATTGATTTGGTGCAGTTTCTAATTTAATTTTCCCTTAATTAAATTGGACAATAAAATGTAATCTTATCTCATGATCACTTGTAACAATTAACTGATTGTGATAAACTCAGTTAGCTCATGTATTTTGAGTTGAGGGAGGTTAGTGATGCATGCATATTAATTCTATTAGTTATGCAGTTTGAATTGTAGTTGGTGCATTAGTTTAATGCATGGGTAATCAGTTAACTCAGTTAGGTGAGTTAGATTCAGTTGAGCTAGTTGTGTTTTTTTGTTGAACTAGTGAGAGATCAAGTGAATTAAATATTATTTAATTCAAGAATTAGTGATCTGCCATGGAACTGATGATTTACTATTAATAGTTGCATGCATGTCAGTTCAGTGGAGACCCAGTTGAGACAAAGGTGAAAGGGAGGTTAACTATCAGTTGTGTCATTAGTAGGTTTCTTGCATGCAACCAAACATCCATTGGAGTGCCCATCATCCTTGCACAATTTAGGAAGGTCAAAATTCCTAGAGAATAGGGATTTCATTCATCAGGAATTGCGCAAGCAAGGCAGGTTGTTTAGAGGCTGAGAATTGGCTAAGTGTTGGCCAATTTTGTCCAGGATAGTGTGAGATAGTTAGCAGAGTGCAGGAGACTCTTGTGAGAAGAGTGGATTATAATTGTTTCATGATTCCATGGTTAATATACAGTGGAAGATAGAGGGGTTTTGAGCAGCAAGCTTTCCCCAGGAAAGTATCTATGTTGTGGTTTGATTTGATTCTTTCTTTGCTTCACGTGATTGGCGATTGTATTTAATTTCCCCAATTAATCTGTAGAAGTGATTCAGTATTTATCTTTAGTACATTTTTAGATCATATTAAATCCATTGATATACATATGTTTGTATAATTTCTACAATTTTGTCTAGGCTCATGTTCATAAGTTGAGGACCTGATATTCCTCGTACTTTGTGCAATGACTCCCTTAGGATCGTAATGCCATGTGTATCCTTGCTAGAAATTCATATTTTGTAGCAACTCCTCAACCAGAGGGAATGCATGCTATGAATTTATGGTAAACGGCCCCACTATGCTCGAGATCTTGAAGATATGGCATTTCTTTATAGGCACAAAATGAATTTGGTCTGCACTTAGGATTTTCCTAATGAACTCAGGAGCAAAGATTCTCATGGCGTGAATATTGGAAAGTGAAAAGGAGGAATCTCACAGCCATAAACTCTGAATTTAGTGTAATCCTCGAACAGGTACCAATCCCCTACGGAATATGTCTCACTGAACTGGGGCAACTCTCTATGTTTAGGACAAATCCTGGGCAAAGGGGTCCTATGTATTATTGTATAGGCCCTAGACATGAATTCTGTGATGAATTTTTCATAACCCTTTCCTTTGGGTTGTTGTCGAACCAAGAGGGTCCAATCGAACACGGATTTAGGCTCACTCCATTTCTTATAAAACTTTTCCATGTCTAAGCCATTGAACTTATCGGCATGCACGAATAGGAATAGATAAAACACCAGTGAATATTACCTGAAACAACTCGAGGTTGAAAATTCTTGGAATTGGGCTTGGATGGATGAGGCCAGGAATGAGGGAATGTCAAGTTAGACTCCTATTTGCATCATGAGGTTGAAAAACCCTAAGTAGGCATTATTTACCCAACTAGCATTGTCCGCCCAAACATACCTAAGATAATTTCCAAGACTTGTTAGACAGTATCATGAAAGAGGTACAACGAGAATTTTTCAGTGGGGGTAAGGGAGACACTTTCTCAGTCGTGATTAATTCCATGAGAGACCTCTACTTCTCAAGAGGGAGGTTCGAAAAGTGACACATGAGGGTTACCTCAGAGAATTCGAGGCAATTCAAAGAGGGTGGGTAGCACAGGGCTTTTCGGATTAACTAGGGGAGTGATTTCAAGTATTTTATTTCCCTGTTTGGAGAGGAAAAATCCCTTCCGTTCAATGTACACATCAGCGAGCCAGGAGATAAATTTAGGGAAATGACGGACTGAGGGATATATTTTATAGTATAATCCTAACTCTACCACCCTAAACAAGTCTTCCCCCGCCACTTATAACCCATGAGCTCATGGTGCTCGTTCGCTATGTTGAAAGGGTAGTTACGGTCACAAAGTTGAGCCTGGGCATCCATGAGTGGGTCATGGCCAAAGGTGGTCCTAACCTCTCAGGCCTAAGGAGTCTTGGGGGCAGAATTTTTCATTTGTAAACAAAGGAGAGTTAAATTGTAAAAGAAGTACAACTGGGGGAACTAACCAAATACCTGAGATGATGAGAGATACGTGAGCACAAGACTGATCCTTTACCCGGGCTCTATACTGGTAACAACACAAATAGCTAAGGACAGCAGTAAAGTGAAAAATGCAGAGGGAACGGTCCATTTTAGGAAGAAAGAGGGAGAACTAGAGCATTGACGTCAGTCGACTGACCCATGTCGCATGGGAAAGAGGTGAGGGAGTCCGGGTAGGTGAGAGGCCATGTATCAAACGTGTGGAACATCTTGCATTCAAGTTCTTACCTTCCCCCTTGATTTATTTGGACTTAGATTCGTTGGTCCCCACCACTCATTTCAATGGGTCGTGAGGGCCTTTGGACACTTTGGAGCCCACCCCCAGAACACCTTTGATTGGCTAGCCCGTCAATTGACATCAGCTTCTCTGAGGGGTATGCTTCATCCTCCTCTTGTGTTATGGCACTCGATGGAATGTGCACACACCAGTTGCTTGACTAACCTGTGCGGTGACCGCGTGCACGCCAGTTTCTTCACTGACTTGCACAGTGACGGTGCACAGACCAGTGGTTTGATCGACCTGCGCAATGACCGCATGCACCTTATTGATCCTTATACACCATTCATGCATATTTTACCTCAATGCATAGAATTATTCTTCTTTTGGTGACTTGAGATATTTTCCAATATTATCATGTAAACACTTGGTATGAGGAAGTTTTTCAAGTTGCATGATTAGTCAGAAAACATGAAATCTAGAATAGCTACATTCAGCCCAAAGGTAAAGAAAATATTTTGTGGGAAGATTTGAAGAATGTCAGGGGTATTTATGAGGAGGAAATGACTTCGAATTAGTTATAGAGGCTATTCTGAAAGAAGTACCTATTGGATAGGTATTATGATGCCAGTGCTAAGGATTTTTATGAGTTGCAAATGGGTTCCATGACAGATGACGAGTACACTAGCAATTTCTTGGAGTTGTTGAGATATGTGCCTTACCTCAAGGAGGAGAAGGCCAAGGTTCAGAGATTCATCAATGGGCTTCCAGTAGCATACAAAGACCAAATTGAGTTCGATGAGCCTAGATTGCTAGAAGAGGCCATTCGAAAGATGAAGCATATTGTGAGCACTCAAAGCGCAAATTTGAGCCTAAGTGTGCTTTGAAAGGAAATGTGAAAGCTGAAGGAAGATGGCCACCAAAGTGGGGAAGAGCCTAAGATGTAGGTGAGAAAGAAAATGTGGTTTCTAACAAGAAGTTTGGTACAATTGAGAAGGGACATGGATCGTGTTAGCACTGGTTTTTATTCCTCTGAAAGTTGCCCTTTCTATCATTTTTATTGGCCTCTAGCTCCTTATGGTTCAATTCTTTCGCATCCTTTTCGCTATTTTCGCCATTTCTCTTCCATATCCTCGATCCTTTCCTTATTTTTTCAAAATGCCAAATGTTAAAATTCATAGTAATGTGGTTATTTTCATTCTAATGCTAAATTAACCGAATACTATCTATGTCTAAAATCTAGCATATCTATACTACTCTGGCCTATTTAAGTTTTATTAAAAGAGCAAGTAAAAAATAATGCTAATTTTATATCTTTATAAAATTATTATTATATTTTTATTTATCAAAAAAATGTGCCTTTATCTACCTCGAGCCCTTAGCTACAACCACCACAGAACCACGAGTCTAACCACAAGCCAAGTCAAACCTCAAGTCCAAATCCAAGTCACGAGAGGGAGGGCCCACGCTCAGTGCCAAGTCCCAAGAAAATGTCGCAACGTGTATAGCCTCAGGCTCAGCGTCATTTAATATTAATACTTGACACCTATTTAAACAACAAATTAATTTCCTTCTTGGAAAATGTGGGCTTTACCCTCTGAATAGAAAATATAGAAAGCATGGGAATGCGCAGTTGTCCAAAGAAAATGGCAGGTGTTTCCAAGTGTTGAATTCACTGATCAATTTTACACCTAGTGGGATGATTTTGAAGAACCAAGCATCAAATTTTTAGTTAGTGAGATTAACTCCAGCTCTACATGTTGCATGATGAGTTTTAAATCATATCGAGATATGGAAATAGTTCGGTTTGGTCATAAGGGATGAAAATAAAATAAATAAGTATAGGTGATAAGGTTACGTTAGAAATTTTCACCGAATTAGAAAATTGAAGGTTTAGTCAAAGCAGCACAGTGGGCATACTTGTGTTGTAACAACATATACTAACATCAGAAATTGAAACATTTGAAAAAAAATCTCAGTCACAAATCCAGGAAATTACATAACTAGAATGATGGCATAGGAAGAAGATTATGCTACCTGCTCAATTCTTGATGTAAAAATGACTCTCGCCTCTATTTTCAAACCAAGAGCAGCAAAAACTCAGGTTAGTCGATATTGTAGATATCATGAGAAAGATAAGAACAACCAACGATTAAAGAAATTTAACTGGGACGCAGTAAAAAATTGAGAATCAATTTCCTCCATGGTCGCCTTCAGCAATATCCCAGACATAGTAGAAACCCTCTCGCTCATTACTGCATCAGAAAATAGCATCTAGTCATAGAGAAAACTCAGTCCAAGTAATGGATGAGAATGGAAAACAAGAGGTGGGTAGGCATAGCCTGCAGCATGATCATTTTCAAGGTTGGGTATCCAAATTCCAGCTCCTACTCCTAACTTGTTAATGGAACCATCAAATTCTAAGTGCCAAATAATTTCATGTTCATAATTGGTGTCAGGCGTTTCAGGAACTTTCTTAACAGTGAGATCTGGTTTTTTACTTTCTTCTGGTTTCTCTTGGGTATCTGACGTTTCTTTTTCCTCAGAGATTTCCTGGATTTGAACATTAGATTTTCCATTTGTAATTTCTTTTGGTTCTGTTGCTGGAACTTCTAATTCAATGGGAGGATCAGATTCAGCATTATAAAGAATAAATGAATCCATATCAGAGTGTACTGAGTAGATGGGGAAATTTTCAGGTTTCTCCTGACTACTAACTACATATTTCACTAAAGTTTCTCTATATAGTCTCTTAGGTTGGCCGAACACTGAAATAGTAGAAAATGACATGTCTAATTGAAGAGATCCTCCAAGCTTTGCACCCCAAGATCTGTACAATAGCATACCATATTTTCGAGGAATATCTGCTACTACTATATCCATCAAAATTGTTTTGCAAGGTATTGAACCAATGAAACACACAAGTCTTTGATTAATCCTAAACATCTCACCTGATTTGAATCAAAAGAAAAAAAATCTTTGTATGGTATGGTGATATCTAGGTTTAATCTCTCCATTACAGCCTTGGGCATTAGATTGTGAGATGCCCCAGAGTCAAGCATGGCATTATGAAGTATTTTATCATGTATGTTCAAACTTACATAGAATGGAGGAGTTCCTCCACTTCCTGGTTTTCCATTTACTTCAGGGCCAAATAATAATCTAGGTTGATCATCAAAAACATTTACTGAGTCATCACTTCCAGTAATATTGAGTGATCTATTGATTTGACTTCGGTAGACATCATGTTTAGCTAATTCAGACAATGGAACATCTATTTTTAATTTGCCTACTTCAGCTTCCATATTAAAAGGTTTTTCAGTATGAGTTCTTGTATTTTGAACAATTGGATTTTCTTTATCTTCTATGTTTTTGATATTTTTCTCCTTCTCAGGAATAGGGTTGTGGGTTGAAGTTGTTTCCAAATCAACTTCTGGAGGTTCCTCTACATTTCCTTTGGGAGGAAGAGTATTGGAAAGTTGGCTGTTATTCAGTTGGATATCGGATACATCTTCAATTATTGGGTTGGCAGGATTAGGATATGATCTAGAAAGAATATGTAAATGGGTAGTATTGGTTTTACCTTTGAGGGTTTGTTTTCCAGCTTTCTGTTTACTTGTTTCTGGAACATCAATTCTTCTGCTCCTCAAATTGTATTTCTTGTGAATTTCGTAAATGGCTGTATCATATCATTCCTTAAAGTCAAATGATTCTCCTGAATGGGTTTGAAATTGCTTAAGAGTGTGAGCTTCTTGATCATCTTGGGTCAAGAAAACTTCTGGTTCATTCTCGCGTTCAGTAAAATTTTTTATTTGAACATCTTCAGTTGGTTCCTCAGAAGTTGAGGCTTCAATATAATTTTCCTGGAATGGGGGCCTAATATTTTGGTCAGGACCAGTTTTTCCAGTATTTTGATTTTGTTTCCTTCTGAAATTTGGATTTCTCATAGTATTTTTCGGTTGACCATCCCAAGGAGATTTCTTCTCAATTGTTTCTACTCTATCTCCTAGCCTTTCCATTCCTTTGATAATAGCATCCAGTTTCTTTTCAAAAGTTTTGGGTTCTTCGTTTAAAGGCATTCTTCTTTCAGCTCTGGCTCTAGCTTGTTTCTCTATCAGGTTGGCTTCAACACTAACAACTATACTTTGCATTTATTCTAAAGTTTGAGGAGCTCTTTCCCTAAGTTGATACGACATATCAGAATCAAATCCATTAGGGAATTTGATTAATACTGAGTCTGGAGGAGGTCTAAGATTTTGGGGAATAGCATTGTAGGCCTCATTGAACCTGGTGACGTAATCTTGCACAGACTCATTTGGTCCTCTCTTTAGTTTTCCAAAGTATGATAATATTTGAAGAGGATCTTTCTTCTTTTCCCATCTGTTTAAAAATGATCTATAAAGAGCTTGTAAGTCAGCAACACTGTTTGCAGGAAGGGCTCTAAACCAGGTTCTAACTTCTCCAGTAAGACTTTGAACAAAAATTCTCATTCTTACATCATCAACATCTATTTCGTAAATTTCAAAATAATCGGTCATCGTTTTAGTATGTTGTTGTGCAGTGTAAGTACCAGAACCATCAAAAGGAGTGATTTTACTTTGATAGTCTTGGGGCATAGCCCCTAGATTGGCTGGTAATACCAAAGGAGCATATCTATTTTCCATTGGAAGAGGTAGTGATGAAATAACCGGTGAGGTTGGTCTGTGAGTGGTGGATGGAGGAGTAGAAGGGGTAGTTTGGGGTTGAGATGTTTGAGGAAATGTTGATGAACTTGGAGAGGCTGAAGTGACCACAGAAATATTTGATGTTCCTTCAAAGGTAAGCTCAGATTGTATGGAATTTTGCAAATTTTTATCAAGATGTGAAGTAACAAATTCAAATTGTAAATCTTCGAGAAATACTAGGTCTGGAACTAAATTGGACAACTCAAATTCAGAAAAATTTACAAATAAAGATGTTTCAAACTGCTCATCAAAAGGTTCGTCCTCAAGATAAATCCACTTCATAGGATATAGAGAGGTCGCGAACTACCAGAGCTTTCTTGACTATCTTGTCTCCTAAGAATTCTGGGGATCAAATTCGGATTTTCAAACACAGGCGGTGGATTTGGATCAGGATTAGCTCTAGTGTAACGAGTCCTTTCTGAAGCCAGTTTTCTAGGTGATATTTTTTGGTTTTTTGTCCAAATGGAATGAACAATACAACTTCAAAAATTTCTTTAAGAAGTTTCAGATATTGGGTTTAAATTTTCTTAAAGATTTATTTGACTAGAGGAACTGATCAAATGTTTGAAACCAAAGTTCAGTTCATAAACTAGACCGGAGATAGACTGAAGCAGCATTTATTTACTTATGCAATTGCAGAGCAAAAGCAGTTCAAAGGCTACCTGGCTAACTTCAGGCTCCGTCTGTAGTATATAAAGTAAACAATAGTAACAATAGAATTATTCAGTTCCCCAGTGGAGTCGCCACTATGTTATCACTCAGATTTTCCTTGAAGTTGTTAGAAGAGGAAAGGGGCCCGAGGTAACCACAAACCAACTTTTAGGTACAGAATCTAGCCAATCTGTACCCAGAGAGGGCTCTCTCTGTAAAATTTAGCTTTGTTTTGAAAGATATTAGGCTAGTTATAAAGTCCAATGGTTTTGATTGAGTTTAGGTGATGAAATTCAATAGCTTGTGGTAAGATTGAGTAGTTTAGGCCATTGGGCTAATGGAGTCAAAGAGGATAGCTTAACTGGATCAAGTTTCTTAACAAAAGATGGTTTCACAGGGCAAGGTAATCAAATAGGGAACAATTATAGATCTAAAGTGAATGGAATGAACTCGAAATAGGTGAAGGGCAATTAAGAATCCTTCAACATATTCAAAAAAAGGGGGAAATTGAATGATTATTAACAAAGAGAAATTAAGAATTCTTTATTAAATAATCAAAATGCATAAACTAGTAAAACAGGAGCAATTAAGAATTCACTGTTTAAACCAGTTCATAAGAAAACATTTAGAATAACAACGATTAAAAGCAGATTGCACTTAAGCACTTTCTGATTTATTCCTTTTCGTTAATTATTCAGATATGAAACATAGATGATATAAAAAACAAGTATAAAACTTCAAAACATAAGAGATAGATGACTTAATGATCCTTAGTTTGATGCAAGAATCCTGTAAAAATTCTTTTGCATCAATTCCTTATCCAACTGGCCACACAAAATTTCTCCAACAACAGTTTATTCCAAAATAGTCAATGTTACGGCAAAGTCTAAGAATCCACCACCAATACTCCAATTGAGTTAGTATCTATACAAAAAATTATAAAAAATATCTCATAACAGATTGAGATATAATCTAGGATGGCTCATAAGTATTTTACAACAAACTAGAGACAGATGGTCTCGTAGATAAGAAAAATGATAACTGATGTTGTGTTGTTTCCTTCTTTTGAGAATGTGCTGGATGCAGGCCCTAAGATTTGGCTCGTTGCTGTCCTCTTTAGTAATTCTGTGTTGGCTGCTCTATTTTACTGATACTCTTTATCTGCACTGATACTCTAACCTCTGTCTACCCTTATATCCTTCTTACTATCACTTTACTGTAGTCGATGATCAAAAATTCATGTAAGGATAATTTTTACAAAAGTTCTAACATTTCTTCCCACCATTTATCTTCTGGTATTCTGGTTCTTTGCAGCTTTCTGAGAGTTTCATCAGTCTCTGTATACCTAAAGAAAGTAGGTTCAATTGGGAACATAATTTGCATGGCATTAATGGATTATCTCAGGAAAAATATGGACTGAAGGGAGAAAATACATGTGAAGATTAGATTCCCATAATCCAAAAATGTCAGAGCCATTTAGGTAGTTATCTCTGCAGCGGCAAAAAATTTGAAGAGGATTTTCACTGAGAACAAGGTCTTTGATTTGGAAATCCCTATCTACTAGAGGTAAATGGTCTAAATCTCTGTGAGGGGAATTCAGGGGTGGGACATTCAAAGCCACAGGAATTTCCATTTCTGGTTCTTGTGGATTCAGAAATGAATTGCGGGTTTTGATGAAAAAACGGGCACAATCACAGGTTTGGTAATGCAATTGTAGTTTTGTGAATTGAGGAATGAACTAAAGACCAATTCTGAACCCTGTTTCAGTTTTTCGTGTGAAATTCAAAAAAAAAACCAGGTTTTTTACAGAGTTCAGCGGGAATTTAGGTAAATACCTATTTTCCGGGAAATAAACAGTGATGAAAACAGGTGTTGGCAATGGTGGGTGAACTCTGGATTACTCGACTGCAATTTTCTTCAGCAAGGTAATGGTTGGCAAACTTTGACAGTTGATTTCGAAATTCGTTGCATGGGACACTGGTCATTGCATGAGATAGTGAAAATGACGCGGGTTCTTTTGTTTTATTTGCAAAGTCAAAGGTTGGCGGGTTTTTTTTTTATTTTTTAATAGATGACGTCAGCAAGTACGGGGGCTTCGTCACGGGAGGCAGGCGGTAAGCGATTTCCATCGCACAGCTTTTGGGGAAGGGCGGTTTTCAGCGGAGGGCGAGCGATTCCATACGATGGACGACGCGTGGCGCGGCACTGTTCAGAAAACCGCTTCGCCATCGCGCGTTATTGTTCGGACGTGGATGCGCAGCGATATTCATAATAACCGTAGATCTAAGATTAGTCGATCGGACGGTCCTCGGGAAAGGAAGATGACGGGGAATTAATATGGCGGGCCCAATGTAATTTATTATGAAATAATCACATCGGGGGAATTTTGATTGGTGGATTAGGTTATTAATTAACCTTGAGGGTTAATTAACCCCTTTATATGGCGGATTGTCAGTTTTATTTATTAATTGGAAATTCACCCAATTAATTAAATTTATATGGTTATTTTTCAACCAACGGGGCGGGATATTATTAATTTGGAAATTTTATTAAAATAATACGAGAAAATGAGAGATTTTCATAGCGATTTAAATAATAAAAATTAATATGGAAATGAATGAAGCACTAAGTGTAAACATTAGATTAATTTCTTTAACTTATGCTTTTATGAAATAGGGTTTTTATGAAATATTGCATGATTTTCCTAAGTAAAATGGGATTTTACTTAGGGAAAGATTTTTTAGAAGTGAATGAATGTCATGATGAATGATTTTAAGTACTTAGGCTTTTCCAATTATTGGGCCGAGGGTCCGGTCCCTCCAAAAGTCAAGGAAATGCCTTGAGCCCCTTTAATTTTCAAATGCCTTAGTACTTAGGGGAAATTAGTGAAATTTTTTTAGGGAAAAATGAGAAGGGAAGTTAATAATCTGACTTTGCTTTGCTTGAAATTCTTCCAGTGTAGTGTATGCCTTTGCACTTGTGATGAAAGTAAAGATTTAACACATCTAGAGTCATTATCCATCACATGTAATTATGCAACAACATCTACTTACCCTACCTACTTTACCCTACCATTTTTCTTCTTTATTAGGGTGCACTTAGACTGGCAAACCCTCATCACACTTTTTCTTTTACATATGAAAATCTATCTAATTCTAACCTTATTACATCCAAGGGCTCAGATTAAACTGTTGAGCTCATTTTATTTACTCTACCTATCTACTTATCTGCCAAGATTAAACAGTTTGGTCAGATTTTATTCTCTATCTCTAAAACATAAAATTGAAAGATGAACTAGCCAAGCTTAAACTGTTTGACTATTCATCAATTGTGGCATAAGATACAAGTTGCACACAATTTGTTTATTACATAAGAGAAAAAAGTAGTGGCATTTAGACTTGCACACTTTCCTTGGCCTTTCTTTTGGTGGGGTTCATTTTCTTTCACTTTTTTGGCCATTTTATTCTTTTCACCCTTTAATTTTTCTTTTAGGGTATACCCTCTTTACATTTTTTAAATTTTTTGATTTTTTGACAATATGGAAAACCTTTGCAACAAGAAAATGTATGAACATATTACATAGCTTATCAAGTCAATGATGATATATGACACCTATTGGTATAGAAGTCTAATAGGGACGACCAGCTTGATTTTTCATTATTTTCTATTAGTGTTACAACACATATATATACATGTCAAAGCATACATAAACCCCAATCCATTAACCCTGGATTAGAACATAACCATAGTTCCCTTGACCGGATCTACAAAATACCAGGGGCCAAAAACCATCGTACCCCAAAACCATGTGCAAACTCATGCACAAAACATGGGTGGGTCCACCTATGAGTGGGTCCGCAGACCAAAACAATTTTTGTTGGGGCGCTGCCCCGGACCCCAACAGTGGGGCCTGCCTCCCCCCTTGTGACCCCCCTGCTGCGCCCAACGCAACGTACAGCGCATGGGGCTAGTCGTGGAAAGAATATAACACATACCCAACACTAAAACAACTAAAATGGAGAACCTCCATGGTATCCAGTGAGTCACCCTCTAGCTGTCAAATTCAGTTGAAGTCGTTGCATCTTTTATACCTAGATAATCATGGCTGAGACTTGTGGATCTGATTGCATAGATATTGGAAAGGGATTTCCATTGCACGAGGTTTTGTGCATTTCAAATGCTCGAGCCAAGGTTTGGATTGCAGAAGCATCTTGTCATACTTCAACAAACTGAAATCAATCACAGGAGTTCTTGAGGTGAAGTTGTGCTCAGTTACATCTATTAGGCTCTTATGTGAATCTCCAACACTCTTGGCAGGCACTAGTATTATACTCTGGGGAAAAATTCTTGATAAAATGATGAATCTCCTTGTGAGGCCAGAGGAAGATAGAGTATAGGATTAACGCACTGTGAAATTTTTCAAATCAGATATCATTATCATGTCCCTTTTTCTAGTGAAGCATGGACCTGAAGCTCTTGATGATTCTATCCATTCAATTTGGTGTTCATGGTTTCAGAAGAAAATCTATTCGAGCATATGCGTTGTCAACATTGGCGAGGCTTAGTTGCTTATGGAATATGAAGCTGGTTCATTTGAATAATGTGACAATGAAGAGTTTTGGCATCTGCTCTGTTGGGTTCCGAGAGTTTAAAGAAGCTAGGGTCATGTTCGGTGATCAAGCAAAGGACAGGGAACAGAAAACTGCAGGGTCATATTACTATTTGGATGATTAAAAAATGTTCCAAAACATGTGAAGTTAGATTTCATATGTCATGCTCATCTGATGGTTGTGGAAGGATATAAACGGATGTTCAATAATCAGATAATTATAGTTTGTCTATTATTATGATATTCTGGATTTTCCTTGTTAATTCGTTATGCAGGAAACTTGTAAAAAGGACATAGTATTTTATATGTTAAAGGGAATCAATTATTTATAAATATAAAATATTTATATCTTACCAACTTGTCAGGGTTCTTAGTTATTTAGGAGAACCAACTTCAAGTTCGAGGGAGCTTTCATACAAGATAAATTCAAGTCAGTTGACAGAGAAAGCAAATAAAAAATCTGGCAAATTTTAATGTACAGGAAGTACATGAAAATGTGCTACCTTTTCAACAGGAAACTATTTTCCCAGAAATCAAAAGGAGTAGAATTGGAGTTGAAGCACCAAGTGCCCAAGCATTCTTTAAAGGCAAGAGTTTGATCAAGCTAATGAAATGCTTATCCCAAGTGGCAAGTTTTACCCCCATGATTTTAAGCACATAGGTGTCAAACAGTTCCACATTTCGTGCAGCAATTGAAGACAGTTAGGACAGGTGGCAGAAAGAAGCTTATGTGGCAATCAAACAGTTTCATGCTTCAAATTTCGAATCCTCGAATCATTCAACAGTTTTAAATTTATGCAACAGTTTGATTTGTTTACTATTTTTAGTATGCTTTATTTAATTTCATTCCTAAAGATTAGCAGCAGTTTGTTTTGTTCAACTCTATTTAAGAGTTGAGTTTTATGTAATAAAAAATGGGGGGGGAGAGAGGGTTGATGGCAGAGTGGCCGAGTGCCCTGTTGCTAATTCTCATGTCATTCCTGAACAGTGTATTTTTTAACACATAATATATTCCAATTACACTCTTGAGGATTCACAAATAATATGGTGTGTGTATTTGTTTTCTCCTGTTTTTCCATATCTTATATCTTTCTTTTCAAATCTATTGTAAGAATTCTACTTCATGTTCCTGTTAGTCTTATGATGAAGCTTCAAGGCATCTTGAACTGTTCTTGTAAGTCTTGTTTCAAGCATTTCTGATTCAATACTTTTTTTATTATTCATGAGCATTCCTTGGGGTCGAATTAAATCATATCTCATGTTTCTATAAGTATTTTGATCTAGTAGACATATTGGTCTTATTTTGTAAGTCTTGACCCATCAAGATTTCCTGGTTCAATATTTCATGTTAGTTAGAAGCATTCCTTGAAATAGGATTCTTAAAATGTAAAATGATATTCTTGTAAGTCTTTCTTAAAAATCCTTATTTCATTAGACATATAGCTCTGAAATTTGTGTCATTCTTTCCTCCCAGCAGTGGATTTATCCTACAGACCCACTGTCTTTCTCCCACTCTTCAAATCATTGAAATACAAACTTTGCTACCACATCATATATATGAGTGCCCTCATATGTGCCAAGCCTTTTATTTGTTCAACATTCCTTTCAGAGTGCTTGAGATCCAACCACTTTCCAAAAACCCAATCAAATCATAAGAAAATTCCCTAGAGCTTAGGATGTGTCCGGTCAAGCACTTGAAGAAGTCCAAGTGCTGATTCCAGTGCTAACAGATCACAATCGGGAGAGCGGCAGACTAGATGTGATCGTAGAGCACCGTTGTAGTGTTGGATATGTGGCAAGGATCATCGTAAGAGAGATTGTCTGCAATATCGAGGTGGTAGACCCCAGACATATAGTGCACAGGAGGCGTAGACAGTTGGGTATGTTGGTCATAGCATTCCTCGGATCTATGTAGTTGTCGAAAACAGGCAGGAAGATCACCATGCATCTATCATTGAGATGGACGGTAAGCTTTTTGATCAATTTATTTCTATTTCGATTGACCATTGATCTAATTACAGTCATGTTAATTCTAACCTGGTGGATAATTGTGACTTGAGAAAAGAAGTGCATGCAGAATCTTGGTTGGTGCATTTGGATATAGGTACAAATAAGAGAGCTCACAATTGGGTAAGAGCTTGTGCATTTTAGTTAAATGGTATGCCTATAGCAACACATTTGAATGTACTGCCATTGGGATCGTATAACATTCTTTTGGGTATGGATTGGTTGTACCATCACAAGACCAAAGTAGATTGATGTGACAAGTCCATTGAGTGCCTAGATGATAATGAAGAAAAGAGAATTATGCACGGAAAGAAGAAGCCTACATCAGTGAGGATGGTCACCGCTATGCAGGCTAAGCGTAGTTTCAAGAAAGGTTATGTGATGTTTACAGTGCATGTTTTTAGTGATAAGGTAAGGGGTGTTGAGGATGCAGAAATATTCCAAAGGTATCTTGTATTGCAGCAGTTTAAGGATGTGTTTCTAGTACAGATTCCAGAGATACCTCCTCACAAGGAAGCGGAATTTTCTATTGAGTTGGTGCCAGGGCAGCACCAACATCAAAGGCACCTTACTGGATGAGTACGCCAGAGTTAGTTCAGTTGAAGTTGCAACTGAAGGAAATTATTGACAAGGGATACATTAGGCCGAATGTATCACCTTGGGGTGCACCAGTGTTGTTCGTAAAGAAGAAGGATGGTACTCTCAGGTTTTTCACATATTACAGGAACATGAACAAAGTGAAGATCAAGAACAAGTATCCATTGTCGTGGATTGATGACTTGTTTGATCAGTTTAAGGGAGCAACAATGTTCTCTAAGGTCGAATTGATATTGGGATATCATCAATTACGTATCAAAGAAGAGGAAATCTTCAAGACCGCCTTCAAGACCAGGTATGTGCATTATGAGTTTGTTGTAGTTCCATTTGGTTTGAATAATGCCCCAACTACATTTATGTGTTTGATGAATAGTGTGTTGTGTCCTTATCTGGATAAGTTTGTTATTGTATTCATTGATGACATATTGGTATATTCTAAAAATGAGGAAGAGCATGCCAAGCATTTAGCAACAGTGTTGACATTTCTAAGAGAGCATAATTTATATGTTAAGCTTAGCAAGTGTAGTTTATTTTAGACACAGGTACATTGCTTGGGACATGTTGTTTCCAAGGAAGGAATAGCAATAGATCCAGAAAGATAAGGGCCATCATGGAGTGGGAAAATCCCAAGAACATGGAGGAATTCAGATCATTTATGGGATTATCAAGTTACTACACGAGGTTCATCAAGAACTTCTCACGCATTTCATATCCTATTACGTCATTGCAGAGGAAAGGTAAGAATTTTGAATGGACAGAACAATGTGAATCTAGTTTTGAGCAAATGAAGCAATTGTTGCCCAATACTCCAGTTCCTAAGATTGAAAATCCAGTTAAATAATTTGTGGTGTGTACAGATGCTTGTAAAAGAGGAATTGGTGGAGTCCTTACCCAGGAGGGGCAGGTGGTATGCTATGAGTCTAGAAAATTGAATGAGCATGAATAGAACTATGCTACTCATGATATTGAGTTGGAAGCTATTATTCACGCATTAAAAATGTCAAGGCATTATCTTCTTGGCAAGATATTTGTATTGTTGAGTGATCACATTGGGTTGATATATTTGTTTGACCAACCGAATCTGAATGCCAAGAAAGCTAGATGGTTGGCTACCCTTAGTGAGTTTGACTTAGAGATCATATACATCAAGGGAATGGAGAACAAGGTTGTGGATGCTCTTAGCAGCAAAGTACAGGTGAAAATATAGAAACCATGAGTTCCTATGGGACATACTTACATAATCAGATCTTACAGGCATGAAAACAGGATAATAGGTATGTGGAGCTCAGGCACAGGTTACATTACAGTATAGGTATAGGTGCAGGTATAGGTTTCGTTGCAGGTTATGGTACAGGTTTCGTTGCAGGTGCAAGTGCATGTACATGTGATCAAGATGCATATTATCATCTCATGGAAAATGGTTTGGTGAGATTTAGGGATAGGATTTATCTTGAGGGAGTTTCATGTTAATCCATTCTTGGGTCACCTAGGATACCAAAAGACATTGACGGCGGTGAAGAAGTTCTACTACTGGCCGAATCTAAAGAGGGATGTGGCAGAGTTTGTGGCTATATGTTTGGATTATCAGCAAGTGAAGGCTAAATGTAGGCATCCAGGTGGTCTACTACAACCTATTCTAATTCCATAATGGAAATGGGAGGTAATTTCCATGGATTTTATTACATGTCTTCCGAGGAAAGCGAGGCAGCATGATTCTATCATGGTTGTGGTCAACAGGTTGAGCAAGGTGGCTCACTTCATTCCAGTGAAGACTACATATTCAAATAGTGAGGTGGCATAGGTCTTTACAAGGATATTGTACGATTACATGGTGTTACAAATAAGATTGTGTCAGACAGGGATGTGAAGTTCACTTCCAAGTTTTGGAAGGCGTTATTTGCAGGGTTAGGTACAAAGTTGGCCTGTAGTACAGCTTATCACCCACATACATATGGAAAAACATAGAGGGTCAACGAGATCTTGGAGGATATGTTGAGGATGTATGTCATGCATCAACAGAGGAGATGGGAGGAGTACCTTCCATTGGTTGAGTTTGCATACAATAATGAGGATCAGTCCTTTCGAGGCACTGTATGGGTGGAGTTCTAATACTCCCATCACCTGGATTGATCTATTGAACAGGGTACTTATTGGACCGAACATGTTGGCAGATATGGAACAAGAGATGCAGGTTATAAATAATAATCTAAAGGCAGCACAAGATAGGAATAAAAGTTATGCATATTATTGGCCCTCAATTTTGACCCTTTTTCACCATGTATATTCCACTTTCATATCATCACTTACCATCATATCATGGTCATGTTTGCCATATTCTTGCCTATTTTTTCACTTTAAGGTAAAATAATTATGTCTTTTAATTTTTGAAATTTTTAGTAAATATTAAGTATTAAAAAATATTTTTGGCAGAAACAAAATTTCTTGTAATGGCTCCATTGAAGTCGTATGTGTAGGACACCTGTGCACATACTGAAGATAGGTTCAATAAGTATAGGAACCAAATATGGATAGACTCTTATTGGCACACTCCAAATGAGTCAGAATAAGCCTGGTCAAAGTTGGTCAAACTTGACCAGACACTCATAAAATCCCCTGATTTAGGGACAGTTTTGTGATTTTGTGGAATATTTCTAAATTTTGTGCAACAAAAGGACAAGTTCAACCCTACTAAGTGGAAGAGGACTCTTGCTAGTTGTTACAGCCATTATAGTTTATTTTGTAATACTTTTTTCCTATTTAAGCACAATTATTCAACAATTATGGACAACATTATTATTATCATTGTGATTACTCTCTTTCTGAATATATTTGAAGACTTGCTCTATATTTCTTATGCTTCCTTGCTATGGGATTTGAATGGTGAATTTGTGTAGTTGATTGTTTTAGAGGTGTACCAATCAAAAGTGGAGGGCCCCCATTCTAGCTAAGTACACTATTTTGTTCATTAATGTGCATAATTGTGAATAACTAGTATTTTAAGTTTTCTGTATATTTCCATTACAATTTCTTATGAATATTTGTTGTATAAACTTGTTAGTATGTCATGACCATTCAGATTTTGGAAGTGATCTCATTCTAGTGACTAGTTTGGATAAGGAAGGACAATCTAGGCCTCCAAGTTGGAGCCTCTTTCTTGTGAACTAAGAATTGAACTGGAATTTTTAACAATGAATTCATCCTTTCTTGCTTTCTTAAATCAATTGTTTTCTTAAAACATGTGTTATGTTTTATGGTGAACTTGGTTTTGTTGAAAAGTAAATCAATAGGAAGGACAACTTGGATCTCTAAGTCAATAGCCTCTTCCTTGTTGACTATGTCTCAATCATTCACTTGTTCATGTTTATAGATTAGATTTCTATGCTTTTTATATTTTTAATATGCATTTCCATTATCTTCATCTAAACAACTGCTTCCTACACCAGCTTAATCTAAGATCCATATATCATGGTGTGCTTCTAATTTTACCAACCCGAATTGATAATTAAAAACTATGCTCTAATTCAACTCCATAAATTAGACTAACATTTTTGGCATTGTTTTTTTTTTTTGAATAAGTCTACTCCTATTATTGATACAAAAAAATTTTACAAGGAGGTCTCAGCCTCATGAGATCTTGCACAGTATTGCTGCAGTTTGTCAAAAAAAATGATATCTCTTCCAAAATGCACAAAATCCAAACCCACAACCCTGTTTCGATCAAAAAATTCATAAACAGAACCAACAACCCTGTTCCAAGCTAAAAAAACTAGAGAAGGCCGCCCACGCAGGGGAAACCGGCTGTTAAACAAAGATATACATTTCTAAACATGAAAATTGTGAAAATAAAAATGCCAAATATCAAATCTCGACCATCCTCTGTGTGTCAAAAACCTGAGTTTAAAGACGCGATCAGGATTCATGAGAATTGGATGGCGTTTCTTCCAAAATCTGACACCCATATTCATATGGGTCTTCATCCATCGCTTGAAGGGTTTCTTTTCCAATTGATCTGCCGCACTGCATATCACTCGGACCTGCAGGGATGCTAGTAACTGGGTTTCTGTTGTCACAGTGCTCCTCACTCTGCCTGTTGTCGAAGGGTGGAATAAGATGTTGCTCAATGACATTCTTCTCCAAGGGCGCTGCTGGAGCCTGGCCTCCCTCAGTCTCTTAATCGGCTTGGAATTCAAAAGTGATTTTGGAGGTAAAGGTGGAGTGACATATAGCACATGGAAGGCGGACCTGGGCGAAATGGGACTGAGCGGAAGGGGGGCGAGGAGAGCATGGAATGTGATGGGAGCCCCGAGCTTGAGAAGACGGACCAGACCCTCGACCACGACCACTCCTAGTGGCAGGGTAACGACCGGAGAAGTGCTGAGAGGACTGTGAGGAAGAGCCAGAGGTGGAAGTAGAGGGCTGACGAGCAGCTAGCCCACGGCTAGTGCCTCTCCTGCACCTCATTATTTGTTGGAGGCGAGGCATGATGCTGCGGGCAGACCAGGAGAAGCGAGGGTCGGTTGAACGAAGATTGGGAGCCGATTCCACAAAGAAATGCTAGGGAGCTCCCACAGGGAGGGCCGAGACCCGCTCAGAAGGAGAATTGGACTGAAAATAGCAAAAGGGGCTATGAGTGTAATGAAATCCCGGCATGAATTCTATGCAGCAGACTAGAGCGCACCACATCCCAGTGCTAATCCGAGAGCGGGGCTCAGTTGCAACAACAGAACAACTCGAGCCCAAAGGAGCTGCCTCGATGAATTTGGACTGGAGCAGCATGGTTGAAATGCTAACAGGTTGGCGTCGGAGAAAGAGCTGCGTTATTGCAGCATTGAAGTCGCTGGCAGTGAGTTTAATGCAATGCCTTGCGCTGAACTGGGTGGCGGTGGTGTGAGGCCACGCGCCAACCCACGTATGCCCACGTGCCCTCGTACTAAACCCATCAGACACCTGCATCCGGGAGACATTTTTGGCATTGTTTCCAGGGAAGCACACTTAGATATAGCTTATTTGGAAGCTTGTTTAGGAAAAAAAAAAACAAAAACATCAAAAAGAAAAGAAAAAATTGTAGGATTTATTTTCATTATGGTTATTTGTGCCTAGACAAAGAGATGATAAGGGTAGATCTACGAAACAAACCCCCCAACTACTAAACCATCCACATTCGAACTAACACCAATTGCTAGGAAACCAACTTTAGAGGATCTAGAGGAAAAACAACGTTCAGGACAAAGGTTAACTTTGGTTGAAAGACAAACTTTATTAGGTTATGAGGTAAATAGAAAGAAAACACAAGAAGAACCACCTTCCATAGGAAAACATACAAAGAAACCAATTGATCAACCAATTATTGAACAACTTGGAAAATTTGAGGATATACAAGTTCAAATATCGACTGAAACATTTGAAACAATTGAGGAAAAGATGGCGGAAGAAGGACAAGGATCCACTATTCTAGGATTAACTCCAAAACAAAGGATATAATATGAGAGACAACAGAAAGAATGGGAAAGAAAGAGAGAGGAAGAGAGAAAAACAGAAGAATCCACTAAAAGGGAAAATGAAAACAAAATAAGGGAAGATGAAAGAGGAGACAATGACCAAGAAACTACTTTTGGATTCCCAATCTTAGATACTAGAGCAATATTGGGAGAAGAGGTAAAAATGGAAAACATTCCACCTTCCATTTTGCCAAAATTTTACGGTATGTATTTTGAATATATTGACTCATTCTTATTCGAATTTGATATCTTATGTCGAACCTATGGGTATACTAATGATACACATCAGCTTCATATTTTCCCTGCAACTCTTAAAGCATTTGCATTAAAGTAGTTTATGGGATTAGGTGAACATATTATTACCAATTGGCAAGACATGACAAATATTTTTCTTAATAAATATCAAGCATATTGTAGGCCTAGAGATTCAAAATATGACATTTTTAGAATGACTCAACAAGAAGATGAAAGTCTAGAGGAATTTTTGGAAATATTTCTCTACAACTTACAAAAATCTAAACATCGTTCTTTAAGTCCAGATATTATTCGAACATTATTTTTAAAGGGCATAGGAGATGAATATCTTGATATCCTTAATGTTATGGGTAAAGGAGATATTTCATATCTACCATTCGATGAGATTGTTGAGTTATGTCAAAAATACTCAAGAGGAAGAGCAAGAACTCAGAAGATAGATGCAAATTCAAAAGTTACTAAATCAACAATAGGGAATATTACAAGAGCTGAATTAGGAAAATTGTTTGAATATTTCAAAAATTATATCATAAGCACATTAATAACACAAATTGATGTACTTAAAACATGAAAGAAACAAGAAGATCAAGATCAAGTATTATCATTTTTTTGTCCTAAATGTAGGAAGAAACATCCATTAAGAGAATGTCCTTTAGACAATTTTCATGTTTGTCGACTTTGCACTAAAAATCATGCAAATGATAATTGTCCAAGGCTAAAGGAATTGCAGGAAAATAAAATAGAAGAAAGCCAAGGGATGGGATCGCTCTATTATTTATCACTAAGAAAACCTCGACAACCTCGATTTGCAAGTATGTATCAAAATCCTCCTCAACATCTTACTCAGCAATTTCCTCAAGGATATCAATATCTTGTTCAAAACCCATGGAATGCTTCTATGCCTTGGTAGGCTTGGCCTCCTCAGCAAACTCAAAATCAACCTTCTCAAGGTTGGAGAGGGTATGCTTATGGAACCCAACGTCCTCAAAAATACTATCCCCAATCATTTCAATCATATCATCAATAGCCATGTCAATCATTTCCTTAACCTTCCTTTCCATATCAACAATTTCAACAACCTCAACAACCAAATCCATCATCATCACCTGCACCATAATTAACCCAACAACAACAACTTCAGATGCCATCTAACCAACCACCACCGAGACCAACACAATTACCATCCTACCCAGTGGCAAATCCAAGTAATAATTCAATATATAATGCGGAAGAAGGAACTTCATTTCCTACATATTCAATTATTCATGTTCAAGATGTTCATTTAAGGTCTAGGAAAGTAATGTAGAAAGACTCCCTCGTCATCGTAGAAGAACAAATAGAAGAAAAATGGAGTTTTGAAAAATCCAAAAACAAGCATGCAATATAAGAGAATCAAATTCAAAGAGGTAAGGCGATAATGACTCAAACACCTCCTTTTCCTGAAAGATTTGTTCAGCAAAAATCTTTATTACTCTTCCTGAATTTGATATCATAGATGAATTAAAGACTACTTATGTAAAAATTCCTTTATTGCAAGCAATAAAAGATATTCCAATCTATACAAATGCAATAAAGGAATTATGCATAAAGAAAACTGGAAAAAGAAAGAAAGACCTGCTAACAATCCATGTGATTGGAAGATTAGCTAGCCTCATGTCAACAAGTAGTGTAATTGAAAAATATATTGATCCGAGAATCCAAATGGTTACAATTTCAATTAACAATTTTTCAGTTTCTAAAACTTTGATTGATTTGGGGGATGTGATTAATGTCATGACTACATAAACGATGAAGTACCGCAATTTTCCAAACATTCAACCAACCACTACAATTTTATAACTAGCTGATAGATCTAAAGTAGTGTTGGAAGATGTACTTGAAGATATCATAGTTTCATTAGACTCTTGGGAATATCCAGTAGAATTTTTACTTCTATAGCTAAAGACAAATATTGGAGGGCACCCATTAATCCTTGGCAGACCTTTAGTTATCCACAATTGATGTCGTCATTGGTTGTATATCAGGAAGTATGATTATCTCACACGGGAATGAAAGAAAACACATAACACTTTATCCTCCTCATCAATCTCCTTCTTTGTTATCATGGCCTGATGAAATAGAACAAGAAAAGGAAGAGATTCAATCTATTCTAAGTATTAATCAAGATTTTAATTTTAGAAAAGAGGATAATGAGGATTTAATATATATTTTCATTTCAGAGCCATATATTTCAGAATAGTTGAGAACTATGCAATATCAATTTGCAAGTCAAATATTGGAACAACACTTTCAATAAAATTGCACAATCAATTCCTAAAAAATGTCATTTGATGTTATTTTTCCTGCTAATTCAATTACACATTCACAAAGAAAAACAATTGAACTTAGCTCTGAAAATCTCTTAACATTGGAAATAATTTGCAACCAACCCTGGAAAAGAAATTAGTTGAATTTTTAAGGAAATACTCAAAACCATTTACTTGGAATTATATTGATATGCAAGGAATTCATCCTGAAACATGTATTCATCATATCTACACATATGAAAATGTTAAACATGTAAGGCAGCCACAAATAAGAATGAGCCTAATGATGAAAGAGATATTCAAGGAGGAATTACATAAATTACTACAGGTAGGTTTTATCTACCCTATCTCGGATAGCCAATGGGTTTCTCCTTAGTGGTTGTTCCAAAGAAAAATGGGAAATGGAGAGTTTGTGTAGATTATAGGGAATTAAACAAAGAAACACTCAAAGATCATTTTCCCTTACCATTCCTTGATCAAGTCCTAGATTCACTAGCTGGGAAAAAGTTTTTTTTTTCCTTTTTAGATGGATTTAGCGGCTATAATCAAATTAAAATAGCATTGGAGGATTAGGACAAAACTACTTTTACATGTCCTTGGGGTACATATGCTTACAATGTGTTACCATTTGCATTATGTAATGCACCAGTTACTTTTCAAAGAGCATTTTTGGCCATCGTTGTTGATTTAATACATGAGTGTGTAGAAGTTTACATGGATTATTTCACTATATATGGGAATAATTTTGATGATTGTTTGAAAAACTTAGAAAAGGCTCTAAAAAGATGCATCGAAACAAATTTATCTCTTAGTAATGAAAAAAAAAATTATGATGCTAACTGAAGGAATAGTATTGGGACACCATATTTCCTCTTCAGGAATAAAAGTAGATCCAACAAAAATTCAAATCATTGTGAATTTGTTACCACCAATGAATCAAAAAGAGGTAAGAATTTTTTTAGGATATGCAGGATATTATCGAAGGTTTATTGAAAACTTTAGTAAAATTCCCTTACCCTTGTTTAAACTGCTTACAAAGGATATAGAGTTTCAATGGAATATTGATTTCCAAAATGCATTTGAGAAACTAAAACAAAAATTGTCCACAACACCAATTCTTAGAGGACCAAATTGATCATTTACATTTCACATCTCCACAGATGCATTTGATACTACAGTAGGAGCATCACTAGGCCAAAAATAGAATCAATTACATTATGCTATCTATTTCATTAGCAAGAATTTAACTCCAACTGAGTTGAATTACACAGTTACTGAAAAGGAAATGCTTGTTTTAGTACATGCAGTAAATAAATTTAGACATTACATAACATGATATGAAGTGTTCATTCATACTAACCATTCATCCATTAAGTATTTAATGAATAAACCCATCACCAATGGTAGGATTACTAAATGGTTGTTATCAATGTAGGAATTTAACATTATTGTCTTGAATCGACCAGGAAAAGAGAATCAAGTGGTAGATTTCCATTCGAGACTTCATCTTCCTAGTGAGATTGTTCTAGTTTTTTATAACTTTCCATATGAACATTTATTTGCAATAGCATTTAAATTTCCATGGTCTGATGACATAGCTAATTATTTATCATCTACAAAGTTACCTTCTCATTTCACAAATAAAAATAAAAAATTAAAAAAATTAAAAATAATAATAATAATAATAATAATAAAAGATAGTGCTAGATATAGTTGGGTTAATGGAGACATTTTCTATACTCGACTTGATCTGTTAATTAGAAAGTGTGTAAGAGAAGATTAAATTTTGGATATTTTGAAAGCATGTCATGATGAACCATGTGGTGGTCATTTTGCAGAAAAAAAAGAACATAATACAAGGTGTTGAATCTAGGTTATTATTGACCATCCATATTCAAAGATTCAAAGACCTATGTCAAGAAATGTGACAGCTGCCAAAGAATAGGGAGACCAGTGCATTCTAATTAAATGCCTTTGAAGACACAAGTACTTGTAGAGCCATTTGAACGATGGGATATTTAAATTTTGGGACCTATTAACCCACCTTCCAATGGAAAAAGGTACATCTTAGTGTGTACTAATTACGTGACAAAATGGGTGGAGGAAAACGCAATGGAAAAAGCAATAGAAAATGTAGTGGTATATTTTCTTTTTTAATAAATATCTATCAGATTTGGAGTACCAAGACAAATCATCGCAGGTCAAGGAGCACAATTCACTTCAAATTTGGTCAGAGATCTTACACAAAAAATATAAAATCAAGCACAGAAATTCAACTCCATATCACCCGCAAGAAAATGGGCAAGTAGAATCAACAAACAAAGTACTTGAAAACATCATGACAAAGACAGTAAAGATGCACCGAAAGGATTGGTCAGAAAATTTGATTGAAGCATTATGGGCATATAGAATAACATGGAAGAATACTACTAGGTTCAGTCATTATCAGCTGGTTTATGGAAAATAAGTTATTTTACCAATTGAATTTCAAATCCACACATATATACTTGCAATTGAAATTGGACTGGACCAAACAGAGGCACAAAAATAAATAATCATGCAGCTAAATCAATTGGATGAAATCAGAAAAGAAGCAGTGGAACATACATCATTGGTGCAACAACAAAGAACAAAATGGCATGGCAGATTCATTAAAATTAAATCTTTCATATAGGATATTGGGCACTTCTATTTGATTCAAAGTACAAGGATTTCAAATCAAATCCAACACTCACTGGTTAGGGCCATATGATATTAAAGAAGTCTATGATAATGGATCACTGAAAATAAAGACAATCGATGAGGCAGCAAAATTATTTCTAGTCAATGGGCATAGATTTAAAATATACAACAAGCCTATGAATAAAGAAGGTTTCCCCAAGAAAATATCAACAGAAGAAGACATGCAAGTTTTGGAAAATCACAATCATGTGCCTTCCTTACTTGCAGAATAAAAAATTATGAAAATGAAATGAAAAAAAAAAAAAGAGAAAAATATGAAAAATAATAAAGAGATTTGGCTGTGAAAATCGAGATTTCTGGCACAGTAAAAATATTTTTTCACCTTATAAAGCCAACTTGGCTAATATGAATTCCTTTTAAAAAAAATTGTGCTTTTAATTAATTTTATGTTTCAGGTTGGCACTAATCTAGAACATTCTATCCTCTGATTTCCAGACTTGAGGACAAGTCTCAAAATTAGCAAGGGGGGAGACAAAATAAAACAAGTACATTTGTGTTTTTTTTCCTTATTAAAAGCTTAGCAACTCAACATAGAAGAGAAACTTAGCATACTGTTCAAATAAATATGGAATCAACATCAAAATCTGTCACAAAGGGACTTGAAATCAATATAAAAAATTTGTCACGAAAGACCTGCATACAAAGAGCTATTTAAATATCAGTGGACCAGCATACAAAGATCTATTTGAAGATTAGTGGGCCTGTATATAAAGAACAACCAATCAAGTTCATTAATCAGATCACCATTCAAGTTCATCAATTCACTAAGGTAGCTAATCTTTTTCAAAGCAACAATCAAGGGAAGTATTGTAAGTTACAAATTTAGTTTTACTGCCTTTTGATATTGAAAGGAATTCTTAAACTAGGAGACTAATTTAACCTTGGTGCATAAAGAGTGTAAGCCTTCATTCCTTGTACATACCAAAATATCTCTTTTCATAAAAAAACTCTTACGCTATCTCTCTTTTCATAAAAATTTCTACCCCATTATCTATTCAAATCATGCCTCTTTACCTACACAACAAAGTCTTTTATGCAAAACAAGTCACATTAGAATGCATGAATTAGTGTCATAAAAATGAGAAAAAAGATGTATATTTATATAAGAAGCTACAATGGTATGGTATCAATGATGCATTTACATGATATAAAGTGAAAAATTACTCTATTAAGGGTCTTGAAATGACCTTGAAATGGTTATTTCAAAAAGAGTAATTATAATGAAAAAAATGCTTCATGAGAAGGAATACATTAGACTTTGAAGGACAAGGAGATAAGATAATGATTACAAGAAGGACCATGAAAAGATAATTGAAATCACCAAAGAAAACAACGGTAATGTATTCTTGATGATACATTAAAAGGTGCATGTATATCAATGAAATTGAATTCATTACAAAAGCATATAGTCAAACTTCTATGTTTTAATCAAAGAAAAAAAAAAGATTTTGCAAAAGGCACATATATGAAATAAAGGTGCATGAAAACATAGCAAGGATCGTACACCAAGAAATTATAAGAAAAATCGATCTCTAAATGCAAGGCATCATAAAATGACAAAAAGTGAATAGGACAAGTGTTGAAGATGACAGTAAAAAATTCAAAAACGTTGTGCAAACAAAAAACTTGGTCAAAAGTTCAAATGCTGCATAAACAGAGATGCGACGTTCAGCACCTATGCAGAGCAAAGAAACGAAGGGTCAGCACCTATGCAGAAGCAGAGAAACGAAGGCTTGGACAACCCAGTGCAAGTGTCTTCACGCAGGAAGAAGAAAGGGAAATGAAAACTCGGAGAACACAGTGTTGTAGTTAAAAACTCAGGTAGGAAGTGTAAAATCCAAAATCAAAATAAATTTTATAGCACGGACGGTAACTAAAATTGATTTGATGAAATCGATTAAAGAGTTCTAGGGTAAACGTGAATTCTAGTGTTGAGGAAATCTAGGAAAAGCCGTGAAAAACATATAGTTCTCATTAAACTAAACTTTGCAAACAAACGTTGAAGCCTCAAATCAAATCTCGTGAATTGCATGGAGTGTTTTAGTTCAATTAGGAATCAAGGTTAGAGATTTGTTTTAAATTGTTTATCAGTGTAAACTCCAAGTTTAAGTTACAGTTACATAGTTTGAAAATCTAAAGACTCCAGTTATCTAGTTGACAGTGTAGGCATAAGTCCGAATTGCAGTCATATAGTTGGCAGCATAGGCAAGTTTTAAGCTCTAGGTGTATGGTTGGCAGCACCAAGACCCAAATTACACTATTGACCTCCAAAATAGAGCCCGAAATTCATGGTGGTGTTAAGTAAAGTTAAAAGAATAGCTCAAAGTGTTGATGATTACATGTATTGAAGGTAGTTGTTTGAAAAAAGAATTGTGATTGCCCAAGAAGAATAATGCCAGAAGACTTGTAGGTTGTTTTACATTTCCCAGAAAATCGATTTCTAAGGAGGGTATTTTCCAGAAATCGATTTTTGAAGAGGGTATTGACCATAAAATCAATTTCTAGGGTATTTAGACACAAGGTATTTTCCATAAAATCATTTTTAAGGTGTTAAAATAGAGCCTTCTCTCCACATCAGTAGAAATGGAGGTGGCATTTCAGAAAAAATTTCGATACTCCAGCTTAGGGGTTTATCCCCATCATCGTGGGTGTTCAACAGTCAAGAGATTTCTTCCTATACTCCTAATAACATCTAGTTCAAAGTCCTGGTAAGTAACACTTATGTGTTATTTAAAAGAATTTTTTTCTTCTTCAACTATATCTACCAACAATACCTTTATTCTCTGATATTTATATCACAAATGTAATTTCTTTGTTGTATAAAACTGCAAAAAAATTTCTCCTATTAAAAAAAACACATAGTCATTACTTATTCCCATGATATTATTTATAGTTGAAGGTTATTACATTGGTATAGAGACCAAAACAAGAAAGAACAAAGACATCCAGACTTCAGTATGGGAAGTAGAATTGAGCCCACTGGATTTCAAATTGAAAATTGAAATAAGGAGACTATAGAGAAACTATATCAAGCTGGCTTATTAGAGTTTCTTATGAAGTTTAATGGGAATAATTCAAAAGTGACAGAGATTTTTGTGTCTAACTTTGATAATGAGAAAACCATGGTAGGAGACATTCTTGTTCCAATCACACCAAAATACCTTTCTCAAGCCACAAATATATCAATGACAAGAGAAGAATATTAAAAAGGGAATAATTTCAAAGAGAAGGGATGGAACTACTTCTTAGAAAAATAGAGTAAAGGAACATTTTACAAAACCAAAGGGATTCCAAGGGAGTGATTGAGAGAGCCATGGACAGAATTGGTTCTTATTATTCAGAAATACTTCACCTGTGATGGGCGGTTTAGCATAGTAAATCTATATCATATCAAATTCCTCCAACATATAAAAGGTGATTATAAATTAAATATTCCTTATTTATTTTCTAGAAGTTTAGTGAAAATCAAAACTCGAAGCAAATAAACTAGCTACTTCCATCAAGGGTTAATAAGAATCCTTGTTGAATATCAGTTGAAAACCAGAGGTGAGACATGGGAAACTTTCTTGGAAAAGAATCATTTTGTAGAATTTCAAAGGGAGGAAGAACCAATTGGAAGTGAAGAAGAACTTGCACATTTGCATCTTTCTATATATAATATGCAATCACCATTATATCCAAGAACCAGATCCAAAAAGAAGCATGAGGGCATAACCATTGAGAGGGAGAGATCTTTTGTATCTTACCCTAAGAATTCAAGGAAGAAGGTGATTGAAGAGCCCTCTAAGGGAGAGAAAGACATTGATGTGGAAATAATAAAAGAAATGCCTCTTAGTACACCTCAACAATCACATCATGAGATCATTGAAGAGATAGAAAGGGAAGCACAACAAAATATTAGAGAGCTAGAAAAATATTATAATCTTGAAGATTCTTGGACTTATGGATCATCATCATATTCATATGCAAAGAAGATCAAAGAAGTCTCTCAATAGTTTCATGGTGAACCATTAGAAACTCACAAAGAATAAAATGCAAAGAATATCCAAGGAGTTTCCAAAGAGATTCATGAGGATGAATATGCCAAGAAGATGAAAGAGTTAAACACAAAGCTCCAGGTAAATGAAATCATGGAAAGAAATCTAAAGAAGGAAAATGAAATGTACAAGTACCAAAACAATAATTTTTCAAAATAAACAAGAGGTTGAATAAGAAAATGAAGAAACTAGAAACAAAGAACATCCTCATCTCAAAACAAGCATACAGTTAATTAAAAGAGAAGAAACACTGGCAGTATACATATGAGAAACAGAAGGTGAAGAGTGTAATCTACAAGGTTGAAGAAAAAGGACAAGAAGGCATTGACATAATTTTGCAAGTAGCTCAGTTGGAAGCTTCTACATCAGGGGGTACGTCTACAGGAAGATCACCATGTAGAGGCAGGAGGACCAAGAGACAAATACAAGCATGAGGACATGCTTGTGGATAAGCAAGGGGGAGATGTTGGCCCTCAATTTTAACCATTTTTCACCATGCATATTCCACTTTCCTATCATCCTTTACCATCATATCATGGTCATATTTTTCATATTTTTTCATCATTTTTCACTTTAAGGTAAAATAATTATGTTTTTAAATTTTTGAATTTTTTAGTAAAATTGGGTATTAAATTTTATTTTTGGCTGAAACAGAATTTCCTGTAATGGCTCCATTGAATTCGTATGTGCAGGACACCTGGGAACAAACTAAAGATAGATTCGAGAAGTGTAGGAACCAAGGATGGACAAACTCATATTGGCATACTCCAAATGAGTCAGGACAGGGTCGGTCAAAGTTGGTCAAACTTGACCAGTCACTTAGAAAATCCCCTGATTTAGGGAGAGTTTTGTGATTTTGTGGAATATTTCCAAATTTTGTGCAACAGAAGGATGAGTTCGACCCTACTAAGTGGAATAGGAATCTTGCTATTTATTATAGCCATTATAGTTGATTTTGTTATACTTTTTTCCTAAGCACAGTTATTTAGCAACTACGGACAACACTATTATTATCATTGTGATTACTCTCTTTCTGAATATATTTGAAGACTTGCTCTATATTTCTTATGCTTCCTTGTTGTGGGATTTGAATGGTGAATTGTTGTAGATGATTTTTTTAGAGGTGTACCAAGCAAAAGTGGAGGGCTCCCATTCTAGCTAAGTACACTATTTTGTTCATTAATGTGCATAATTGTGAATAACTAGTATTTTAAGTTTTCTATATATTTCCATTATAATTTCTTGTGAATATTTGTTGTATAAACTTGTTAGTATGTCATGACCATTCAGATTTTGGAAGTGATCTCATTTCAGTGACTAGTTTGGATAAGGAAGGACAATTTAGGCCTCCAAGTTGGAGCCTCTTTCTTATGAACTAAGAATTGAACTGGAATTTCTATCTATGCATTCATCCTTTCTTGCTTTCTTAAAATAGGCGTTATGCTTTATGGTGAACTTTGTTTTGTTGAAAAGGAAATCAATAGGAAGGACAACTTAGATCTCTAAGTCAAGAGCCTCTTCCTTGTCGACTATGTTTCAATCATTCACTTGTTCATGTTTATAGATTATATTAATATTTTTTTTATATTTGTAATATGCATTTCCATTATCTTCATCTAAACAACTACTTTCTACACTAGCTTAATCTAAGTTCCATATACCTTGGTGTGCTTCTAAGTTTACCAACCCATAGTTATAATTAAAACAAATTCTCTAATTAAACTCCATAAATTAGACTCACACATACTAGCACCAAGCATTTAAGGAGTTTCAGGTTGGGGAGCATGTCTATTTGCGCTTCAAGCCCAAGAAGATATCCTTGAGGATTGGATCATGTGCCAAGTTGGCACCACGATATTGCGGGCCTTTTGAGATCCTTGAGAGGATTGGACCAGTGGCCTATTGACTTTCACTTCCTCCAATAGTGAAATTACATGATGTTTTTCATGTTTCATTGCTTAAAAGGTATATAAAGGATGTTGATCATGTTATTGATTGGTTTGTACTGCGAGTGGAGCAAGAAGGATAATTCCAGCTGGAACCTCAGTGCATATTGCAGCGGAAACAACTCATGGTCAAGAAAAGAACCATAGAGCAAGCTAAAGTGCAATGGAAGCACTTTGGGCCCGAAGAAGCTACATGGGAGATGGTTGATCATATGTGGGCTATGTATCCTTCATTGTTTGTCAGTTGAGGCAAAGTAGTTTTGGTATTTGTACATATTTAGGTATGATTTATATCGTAAATACCGCCATGAGCTAAGTTTTAAAGCTCCAATAAGCGGTATGGTTGTTATATTGTCATGTTGTACTAATGGTTTTTTGCTTTTGAGCAAGTTATTCATTGTAAATACTGCAATGAGATAAGTTATAAAGCTTCATGGGCAGAATGTTTGATTTTCAACAGTTTTGTTGAGGAATAGTTGTGGTTTAACACCGAGGACAGTGTTCCCCATGGGGGAAGGTTCTGTAACATACCCGAGTTAAAAGTTCATGTAATAAAATTTAATGAAGGCAATATAATACCATGGTTAAGGGACACTTATTCCAAGTTGAATGTTTGGAAAATATATCCTAATGGGCATCACTGAATGTGTTATGGTTAAGGAAATTGGCAAAAGCAATGGCTAAGGCATTAAAGTGGCAACAAGTATTTTTGGCACATTTATTTATGAAAATAAAGGAAGTTAGGAGAAAAGGAAAGTGAAAGATCATAAGTTGGATGTGAGTAGGAAATTGAAGGAAAATAATTGAAAATGAAGAAAATAGAGGCCTCATTGATAAAAATTCTTCTGAGGATCTATTGGTACCTTTTTTCAGTTCAGTTTCGAAGCTCTCTCTCTCTCACTCTTGGACACTTAGATTTTTCTTGGAGCATTTCGACATTGGATCAGGAAATGGAAAAGAAAGCAAAGGAAGGACAAGGAAAGCAAAGAAAAGCAAAGATCAAGTAAGGAAGAGCAGGATCAAGAAGCTTCACCAGGAATACTTGCAGGTAACAGATTGCATGTATGATTTCCTAGTTGGTTTTGACATGCATGGTATGTGCATGTTGGTATTTGGTTCTTTTGATGTCGGTGGCATGGTTTTTCTGGGTTTTGACAGTGGTTTTTAGCCTTTCCTTGCCTTTTTCCAAATAGCCATGTTGTGATGAGATTGTTCTTGATTTTTTAGCTTTGGATTTACCAGATGATTTCAAAATTTGGTGTGGAGGTGGTCTTAAGTTAATTTCCAAATGCCTAGGAATCCCTTGACCAGTTTTGGTGGGATACACGGTAAAGCCTGAGGGTGGTGACTCAGTAAGGGCCTAGTGATCTGTTTTGGATTGCAGTAAACCCTAGAGACAAGAATATGGAAAATTCCTCAAGGATGGTGATGAGATCCGGAGGCATTCCAAGCTCGGTTTAGTTTTGTGATCTCGGTGCCGGTTTAGGTGAGATCACAGTATGGTGAGGGTGGAGGTGGTTTAACCTCTGGATTCCCTTCGTTGTTTTTGGATTGTTTTATCCATGAGATCCCACATTTATGCTTGGAATATGGCATGGGGGTGACTAGATGAAAGAATTATTTGTTTTAGACATGTCTATGGTCGAGTGGTATGTGGAAGTCTTGAACCTTGTTGGCTCTGTAGAAATTTAATACAAAATGCATGTATATCCTGGATTCTCCTGATCTAACAATATGCTACTGTTAAATACGGAATCGCTTCTACTTATCTTTGAATAAATTTAAAACACAATCACTAATAGAAATATCATGAAGAAATATCAATGACACATAACACAGATAACTTAACAAGGGAAAGCTTAGAGCTGAAACCCCCATTATCTTATATTATGTATTATATCATGGATCATGAAACAATTACATACAAAGCTCTAATCCAAGAGCTCTCAGTACATGATTGTCTCACACTGCAATAAAAAAATTGACAAGTTCCTTAGCCAATTTACTGTCTCCAGACAACCTACCTCCATTGTGCAATCCCAGCTGATAGCAATCCCTAAATGAGTGCAATCCTACTTACCTTGACTGCGCAATCCTCATGGGCACATCCAATGTGTTTTAAGTACACCTAGTAGTCAGCTAATACAAAAATGATAGTTACACTTCCCTTTCACCTACATCTCAACTGGATCTCCACTGGATCTGACATGCATGCAGCTGATAATAGTAAAAACATCAGTTGCATATGAGATCACTTCATGTGAATTAATTAATATTTTATTCACTTGATCTCTCACTAGTGTATCTACAGATACAACTAGCACGAATGACTTTAACTCACTTAAATAAGTTAAACTGATTTACAGCTTGCATTAACTAATGCACCACTGCACTTCCAACTCTTTTACAACTAGAATTACTCTGCATGTCCCACCAACCAACCTCTAATTCAAAATTCACTTAGCTAACTGAGTTGCCACTTCAGTTAACTATTTTCAAGTCCACATTGAGAATAGATTACAGTTTAATGTCCATATAATATTAAGGGATAATAAAAATATACATTCATCTAAAAATAGGCATTCACCTAAAAATAGCCTGTGTGGGCCCCACTCTAGTGTAGGTGCTTAATTTTCACTAGGATCATGGATGTTGTTTCTGGATGCCAATTTCATTGTTTCTTATTCCAACCTTCAACAATCCCTCTCAACAATAAAGGAATGTCTTTGCATGCAACATGCAACTCCATACATGCGACATGCGAAATGCAACTCCATGCATGTGACATGCAACTCATGCATGCAACACTTCTCTAGTGTTTCTCGCACATGCAACACTTTTCTCGTGTTTATCGCACACGCAACCTTTGCATGCAACACTTCCAAAACTGAATAGCCTCCAAAAAATTGAATCAGTATACTACATCTTTTATGAAAGTATTTTGACTTGTTGCTAGCTACTTCACATGTCTATTGGATCCTCTGCACTGCTGACACCTGCATCCATGCACTCTGCACTTGCTGCCAACTCTTATCTGCACTCTAGTATCTGACACTGTCACTTTGATTTCATGTCCTCGTGACATCTGACTACATCAATCCAACTGATCCTACTATTGTTGCTCTATGGACTCCTCGTAGCCAGGTTTGATTCATGAGATCCACACCATCTCAATGAATCCTGCCCAAAAATTCTTCTTGGGATTATTCACACATGCCGCCCTACCTCTCACCTAGTGGTATAGCTGCATGCACTCCCTCTGCCCATCTAGCTTGAAATTTCTCTGCATGAGTGGTTTCTCCCACTCCATGATCCTCTGCATGTGGATGCTCCACATCTTGAGGTTCACACTTACCTGCATGCAAATCCAGCTCCCACTCAAGGGTCAATTGCATGGCTTTCTCACACTTCGCAATGGTAGGAGGCTCTGTAGAAATCACATCTACATAAAGTGTATAGAGATTCTTCACACGAATCTCAATCTTCTCAGCTTGTCCCATGACTATGTTTTTAAGGAACACCTTTCCTTTTCCAACTCGTGCACATTGTAATTTTCTCGCCATCGCAAAACTTTCTAACAAAAGAGCTAATTTTAAATCGACAATATCTCCCTCATCTGAGCTCTGATTTGACCGATTTTTTTTTCAATTTGGGTATTTTTTCGCAAGGAATCCAAATATGTTATTTGGTTTTGAAAATTTTGCTTCATAATTTTCAGATATTCTGTGCAAACTTGCGCACCCAAATAATTCATGCTCTCATACCATGTAGAAAATTTATAACATAGCTCTAATACCATGTAGAAATTTAATACAAAATGCATGTATATCTCGGATTCTCCTGATCTAACAATATGCTATTGTTAAATATAGAATCTCTTATACTTATCTTTACAGAAGTTTAAAACACAATCGCCAATAGCAATATCATGAAGAAAGATCAGTCACACATAACACAGACAATTTACCCGGGGAAAGCTTATAGCTAAAAACCCCACTATCTTCTATTATGTATTATATCATGGATCATTAAACAATTACATACAAAGCTCTAATCCAAGAGCTCTTACTACATGAGCTAACTGTCTCACCATGTCATACAAAAATTGGCAAGTTCCTTAGCTAATTTATTGTCTCTAGACAGCCTGCCTCCATTACGCAATCCCAACTGATAGCAATCCCTAAATGAGTGCGATCCTACTTGCCTTGACTGTGTAATCCTCATGGGCACATCCAATGTGTTTTAACTACACCTGGTAGTTAGCTAATATCACAACTAATAGTTACACTTCCCTTTCACCTACATCTCAACTAGGTCTCCACTGGATCTGGCATGCATGAAGCTAATAATAGTAAAAACATCAATTGCATGTGAGATCACTACATGTGAATTAATTAATATTTAATTCAGTTGATCTCTCACTAGTGTATCTGCAATTTCAACTAGCACAAATGACTTTAACTCACTTAACTGAGTTAAACTAATTTACAACTTGCATTAACTAATGCACCACTGCACTTCCAACTCTGTTACAACTAGAATCACTCAGTTACAACTAGAATTACTCTGCATGTCCCACCAACCAACCTCTAACTCGAAATTCACTTAGCTAACTGAGTTGCCACTTTAGTTAACTATTTTTAATTCCACATTGAGAATAGATAATAGTTTAATGTCCACCTAATATTAAGGGATAATAAAAATAGGCATTCACCTAAAAATAGCCTGTGTGGGCCCCACCCTAGTGTAGGTGCTTAATTTTCACTAGGATCATGGATGTTGTTTCCGGATGCCAATTTCACTGTTTCTTATTGCAAACTTCAACAGGATCTTGCCTATTTTTAATGAAATCTAAGTTCTCTTGCTTTTGTACCTGTATTTATGTGGATTTAATACTTGTTATCTTATGGTTATTTTGTGGTTATATGTTGGTTATAAGCATGGTTATGTGATTGGTTCTAATCATGGTTCATTTCATGTTTTTACTCATAACTAAAATAATAATGGATGCAAGACCTTAATAATGATGAGGCAACTGATAATGGTCATCATTCTTGATAAGTTGATTTTCTATTCCCTTATACTCAGTCTTGTATTCATGACCTGTAGATTGTATTGTTGCCAAGTGTTTGACAGAATGTCAGTCCCAGTTGGGGATGGTCAGACCTAGTCCTGGCGTCAGTTTTTGGTTTACAAGCATTGTCCTTGTGTAATTTATGATTTCTAAAAGTACACTTATTTCTTGGCAGAGTTCTAGCCCCAACCCTGGAATCTAGCCTTAAAATCCGCAGTCTTTGGCACAACATTGAGAAACTTAGTCCACAGTGGCATTGATGCAGACTTATGCATGCGACTAGGAGGTCCAGTCACACTGAGGCCTTGGCAAGGGAGCGACTGGGCGTAAAATTCAGTGAAAATTCATCTTGGCTTAGCGGATGGACACGTGGAGGGTTTGGGTTACTCCTGGAGGGTTTTATGGAACCTTAGGGAAGTTAGTAAGCTTTGTTTTTCAACTCCATTTCCTTAAGGTCACTTAGGAGGTTGAGTCTGGTCATAATTACACCTCATCTCATGTTTATCGTGGCTGGCCGATTACTTGGGTAGATGTGAGGGGAGGTGTACATTATAGTAAAAGTATTAAATGATGGTTTTTTAATCTTAAGAGGGCCATCGAGATGGGGTGGTTTTAGAGGGCCTCGATGTGAAGGAATACTCTAAGTATTCTCATAATTGTCTGCCCTAGTGGGCACATGGATTGGTTGATATAACAGGAAAATGCCATGTATCAATGATGAGGTATTATATTGATGATTACCTCCACCCCTCTTGCTAAGGAGGTGAAGGATTTGCAACCATATCTTGTTGTTGGATCAAAAATTTATTAATCAATACAACTGCCTTGCGAGTAGGGTTCTATTATGAAAAATACTTATGAATTTTTCAATCTGGGGGGAATTGATATTAGTTGGATGGTCTTTCCCACAAATATTTTAAGGATATCAATTCTTTTCTCTCTATTTTACTCCACCCCCAATGTTGTATTAGGTTTGAGATTCCCCCTTGTCATTGTTCGATTTATTCTATTTCTTCTTCTTCTTTTTCTTTTTACCTTAAGGTTGTTGATGATTCTTTGAGGGTGTGGATTGCACCAAATTCACTTTGTAGGTTTGAACAAGGGAACTATGACTTTGGGTGGTAGGAGAAACAATTGGGGCACTAGAAGTGATATTCAATTGGCCCATCTAAAAAGATATTTGGCATACCTTTTTAGAGAACACAATGTCGCATATACTGTTGTCATAGATGACACCAAGCATCATTTATGTCGAAGGGATGTCCAAGACAACACAATATCATTCATAAGTGAAAGGAAGCAATATGAAAACTAGGTACCTTGCATACCTCATCAGGTGAAGTCAAACAAAGCTTGAACCTTATTAAGATTTTAACAAGGTTATGATGCCTTAATGATCCTATTGTGGATCATATGCATATCCTTTTATTTTTCAAATATTTGAAAATGAAAAAGAAAAAAAAAATTGTTGGAAAATATGTTAAAGTGTCGAAGTCTTATACTTTAGCATGAAAAAAGATTTATGTTCGTCAAAGTTTAAGTTAAAGTTCAAACATTTAAACTTTATAATTGTGGGTCTGGTATTAAATGTTAAACAGTGATTGGTTTGAATGGTGGAAAGTGCCAATCATTAAATTTTTTATCAAAAATCCCAACCCGCGGGCACAAATAGCACGCCGGATACCATGAGGAGTGCCTCCGCAGTTGACCGGGTTGACTATGGGGACAGCGGAGATCAATGACGGAGATTAAATGCGAGGGAACCAAGCCAAATTTTTCCTCCGTACCCCGAGAGCCCCCGCAGTGACGTAAGACGCTGAGTTGGTCACAGAAATCTTCCACGTCAAGCAGAGTTAACGGCTTGCTCACGCGTCTTGTGAGCGTTTAATTTAAAACCCGCGCCACCTATTTAAAGAAATTTTTGTTTGTTTTTCAAAATTACTTGTGATTTGCTGCGCTGCACCCTGTTTTAGCTTTCCGCCACCTACAAAATTTGACCACCCTGTAAATTGTTTTCCATGTAAACTTTTAACCATGTCTAAACGGTCATCCCTATCAAGTTCAACCAGCCATAACCCTCTCATGGATACTGAGAGGGATATTCAAGATACCCTCTCTTCAATAATTCACCTCCCTGTTGGGTATGTGTTATATTCTTTCCACGACTAGCCCCACGTGCTTTACGTTGCGTCGAGCGCAGCAAGGGGGTCACAAGGGGGGAGGCAGCCCCCACTGTTGGGGTCCGAGGCAGCACCCCGGCAAAAATTGTTTTGGTGTGCGGACCCACTCATAGGTGGACCCACCCATGTTTTGTGCATGAGTTTGCACATGGTTTTGGGGTACGATGGTTTTCAGCCCCTGGTATTCTGTAGATCTGGTCAAGGGAACTACAGTTATGTTCTAATCCAGGGCTAATGGATTGGGGTTTATGTATGCTTCGGCATGTATATATATGTGTTGTAACACTAAAAGGAATATAATGAAAAATCAAGCTGGTCGTCCCGATTTGGGATCCAGGGGAAAATCTCTGTGTTTATCTGTTTTATGTTTTATGCTCTCGCTATTTTTTTATTTTATGTTATAAGATTCGTGTGTAGATAATTTTTGTTCAGGGTTAAAACCTACATTTGGTATCAGAGTTGTTTCGGCTTCAAGGGGACGCCTTTGCTGCTGAGGGTTTTTTGCTCGGACCTGAGGTAGACCCTGTTCAGTGGGAGATCTGCGGGATCAATTCTTGCGGTGAAAGAAGATGGCGAGCGGCGCAATGATAGAGATCGAGAAATTTAATGGTCAGAGTTTTGAGTTTTGGAAGCTCAAGATGGAGGATCTGCTGGTGGATAAAGATCAGTGGATCGCGGTAGATCCAGGTACTAAACCAACGGCAATGTCAGATGAAGACTAGAAGAAAGTGGATCGGAAGGCTAAGAGCACAATACGGTTGTGTGTCTCAGATTCAGTATTGTTGAATGTATCTGGGGAAGCTACGGCGAATAATTTGTGGGAAAAACTTGGGACTTTGTACCAATCTAAGTCTCTGGTGAATAAGTTGTTCCTGTGGAAAAAGTTGTATAACCTGAGGATGAAGGATGGAGACTCAGTGACAAAGCATCTAAACGCCTTCAATACTATGGTAAGTCAGTTGTCATCTGTTGATATTAAAATCTCAGATGAAGATAAGTGCATCAGTTTGTTGTGTTCTCTACCAAACTCGTGGGATAGTCTGGTTATTGCAATAGGTAGCAATACAACTACCTTGAATTTTGATGACATTGTCTCAGCCTTGCTGTCGGAGGAAATGAGACGGAGAAATATGGAGGGTCAAAATGGAGATGCCTTATCTGTACGAGGAAGGTCCCAGAACAGAAACAAGAATAAGGTTTCGAGTGGGAGATCTAAATCTAAAGGGAGATCTAAATCTCCTGGAAAGTTTGTAAAGGTGTGCTGGAAATGCGGAAAGGAAGGGCACTACAAAAAGGAATGCAGATCTAAAGCTCCTGAGAAAGGAAAGGGATCTGATGAAGCTCCTTCTGCAGAGGCAAAAACCACATCGGATGAAGGTGGGGATGTGTATTTGGCTTTTTCTTCAAATACACATGTAGATCATGAGTCATGGTTGATTGACTCAGGTGCATCCTTTCACTTCACTCCCCATAGGGAGTGGTTCTGCGAGTATGAGAAATATGATGGTGGTGATGTCCTCCTAGGGGATGATAGGAAGGCCAGAATCACTGGACGGATAAAGGCTTGTCAGTCGTATGGTGTACAACAAGTTTTTCATTCTCGCATTGGCCAGAAATCTGATTTCTGTAAGCAAGATGGATGATGCAGGTGTAAAAACAGTGTTCGAGAAAGATGCCTGCAAGATGGTTCGGGAGCACTGGTATTAATGCGGGGAGTTCGGACTGGAACTCTGTACAAGCTACAAGGTAGCACTGTTATTGATGGGTGTAACAGTTCTGTGGTTCCTGAAAGTGGGACGGAAAGTCTAGCTGTCTCCGGAGAAAAGACCATGCTATGGCATCAAAGGCTTGGACATATTGGAGAGAAGGGCCTTCGGATACTCCATAGAGATGGTATGGTAGAAGGTATGTCTAATTTTTCTCTGGATTTCGATTTCTGTGAACATTGTGTATATGGGGTGCCAGACTGGTGAGTTTTCTTCAAAAAGAAGGCTAACAAGATATTAGAACTTGTGCACATGATGTGTGACCTATGTCGTCGGATCACTGGGAAATTTTTGTGTACTATGTTTCATTCATAGACACTCACAAGAATACATGGAAATGTTTTATACAGTAATCCTGAAGTGAAAAATCTGAAGACTGAAGCTCGTGGATGCTGGAATAGAGAAAAAGATAAAGGTGCTGAGGACAGATAATGGTGGGGAGTTCTGCAATAAGGAATTTGAAGAGTTTCTGTAAGAAGTGTGGTATAACACGGCAGAAGACTACTCCATACACACCTCAGCAAAATGGAGTTGCAGAAAGAATGAACAGAACACCGATGGAAAAGGCAAGAAGCATGCTCAGTGGTACCGGGTTAGGACAAGAATTCTGGGCAGAGGCAGTGGAGACTGCATGTTACTTAGTTAACAGATCACCTTCATCAGCGTTGGAGGATAAGACTCCACATGAGGTATGGACTGGTAAGAAACCATCTCTTTCACATCTAAGGGTATTTGTATGTGATGCATATGTACATGTTCCAAAGGAGAAAAGGACCAAGTTGGATAATAAATCTGAAAGGTGCATCTTTATTGGGTATAAGGATGGTTTAAAAGGTTACATGCTTTGGAACCCGGAAACAAGGAAGGTTGTGTATAGCCGAGATGTGGTCTTTAGAGAGGTGAAAGATGTTAAGCAGCGAAATCATACCAAAGGAACTCGAGAAGATAGAGAAGTAGCTAAAGTTGAGATAGAATCAGATTAATAGAATAGACTTAATATGAGCTGCAATCAGTTTTTTGAAGATCAGTTTGAAATAGATACAACTTAGAAAGGTATAGTCCATCTGCTTTCTATTCAGGCTTTGCCTTAACTATAACTGATGATGATCCCAGAACTGTCAGGGAGGCAGTAGATTCAGAGGATGGAAAACTCTGGAAGGAGGCCATGGTTGATGAAATGGCATCCTTGCACAAAAATGAGGCATGGGATTTGGTGGAGTTGCCAGCTGGAAGGAAGCCCATTGGGAGAAAATGGGTGTTTAAGAAGAAGATGAATGTAGAAGGCAAGGTGGAGAAATACAAAGCTCGGTTGGTAGCAAAAGGTTATTCCCAAGTGCCGGGAATTGATTTTGGTGATATCTTTTCTCCTGTTGCCAAAGTTACTTCTATTAGATTAATTTTATCTATTGCTGTTGCATTTGATTTTGAGATAGAACATATGGATGTGAAGACAGCTTTTCTTCACGGGGATCTAGAAGAGGAGATCTACATGAAGCAACCTGAAGGCTTTATGGTGAAGGGTAAGAAAGAACTGGTATGCAGGTTGAAGAAGTCTCTGTATGGGTTAAAACAGTCACCAAGGATGTGGTATCAGAAATTTGATCCCTATATACGGGGACTTGGCTTCACCAGAAGCAAGGAGGATCACTGTGTTTATTTTAAATTAATTGGTGACCGTGTTATTTATTTGGTCTTGTATGTAGATGATATGTTGTTGATTGGAAATGACAAAGAAATTATCCAAGATTTGAAGACCCAACTGTTCTCCAAATTCGACATGAAGGATCTTGGTGCTGCAAACTATATTTTGGGCATGGAAATTAAGAGAGATCGGGCAAAGAGGAAGCTCTGGTTAAACCAGAGGATGTATGTCGAGACTATATTGCAAAGGTTCAATATGCAGGATAGTAAACCGGTGAATGTTCCTATTCCTGTAGGTGTAAAGCTATCTGCTGAACAGTGTCCCAAGACACAAGAAGAAGAGGAGGATATGTCCCGTGTTCCATATGCAAGTGCAGTGGGTAGTCTAATGTATGCAATGGTCTGTACTAGACCAGACATTGCACATGCAGTGGGAGTATTGAGCAGGTTTATGTCAAACCCAGGGAAGGAGCATTGGACAGCAGTGAAGCGGGTTTTGAGATATTTACGTGGCACTAGTGATTATGGCTTGTGCTACCAGGGAAGACCAGGATTGGAAAGAATGTTGGACATTCGTGGTTTTGTTGATGCAGACTGGGCTGGAGATCTGGACAAAAGAAGATCTACAAGTGGGTATGTGTTTAGCCTATTTGGAGGCGCAGTCAGTTGGATGAGTAAAAGACAGTCTGTAGTGGCTCTTTCAACTACAGAGGCAGAATACATAGCAGCCACTCATGCAAGCAAGGAAGCAGTTTGGTTGCGGAGATTGTGTTCAAGTATGGGGTTGGTACAGCAAGCTATAAGGATAGACTGTGATAGCCAAAGTGCAATTTTCTTGGCTAAGAACCCTGCTTATCATTCAAAGACAAAGCACATTGATGTTCAATATCACTTTGTTAGAGATATGGTTGAGGCTAAAAGGGTGTTGCTGGTAAAGGTGGACACTTTGAAGAATGTTGCAAATGCATTGACGAAGTCTGTGAGCACTCAAAAGTTCTCTTGGTGTAGAGAAACAATGAGTGTTGAAGAATTGGCCCAATGACTAAGTTCTCTTGTGGCCCCTTGTGGAAAGAAAACAACAAGTGGGAGAATGTTGGGTATGTGTTATATTCTTTCCACGACTAGCCCCACAGGCTGTACGTTGCATCGAGCGCAGCAGGGGGGTCACAAGGGGGGAGGTAGCCCCCACTGTTGGGGTCCGGGGCAGCACCCCGGCAAAAAAAAAATTGGTGTTCGGACCCACTCATAGGTGGACCCACCCATGTTTTGTGCATGATTTTGCACATGGTTTTGGGGTACGATGGTTTTCGGCCCCTGGTATTTTGTAGATCCGGTCAAGGGAACTACGGTTATGTTCTAATCCATGGTTAATGGATTGGGGTTTATGTATGCTTCGACATGTGTATATATGTGTTGTAACACTAAAAGGAATATAATGAAAAATCAAGCTGGTCATCCCGATTTGGGATCCACGGGAAAATCTCTATGTTTATCTATTTTATGTTTTATGCTCTCGCTATTGTTTTATTTCCTGTTATAAGATTTGTGTGTAGATAATTTCTGTTCAGGGTTAAAACCTACACTCCCCTTCTACCAGCAAGTTATCTTGAATGCTAATGCCTCCCCTATGTATTCTGTCATGGTCAAGTCTAGAGTCTTGTCTGCATGCATTCCTAAAACCTACCTTTTCCCTGAATTCATCTATTGGTTGGTATTCGTTATGTATCCAGGGAAATGTTTTGTCATGAATTCCCAAGGAGAAAATGTTCTGCAGGTGTCTACCCTATTAATCCACCAAGCCCTTTGCTATCCTGAGTCAGAGTCATCCATTCAATTTTCTAACGATTCACTGGTTCAATATTATGATAATCTTGCAGGAGAAGAATTCAATCAGTTCATGTTTCATTTGAAGCCTGAAATGAAGCGGTTTCAGCCAGATTGCAAGGAGTTTGATATGGGGGTTTTTGATGCTGAGACTTGTCCAGTATTGAGTCATATTACAAAAATTATGGGTAAGGATGATGATAATACAGTGGATAAATCAGTTTTAGGGATGTTTGCCATGATGATGAAGCCAGGAATGGTGCTGGATATTCCATCATATTGGCAGGAAGCAGTCAACTCACAGCTGATGAGCCTTTCATTAACAGGTTCCTTTAAATTTCCCTCATTAATTGTATATTTGTTCTTATACCAGAATGTGGAAGAATTCATGCATTTAGGTCTAAATATTATGGATGTAAATAAAAGAAGGCAATCAATAATATTCTGGACAGGTGTGGTTAGAAGGGAGCAAAATGAGGCTGGGTTGTTTGATTTTTCTAGCTATTACATGCCAACTGCATACAAAATATTGAATGGAAGTCCTCCTCCCTATTTCTTACTTAAAGCTCAGGAGTTTCTGCATTTAGGAAACAATTGTAAATATGAAGACTAGTTTGTTTTTTAGGAATATTCTGAAATAAGGCTATATGGAGCAAGTGTTGAGCCTTACAGACTCCCAAACTTTGTACCAATGAGGCTTTTTGCTTTAGAGTTCATTAGACAGAGTCTAAATGTTGATCAGGTTCATTTCGTGCCTATGAAGAAAGGACACATGTATAAATTACCCATGGTTGTAGGCCCTTTCATAGTAAATATGAGGCAGGCATTTGATGAAGTAACAAAAATTTTAGATGACATGCAGATGCTACTAGGAGAAATTTGGGCTTATGAACCATATAGTGTTATTTCAAACAGAAGAATTGAGAATGGGTATTCTGCTTTCATTCATGAAAGTAGGCTAGAACAAGAGAAGATAGGAACCATATAGTGTTATTTCAAACAGAATAATTGAGAATGGGTATTCTGCTTTCATTCATGAAAGTAGGCTAGAACAAGAGAAGATAGCATGTAAAGATGTGAAGAGCTCAATAGATGCAAACATTCAAACTCCTATCATAGCAGAGAAAACAGCTAAAAGAACTAAGGAAATGGTGATTGATCTAGATGATGAGGAGCAAGGAGAAATGAAGAGAACAAAACTTACTGAAGAGCCTACATCTACTGCTCCTGGTTTTTCTTTGCATTTGGGAGAAGAACAAAATTCTCCTGCCTCACCCAGGAAACATGAAGCTTCTCATGAACATGTGCCCTTGATTAAACAGATGTTTTCACAGATTGAAGAAAGAAAACAGAGGATGAAGGCCAGCATGGAGGCCCAAGCTGAACATCAAGTCACTACTGAAAAAACAAGATTGTTAACTGTAATGGATCTTAAGAAAGATCAGTTTAGAATTTCCCTCTCACATCCTACAGATATGTCAATTGGTTCTTCCAGCAATTTCAACACTGTTAATGTGACTGTGGATGTAAATAAAATTCCACTAATAGATAAAATGAACTTGCATGTGCAAACAGGTCAATTGATTGTAAATGACCTCACAAAGACTAATGTGATGGCAATAAAGGTAGATAGTATGTTGGGTAAAGTAATTAAACAGTTGAAGTTAGAAAAGGCTAACTCAAGAGCCTTAACAGTTCAAAATGAAGAATTGAAGAAGATTATTATAAAGATTGGAGTAGAACCCAGTGATAAGACTACTGTGCAGAAATTCATGCAAAGTGCTAAGGTATATATCTCTACATTAAGGAAGAAATTGAAGTTACCTACTAGAGAACATTCAATGGCTACAGAAGATGCAGAGGTAGAGAGGGAAAAGGAAAATTTGTTGCGGCAACTCATGCAGAAAGATGAAGAACTATCCAAAATAAAGCAAACTGCAATTTCATTGCAAAATCATATTGATAATCATAACTATACATTTGTTTTTCCTACAGGTGATGAAGACCCTCAAACACAAATTATTCAATTAAATACTGAGTTGCAGATGGCTGAAAGAGATAGAAATAAGGCTCAAACAAATCTAGAGACTACAACAAAATTGATGAAGGTCATAGAAAATGAAACAGACAAATACAAAATGGATTTCCGAAATGCTGAAGCTGAGATTAAAAATCTCAAAGAAAGAATGAAAGGAAATCTTTCACTAATACAAGCTAAAGATATCATTTGGACTGATATCATTTCATAAATGAAATCCAATTGGTGCTTCCTGATGATAATTGCAAAAGAGAAAAGCCTTATTGTAGAATGTGAAGAACTAATTATGTCTGATAAGCAAAAATGAATTAATAGAGCCATTTGGGCCAGAAGATTTATTGATTTTATTAATTCCAAATCAGATCAGGAGCTAGAGGAGAATGATATGCAGGACAGGATGTTGTATGCAGTGGAAATTAATAAAATGATTGTCACGAATGATCTCAGAAAGGTTGCAGAAAAGAAACTAATGGAAATCAAAGAAGCAGTAAGTCAATTTGATAAATCTTTTGATAAAATGACAAGAGTAGCTTGCCATCATGTTGGGGAGCTGAAGGAAATCTTTTGCCATGGAGCTCTTATGAGAATTTACTGGTAATGACAAAAATCAAGGTTTATAACATGCATGAAAAGACTCAGGTGCTTAAAGGAGAGACAATGGTCAACTTCTTGCGGAGACATTTTCAACTCTTGTGGATGGTAAAAACTCTTTTCTCAGAAAGGCCTTCCTATGATCGAATTACTGCATTCAGATTGGAATATCACAATCTAACACATTCATCCAAGATGAAGGTAGAAATATGGAAAAAGTTCAGAGCTTGGACAATTGACCTGCCAAAAGGATCAGCAGCAAAGAAAGACAAATCAGTTAACCAAGGAAAAGAAGCCACATCATCAGCAATTCCTATAGATTAGGATATTTATTTTTATTTTCTGAAGACAATGTAATAAGACATTTTTAAGGCATGTAATAGACAGCCTTCGAAGTCTTGAAGTAGTTTTGGTAGTTAGGATTGGTTACAGCAGTTCCAAACTGCTTTTTACTATATTTAATGTAATTTTCAAGAGAGGGAAAGGTTCTGAGTTTTAGACCTTCAGAAAAAATATTTTTGTACTCAAAGATTCAAAGATTAATGAATGAGTAAGCAAGTTTCTAGCATTTTTTTTATGTTGAAATGTATTCAAGTTTTCATTATGTTTTTCCATCTATGAATAAAACAAGGTTATGAGCAGCAGGTCTCTTTTTGCTTCTGTGTATAAGAGTTAAAAACCTTAATTGGCGCTCCTTTGTTTTAACTATTTCTTTCACATATTTCTTCTAGGGTTTGGAATGATATTTTCTGTATAAAACAGCATATCAGTTTGGACTTCTTCCTACATTTTCTTCTAGTTACTTCATTCAACATCAACAGATGGTAGCATTGTGAAGCATTCATAATATTTGATATTTAAGGGTTTGATTATAAATACTTGAGGGTTAATAAAACAGAGACATAAAAATTTGTGACATAATCATAAAATGTCTTAAGCACTGATTCCTCATCACAGCTAAGGGATTGTCTCTTAAGGTACAACAGATCCCATAAACAACATGGTTACATAGGCCTTGTCAAAATATTTCGAACGTTATATCCCAATCTAAAAAAGTCCTCTCGGATGAGAAGTTATGGCCATTAGAAAATCAACATTAATCGAGGGCCCAAAACTATAGGAAAAAACCCACAAAAATTTCAATGTGTTAAACAATTAGCATATTCGAGTAGATCTATGGCAGATGGAAATCCAACATGCATGAACTTTAAGATCATTAAATTTTGAGCATGGTTTCACTAATCGAATGGATTCAACACTTGACCACAAATTTGAATGATAGCAGATGAGTGAACTTACATGATGTTTAAAATTCGTCGTGGCCCATTCCCTACATGACATGTGGTGGAGGCTCATAAGAAAAAGGAGATAACATAAGTAGGTGATGTCAACATGGTGACATGGTAGCACCGGGCATTTCCACGTGGCAGCCAGATTTGGAGCATTATTATTGGTCAATTAGTCAAATATGGGTGACATGTCAAAAACCCATGGGCTTCCACGTGGCATGATGAAGTCATTTTGACATCGTCATGCATACAACCATGGACCCTTAAGGACCAGGCCACATGGCTTAGTCATATGGAGTAAAAGATCAAGGATTAAAGGTTGGTTTCATTGGATATTGATCAAGCCCCAGGTTTTATGGTCAACCCTCCAAGCCACGAGTCTACATGGTTGAATATAAATACATAAGACTAAGATCCATAAGGATCATAGTTCACACACAATGAATGTATGAAGAGCATAACTAGTCCGGAGGAAAATGAAGTTGTATGGCTAATTGGTTCTATGTGAAATCAATTGGTGGTTCATTGATATTGATTTAACTTCAATCCTAGAGGGGCAACAATGTTTCTAGTTGTGGAAACATCAAGCCTAGTGGGAAGTCGGTCCTTACAGATCCCGAGAGGCATCAAATTTTGTCCCTGTATTAGCTAGTGTTTCCTAAGGAGTGTCGATCCTTGCAGAGGCAGAAAGGCATTGTCACAATATTGGCTAGTGTTGCCCAAGGAGTGTTGGTCCTTACTGAGCCCGAAATGCATTTTCATTTTGTCACAGTGCTCGGGGGGGTCAATCCTTGTAAAGCCCAAGAGGCATCATCGTTTTTTCAAAGCATTGCAGTATTTCTTAAAGGGCATCATCATTTATTTATTGCATTGAGGTATTGGTAAAAGCCTTGTTGTCTCTCTCTGTTTGTGTTGTCTAAAACCAAGCCTGAAGGCTCGTTCTATTATATTGTCTACAATCAAATTTAGAAGGCCTCACACTATTTGTATTTTTTATGACCAATCCAGGAGGCTCCCTTTGTTTGATTGTCTACAGTCAAAGCTTGTTTGAATGTCTAGAGTCAAATGATGTTTGATTATATATAGTCAAAGCCTGTTTGTATTGTTTACAGCCAAACCAATAGGCTCCTTCTGTTTGTGTTGTTTACAGTCAAAGCCCGAAGGCCTCACTCTATTTGTATTCTTTACAGTCAAATCATGAAAGGTCTCGCATAGTTTGTTATGTTTACAACAAATCCCAAAGGTATCGCTCTATTTGTAATGTCCACCAATTTGAAGGGAATTGCTTTGAATAACGATGGCACATCATGATTGAAAACGAGTTGAAATACATGGATAGTAATATATATGTTTTAATTCTAGTTATATATGAACCATAGGTTGAATCTCGACGCTCTCCTCATGGAAGATTGTTCAACATAATAAAACAAAGTTTATAGAATGGTATGACAAGTAACATGGCATAGATATATTGGTTGTGGGTTTATGTTGTGTTAGTTGAGACCTAGGTTCAAACCCTAGTGATTGTCAGGTAAAAAATGATCTTTTATTTTTGTTTCCAATGTTCATTTTGTCAAATTGTTAGCAAGCACGAAATAGTAATTTTGTTGCTTCACTATTGGAAAGCGCCCATTTTATAGAAAATGCCCTAAAAGGGGCATTTTGTAGAACGATTAATTTGTTTTAAATTTTGTATGGTTTTTGGGGGATTTTGGGGTCATTTAAAGTCCAATTTGGATTCTAAAAAAAGCATGGCAATTAGGGTTTGGATGTCAACAATTCTGAAGTCATGAAAAGCCTTCTTGGTATATTTTTTTATAACCATAATCTCAGTTATACAATTTAGAGGCTTGTGATAAAGTTGCAGTGATGATGAGTATATGGCTGATATAGGGTTTGAGATGAGTTTTATGTGACTAGATTGATGATCAGGTTGGAACAAAGTTTGAACAACATATGATGGATGGTTGACAACAGTATAACAACATTGGATTATTCAATTTGAAGATTTATTTTGTTAAAGGGTAGGTGGATCCAATTTGAAATATTTTGAAAAGAGGTCCATAAGAGGTTGAATAAGAAGGTGGGTGCCTCCACTGAGGTTGAATTGTTAATTAGGTTGGAGCCTACAACAAGTCAAAGTTTGCATATTACATAGGTTGGTGCCTCAATCAGGTTTAAGCCTAGAGTAGGTTGAATATTTCTCATCCCTGAGGTTGGTGCCTCAATTATGTTGTAGCCTATAGTGAGTTACTACTTGCATGATTTTATAGGTTGGTGCCTTAATCAGATTGTAGCCTACCACAAATAGTGGCTTTCATATCTTGGGGGTGGGTGATTCCATCAGGTTAGTGCTTGCAAATCTATGTAATTAATTGAATAAAATGAAGAACAAGAATTTGTGGTTTTCTCCTGTATGGGTTTCCATGTAAAAGCTTATGTCTTCTTGTGTTGATGTGATGTATTCCTTATGTGTTATTTATGGCTTCTTGATGCATTTTTATACTCATTTATATGCTAGTAATATGTTATGATCCATTTCTACATAAATTTTTACTGATAAAATTTGTGAAATTGTAAACTTTTTGGCACACTGATTCAACCCCCCCCCCCCCCCCCCATCTTAGTGTGAACTTTAGTCCAACAAGTGGAATCAGAGCAGTTTTCCTTCACGAACAATTAGCTACTGGAAGGTTTAGTTAAAGGGAATATGGCCCCAATTTTTGAATGTTTGATGGATCCAACTATGTTTTTTGAAGATGAGGATGGAAACCATCTCATCTCCTTGGGAGAAGATGTTTGGGAAATTGTGGAGATTGATTATAAAGGTCCCAAACTTTATTATGATATATGCAGCTAATAATCCACTCTTTACATCCTATGCACAAGCCAAAATTTCTATTCTAAGTGGTTTTTAAGATACAAAATTTATCAAAGTAATGTGTTGTAAGTCGACTCATTAGGTATGGAATAAGCTCAAAACTTACTATGAAGCGGATACGAAAGTAAGAGAAGCTAGTCTACAATCTCTCAGGGACCAATTTGAAATTTTTAAGATGGAATTAGATGTGGATATTGTTTCACACTTTCTTCAAGTAGAAAATATTGTTAACTCCATTGTAGGTCTCGATGAAGAAATCAAGGATAGTTTTGTTGTTCTAAATGTATTGAGATCTCTTCCATAAAGATTTAATCCCAAATTATCAACCCTTAAAGAACTGGCTAAAGTGAAAAAAATGACTATGGATATGCTTCTTGGAACACTCTCAGCATTTGAGCTAAGAATAAAGGAGGAAAAATTAGGAGTCAAGAAAGAAACATTCCAAGTAGCCAAGGAAGAGAAAAAGCATGAAGATCAAACAAACTCTAACTCTTGTGAAGAAGAAGCCAAGTTTCTCTAAAATCTAAAGAGAGGAACCAACAAGTTCAAAGATAATATCCCTTTTAAGTGATTTGAATGTGGAAGGATAGGACATTATGCTTATAAATGTCCCTATGCTAAAATAAATTATAGTGATGATGAGTGAAGATTCAAGTCCAAGCATCAAAAGAAGCAACAAGCTAAGAAAAACAACTCCAATCAAAAGTACAAAGTGGCAATTAAAGCAATGAAAGTGTGATCGATGATGAAAGAGGTGAAATATTATTCATCACTGAAACAAACAAACAAACAAACAAAAACCTAAAGCAAAAATAGATTATGAAAGAGAACCTAGAAGGGCATTGAAGGAAATAAATATCCTTAAAGCGAGGGAAGGTAAACTACTACATCGGGTTCAACACAAAATTATAAATAAAGACACCATTCTTGCTCTTAAAGTTGAACTAGAAGAATTGAAAAGGGTAAAGGAGTTTTTGTCATAATGGTTCAATGAGAAGGAACAAATTTGTGAAATACTAGAGGAAAAAGTTGTCCTATTGAGAGAATAATTGGAGCAGCTCAAATCAAAGTTTCGCAAAGGGACTGAACCTTTAGACCAAATTCTTAGTATGCAAAAATATCCCCTCATGAAAATAGATATTGGTTATCAAGAAGGTTTTGAGGCACCCAAGAACAAAGGTTTACCAAGCACATCAAATGAAGATCGTCCTAAGAAGCTCGACCATATATTCATTGCATTCAACATCAACTACTTTTAAGATTACAAGCAAATGATGAATTAGGACAAGCATGTTCATTTCAATGACTCTTAGGATAATACCAAGAAGCAAAAAAGTACACAAAATTAAAGAAACTTGAATGGAGGACGGGAATCTCCCATGACAAATAATCTACATAAATGATCCCCAATCAACAATGAAGCAGGTGTTGCAAATCAACAAATGAATGAGGTTCCTCCAAGGAATAACTTCATAATGTCAAGATCTCCTTCTACATCCATGTATCAAAATAAGTTCTTTGGTTATTGTTTTTCATGTTTGAAATTTGGGCACAAAGCATAAGATTACAAGACCTATGATGTGATTAGGTATAGAGGAATGATAAGGTTTCTAGATCGACACATGTAGACCAAATCAAAAGAATACCTCAACCATTTTCGCAAAGGTTGAAACACAGCGTTGAATGTTACATATGTCACAATGAAGGTAATACAACACGAAACTGTAGACTCAACTTGATATGACACAAGTGAGTTTGCATATCTTTTGGGTGGGTGCCTGCAAATCTACGTAATGAATTGAAGAAAAAGAAGAAGAAGAATGTGTGGTTTTCTCCTATATGGGTTCCCACGTAAAATATTGTGTCTCCTTGTGTTCATGTCATGTATTCTTGATGCGTTGTTTATGGCTTCTTGATGCGTTATTATATTCATTCATATGTTGCTAATATGTATGATTCACTATTACATAACTATCTATTGATAAAAAATTGTGAAATGGTAAAACTGTTGCCACATTAATTCACTGCACTACTGATTGTCAGGTAAAAAATGATATTTTATTTTTGTTTCCAATGTTCATTTTTCCAAATTGTTAGCAAGCAGGAAATAGTAATTTTGTTGCTTCACTGTTGGAAAGCACCCATTTTATAGAACATGCCCTAAAAGGGGCATTCTGTAGAACGATTAATTTTTTTTTTTAATTTTGTATGGTTTTTGGGGGATTTTGGGGTCATTTAAAGTCAAAATTGGATTCTAAAATAATCATGGCAATCACGGTTTCGAGGTCAACAATTCTGAAGTCATAAAAATCCTTATTGGTATAGTTTTTAATAACCATAATCTCTATTATATGATTTAGAGGCTTGTGAGAAAGTTGCAGTGATTATGAGTATATGGCTGATACAGGGTCTGAGATGAGTTTTATGTGACTAGATTGATGAGCAGGTTGGAACCGAGTCTGGACAACATATGATGGATTGTTGACAACGATATAACAACATTGAATTATTCAATTTTAATATTTATTTTGTTAAAGGGTAGGTGGATCCAGTTTGAAATATTTTGAAAAGAGGTCCATAAGAAGTTGAATAAGAAGGTGGGTGCCTCCACTAAGGTTGCATCATTAATCAGGTTGGAGCCTAAAACAAGTCAAAGCTTTCATATTACAGAGGTTGGTGCATCAATCAGGTTGAAGCGTAGAGTAGGTTTAATATTGCTCATCCCTGAGGTTGGTGCCTCAATTATGTTGTGCCTATAGTGAGTTACTACTTGCATGCTTTTATAGGTTGGTGACTTAATCAGATTGTAGCCTACCGTAAATAGTGGCTCGCATATCTCGGAGGTGGGTGCTTCCATTAGGTCAGTTCCTGCAAATCTATGTAATAAATTGGAAAAAATGAAGAAGAATAATTTGTGTTTTTCTCCTGTATGGGTTTCCACGTAAAAGCTTATGTATTCTTGTGTTGATGTGATGTGTTCTTGATTTGTTAGTATGGATTATTGATGTGTTGTTATACTCATTTATATGTTGCTAATATGTTATTATACATTTCTACATAAATTTTTACTGATAAAAGTTGTGAAATGGTAAAAATTTTGGCACACTGATTCACCCCCCCCCCCCCCCCCCGCCCTCTTAGTGTGATCTTTAGTCCAGCAAGTGGAATCAAAACAATTTTCCTTCAGGAACAATTAGCTACTGGAAGGTTGATTTCAAGGGAATATCGCCCTAATATTTTAATGTTTGATGGATCCAACTATGATTTTTGAAGATAAGGATGGAAACCATCTCTTCTCCTTGGGAGAAGATGTTTGGGAAATTGTGGAGATTGATTATGAAGGTCCCAAACTTTATTATGATAGATGCAGTTGATAAGGCACTCTTTGCATCCTATGCACAAGCCAAGCACACTATTCTAAGTGGTTTGTAAGATACATAATTTGTCAAAGTAATTCAGTGTAAGTCGGCTCATAAGGTATGGAATAAGCTCAAAAATTATTATGAAGGGGATACGAAAGTAAGAGAAGATAGGCTACAATATCTTAGGGACCAATTTGAAAGTTTGAAGATGGAATAAGATGCAGATATTGTTTCACACTTTCTTCAAGTTGACAATATTTTTAACTCCATTGTAGGTCTCGATGAAGAATTCAAGGATATTTTTTTTGTTTTAAAGGTATTGAGATCTCTTCCATAAAGATTCAATCCCAAAGTATCAACCCTTTAAGAACATACAGGAGTGGAAAAAATGACTTTGGATATGCTTCATGGAACACTCTCAGCATATGAGATAAGAATAAAGAAGGAAAAATCAAGATTCAAGGAAGCAGCATTCCAGGTAGCCAAAGAAGAGAAAAAACATGAAGATCAAACAGAATCTAACTCTTGTGAAGAAGAAGCCAAGTTTCTCCAAAATATAAATAGAGGAACCAAAAAGTTCAAATATAATCTCCCTTTTAAGTGCTTTGAATGTGGAAGGATAGGACATTATGCTTATACATGTTTATATGCTAAAATAAATTATAGTGACAATGAGTCAAGATTCAAGTCCAAGCATCAAAAGAAGAAACAAGCTAATAAGAAAAAAAAATTCCAATCAAAAGTACAAAGTGACAATGAAAGCAATGAAAGTGTGATCGATGATGAACGAGGTGAAATATTAATCATCGTTGGAATAAAAAAATTTAAAAAAAAAAATGAAGGAGAACCTAGAAGAGAATTGAAGGAAATAAAGATCCTTAAAACAAGGGAATGTAAACTACTACATCGGCTTCAACACAAAATTATAAATAAAGACGTCGTTATTTCTCTCAAAGTTGAACTAGAAGAAGCTAAAAGGGCAAAGGAGTTTTTGTCATAATAGTTCAATGAGAAGGAACAAATTTGTGAAAGACTAGAGGAAAAAGTTTTCCTATTGAGAGAATAATTGGAGCACCTCAAATCAAAGTTTCACAAAGGGACTGAATCATTAGACCACATTCTGAGTATGCAAAAATCTCCCCTCATTATAAAAGGTATTGGTTATCAAGAAGGCTGTGAGGCACCCAAGAACAAAGGTTTACCAAGCACGTCAAATGAAGATCATCCTAAGAAGCTCGACCATACATTCATTACATCCAACATTAACTACTTTTAAGATGTTAAGCAAATGATGACTTAGGACAAGCATGTTCATTTCAATGACTCTTAGGATAATACCAAGAAGAAACAAAGTACACAAAATTAAAGAAACTATAATGGAGGAATGGAATCTCCACTAACAAATAAACTTCATAAAGGATCCACAAGCAACAATGAAGTAGGTGTTGGAAATCAACAAATGAATGAGGTTCCTCCAAGGAATAAATTCATAATGTCAAGATCTCCCTCTACATCCATGTGTCAAAAGAAGTTCTTTAGTTATTGTTTTTCATGTATGAAATTTGGGCACAAATAATAAGATCACATGAACTATGATGTGATTAGGCATAGAGGAATGATCAGGTTTCTAGATGGACACATGTAGACCAAAGCAAAAGAATACCTCAACCATTTTCGCAAAGGTTGAAACACGGCGTTGAATGTTACATATGTCACAATGAAGGTCATACAACACGAAACTGCAGACTCAAATTGAGATGACACGAGCGAGTTTGCATATATTGGGGGTGGGTGCCTACAAATCTATGTAATGAATTGAAGAAAAATATGAAGAAGAATTTGTGCTTTTCTCCCGTATGGGTTCCCACGTAATTGTATTTCCTTGTGTTGATGTGATGGATTCTTGATGTATTGTTTATGGCTTCTTGATGTGCTATTATATTCATTAATATGTTGCTAATATGTATGATTCACTATTACATAACCATCTATTGATAAAAGTTGTGAAATGGTAAAAAAATTGCCACATTAATTCACTGCCCTACCCCCCCTCTCTTTAGTGTGATCTTTGGTCCAACACACAAAAATAACTACTCCATTGGCTTGGGATCCTAGTTTTAGTTTCATAATGTCATTTAATGATTGAAGGAGTGTTAGGGATAGTTTCATATAAGGTGTTTTCTTGAGAATATATCAATTCAAGTTCATGGGAATGCATGTTCACCTACTCTTCAATTTTGGCTCCCGCCTCAGTCAAATCTTTAGTGATTTAGGTAAGAGAGACTTAGTTGACCACTCTTGGACTAACTCATCGAGAAACTTCATTCGAAACAAACTTCATCATTACCTCCACTCATATATATGATTAGAGATGTGGGTGGAAGTATCTGAATGGGAGTTCATTAAGATGTTAGTTCCCATATCATAAATAATATGCAATTGATAATTATTGGCAAAATCCAAATACAAGAAGTTATAATGTGTGGTGCTCTCAATATCAATGTACCACTTGGTGGCACCATCAATAAGAGTTTGTTAGAAAAGCAACAAATAGATGTTATCATCCAAGAATAAGTTATATGGTGCAACAACCCTGGGTTAAATTTTCATGTAATAAATTTAATAAAGGCAAAATAAGACCAAGGTCATGGGATACTTATTCCAAGTTGAATGTTGGGAAAAATATCCTGGTGAGCATCACTTTTTGTTTATTATGGTTAAGAGGAAATTGACAAAGGCTTTGAAATGGAAAAAGGAAATTTTTGGCACTTTATTTATGAAAATAAAATAAATTAGGATAAAAGGGAGTTGAAAGGTCACATATTGCATGTGAGGAGGAAATTGAAGGAAAATTAAGGAAAATGAAGAAATTAGAGGCATGAATAATAAAAAGGATTCATAGGATCTGTACACAACTTTTTGTTAGTTAGCATTTTTCCAATTCAGTTTTTGGATTTGTTGAATATTGCAACAAGAAATAGTGAAGGAGGCATCCTGAAACATCTTTCCTGCTCCTAGTTGGAAAGTGATCACCAAAACTAGGTGGGGGCCACACAAGTGATTTTTGTCGCAAAGTCTATTTTTAGACATATGGATCATGGTCTATGAGTTGCAGGATGCTATTTATGGATGATTGGTCAAGTTGGTAAAAATAGATAGACCTCTATTTTTAGACATTGGGCGGAGTCTATTTTTAGACTGCCAGTCTAAAAATAGATCAGTCGAATATTATTAGCTCTTAATAATATTTGGACTATAAACATTATCTTATCCTCTTGGAGCACTTCAGTTTGATGCTTGGATGTGGCACATGCAGCTGACATAAGGAAATACGCTTTTCCTAAGGGTTAGTTGAGCTATTGCATGGTTGACTTCAGTTAGAACTCATGTGGCAGAGTTTGGTGGAGTTGATGAGACAGTTGGTGGAGTTGTGTTCGGTTTAACTTAGTTGAACTAGTTGTATTTAGTCTAACTTGCAAATACACTAGTGATGAGTGGTGTGAATTAATTATTAATTAATTCACTAATTATTAACTCATAAATCAACTAAAGAATACATCAGTTAACTGCAATGCATGGACAGTTCAGTGGAGACCAGTGTTAGAGGTGGGTGAAAGGGTGAGTCTACTATCAGTTGTGACTATAGCTATGCATGAGATTTGCACACACATTGATTGAGATTGCCAATGAGGATTGCGCAGTACAAGCCAGTGGGATTCAAACTTGGATCTCATCATTATTCATCTTGGATTGCGCAGTAGAGGCAAGCAGACTTGTGGAGGAGATTTGAACCCGTGACTTGTTCATCTTCCGTGCTAGTTTGTGTGTAGCATGTGAGATAGTGCTGAGAGCTGTGAGAGCTTTGTGCTATGTATTGTTACATGTTCTCTATCATTATAATATACAGATAGTTGGGGGTTTTCAGCTATATGCTTTCCCCATTACATACTGTGTTATATGTGTGCTTGATTATGTTTTAATGTGCGCATGCGACTGCTTCTATTTCCGTAAATTGATGATCAATTGTAGAAGAGGTTATGTATTATGCATGAAGCTTAAATAGTGTGTAATCAGGATAATCTCGGTGAATAATTCAGCTATTATCCAAATTTATACATGGTATCGAAGCGAGGTTGATCATCGAATCTATTCCAGTGATTACAATTTATTTCGGTAGACAGAGTCTGTAAGCGGGCCAGGTAGCCTCTGGATCCATCCTTTCTTTGAAAGGTGATATATCCAGTAAATGCCCCTACAGTCGATCTCTATGCTAGAAATAATTTGTTCTCACCGGATCGGAAAACGGTTGGATTTTTAGTGAGGTAGAATTAATTCTGACGGTGGAATTGAATTTACAGCAATTTTCTTCAATTAATAAAATTAAAATGTCTTTCAACGGATTGCGGCTTGGGTATGCCCTTGAGGGCGGCTCGAATTATGTTGCATGGAAGGATAGGATGGAGGGCGGTATTAGATGATAACGGGCTGAAGGAGTTCATGATCTGAAATTTTAAAGCCTACGGTATTGCTCAAGGAAGTTGAGGCTTGTCAAAGAAGATGGAAAAATGTCGAAGGATTGTTGGAGGGCGTGAAGAGGGATCACATTGTATCCAGCACCATGGTCACTCTCCATACTTGATCAGCCTGCGGAAAGCACTGACGATTTGTTCCAACGAAAGACGACCCAGGAAGGGAAGTTGGTGACTCCAAGGATAAACTTCAGGAAAATAAAGATGGAGAAAGATGACACTATTAGGTATACTTGACAAAGTTTGTCCCTTTGCGGGGATGAGCTTGGGAGTGTAGGAGTTAGTGTGGATGATAGGAACTTAGTGAGCAGCTCTCCTTGGTCTTGAAAGTTGGCATTCCTATGAGGACTGCGTAGTAATTGGGGAAAATTGCCCGAGATGGGAGCGACTTTGGTGGGATCTTGTGCAAGAGGAGATAGGCGGGTAGAGATGGATCTTCATCGAGAACATCGATGAAGAGAGGATTTGATAACTTTGGGCACAACGAGAAACGAGGAAGAGGAAGAAGCGAAGAATGCTTCTGTCCGGTGAGATGAAGTGCAGCGTGACATGTCAAAGTGAAGTGTTTTCAACGTCACGAGCACGGACATTACGCCACACAGGTGTCCAAAAAGAAGACAAGCGAGTGCTTTGGGCTGGGCTGGTGGGCTCTTGCCTGTAATTTAATTTTGGACTTCTCCATTGATCGCATGCATGGTGTCTAGTGCATTGGATTAGGGTGAGTATTTGATAGTGGTGCTGCTTTACGCAAGCGGAAGATGTGAATCTTTTCGATGACTTGGTGGAGAAGATCTCGGGTTGCATGTTGGTGGTAACAGTGGACGATAAATGTGGCGGCATTAGTACCATAACCACCCGGAGGGAGTCGGAGTAAGCAAATTAACACAAGATGTAGTGCATGTTCAGGGTTTAAAGAAGAATTTGATCTCGATCGCAATGTTAGGACAAGGTACAAGTTGTCTTCGGTGAAGGAAAATTGCACCATGCAACCACACGTGTAGACAGAGTCGAAAGGTTGGGATTAGAAGCAGAAAAGGTCTCTGCGGACTTGGTAGATAGGATGTGCGGAGCTTCCTACGACATTGGGAGATGCCCAAAGAAAGACATACGATTAATGCCCGAGAGAACAGAAGTTTTGCATCAGGGCTAATAGTGAACCTCGGGATGTGGAGCGTGCAAGATGAGGATCATGGAGGTGGAAGAAACCACTCATGTGCGAGGAGAAATTTCATCGGTTGGGCGAGAGGGAGTGCATGCGGCTATACCACCGAGGTGAGAGGTGGGGCGACATGCAGATTAATCCCAGAGAAGACCCCACAAGGCGGGATTCATGAGATGGTGTGGATCTCATGGATGGAACACCGCTACGAGTGCCCACGGTGGGTAGCATGATCGATTTGGTTGGTGGGCGGATGGGCGGCGGTGTCGGATGCGGAGCGCGAATCGAGTTGGCAGCAGAAGTCGTGCATGGGTGCAAGGAGTTCACTTTGACGCGGTGGTTCACGATGACATGTGCAGTGGACACGGCGAATTCGCATTTGATGATAGATGCATCGGTGATTGAGGTTGTTTTGGAGCTCAGCCAGTGCGTGGGTGCATGGTGTGGGAAGGATTGCGGGGCGAATGCATGCTGGGTGCATGTCGCATGCAGCAGACCTTTCTTGTTGAGGAGGAGTGTTAGAAAATTCTTAAGCAAAAGCAGGTAGAAAATCTGAAACATCTTTCTGCTCCTAGTTGGAAAGTGATCACGAAAACTAGGTGAGGCACATAGTGATTTTGTCGCAAAAGTCTGTTTTTTAGACTATGTCTATTTTGAACATATGGATCATGGTACGAGTTCTGAGGATGCTATTTATGGATGATTGGTCAGTTGGTAAAAATAGATGAACCTCTGATACTGAACATTGGGCGGGGTGTTTTTAGTACAGGCTAAAAATAGAACGATGAAATGTTGTAACCCTTAATAATAGCATTATAAACAAAGTATCTTATATCTTGGAGCACTTGGGTTGATGCTTGGGATGCCTGCTTTATCTGGTAGCCAGAGAAATACGCTTTTCCTAAGGGTTGGTTAGTATTATGGTTGACTTCAATTAGAACTGTGGCGAGGATTTGGTGGAGTTGATGAAGCAGGTTAGTGCAGGTTGGCCTTCGGTTTAACTTAGTTGAACTAGTTGTATTTAGTCTAATACAGCAAATACACTGATAGTGGTGTGAATTAATTATTAATTAATTCACTGTTATTAACTCATAAATCAACTAAAAAATACATCGATTCGCTGCAGTATACAGACGATTCGGTCAGAACCGATGTTGAGGTGGGTGGTGAGTCTACTATGGAGTTGTGACTATGGTGGCCAGGTTGCACATTGATTGAGATTTCAATGGGGATTAGCGAGTACAAGCCAGTTGGATTCGAACTTGGATCTCATCATTATTCATCTTGGATTGCGCAGTAGAGGCAGGCAGACTTGTGGAGGAGATTTGAACCTGTGACTTGTTCATTTTCTATGCTAGTTTGTGTGTAGCATGTGAGATAGTGCTGAGAGCTGTGAGAGCTTTGTGCTATGTATTGTTACATGTTCTCTATCATTATAATATACAGATAGTTGGGGGTTTTCAGCTGTATGTTTTCCCCATTACATACTGTGTTATATGTGTGCTTGATTATGTTTTAATGTGCGCATGCGACTGCTTCTATTTCCGCAAATTGATGATCAATTCTAGAAGAGGTTATGTATTATGCATGAAGCTTAAATAGTGTGTAATCAGGATAATCTCAGTGAATAATTCAGCTATTATTCAAATTTCTACAGGATTAGTCTCAGAGAGGAAAAGAGCACCAAGATGAGAAGGAAAGCAAGCAAGCAAAGGAAGGACAAAGGAAAGCATAGGAAGGACAAGGAAAGCAAAGGAAAGCAAGGATCAATCAAGGAAAAGTTGGATCAAGCAGCTTCAATGAGAATAACTGCAAGTAACAGGTTGCATGTATGATTCCCTAGTTGGTTTTACAATGCATGGTTTATGGATGTGTATATTTGGTTTATTTGGTGTCATTGACATGAATTGGGTCGCGTTTTGACAGTGGTTTTAGCTTTGCGTTGCCATTTCCAAATTGCCATGGTGTGATGATATTATTTCTCAGTTGAGCTTTGGATTGCCATAATTTTTTGGATCCGGGTGAGGTGGTTTCAGGAAAATCCCAAGGGTTGGGGGTAGAGATGGTTTTCTCCGGAAAACCCTCAATAGGCGGGTGGAGACAGGAAAAATCCTCAAGGGATGGTGAAGGACTTCTGAGGCATAAGAGCTCGGTTTGGTTTTTTCATCTCGAGACCGGTTTAGGTGAGATCAAGGCATGGTGTGGGTGGAAGTGGTTTAACCAATGGATTCCTGTTGAGCCTCCAATCTGTCATAATTTTGTTGATGAAACCATCCATTTTCACATCATTCCATTCACCCATTGTCATCATTTTTAACCATATTTATTCATAAACGCACCAAATTCCCGTGTACATGTTTACATGGTTTATTATTATTATTTATATTATTTTTAATGAATCAAAGAGAATTATGCATGGTTTTACTAATGATAGTTTGATAGTTCAATTTTCTACAGTTTCCGCAGTTGTCTCCATGGTTGAGGTAGTAGCATCACTCTAGAATGAAATCCACCAAATGGGCATTGTTTCTAGAAGCTCCAATATGGATTTTTGTTGGTAAAATTCCACCCAAATCACACATGTGGACCTCTTGGCATAGATCAAGGGAAAATCACAACATTTTTTACCAATTAACTTAAAACGTGTTTTCTGAGCCAAATAAAGCAAATCTAGAAAAAAAGAAAAAACATGGGTTTTGTTCAGAACGGGCCCAATTAAGTGCTTCGTGAGAGTTTTTCCTGAATTCGTTCCCATTTGGGAGATATTTCAGGTTCTTTGGAGTCTTATTTCGCAGTTGCATGAGCAAACATTGCGCCCGTGTGTCAATAAACGCCTAGTCAAGAAAACAAAGGTTTGAATGGACTGTGATTCAACAAATTCGTGGAAAATAGGTGTCCATTCAGTTTTGATCTTTAGCCATATGAATCTCCTTGAAGTTACATTGCAACCCCTATATAAACACTCCATTGAAATAAAGAGGAGAGGTTAATTTTCTAAAGCATACTGCGAAATTTTACAACTCTGTTTTTCATTCATCTTTAATGAAGAAGTACCTTGAAGACTTGATGCGCAACTAACTGTTGGAGTAAATATTTGATTGCCTGTTTGTGGAGGGCCCCTGTAAATAGTGAAGGTTATGCATTTTATGTTTTTAATGTAGTTGTTTTCATTATTTCATTTTATCATTTGATGTAGTTATTTTCAGAATTCCAATTTGTCATTTGCCGTAGTTGTTTTCATAATTCCAATTTGTCATTTGATGTAGTTATTTTCAGAATTCCAATTTGTCATTTGTCGTAGTTGTTTTCATAATTCCAATTTGTCATTTGTCGTAGTTGTTTTCATAATTCCAATTTGTCATTTGCCGTAGTTGTTTTCAAAATTCCAATTTGTCATTTGATGTAGTTGTTTCTATAATTCCATTTTGTTATTTGATGTAGATGCTTTTGTAAATATTATTTTATCATTTGATATAGATTCATCCATCTTTCCTTTCGAATTGTCAAATTGTAGAGGATTCATAGTTTTACTTCTAGAGCAACAATGATTTATTTTAGAGTAGTTTTACAAGTTCATGAGTGGTTTATTTCAAGAGCATTAATGATTTCTTTTCGAAACAATAGTGATTGAGTGATTTCCTTTCAGCATACGAGTGCATTCTTTTCCGTTCATAAGTGATTTATTTACAAGTTTCATTGCCATAACATTTCATTTCAAAAACATAAAAATGTATAAATTCACTTTTCTAGAATTCGATTTTATCTTCATGCACAAGACTGTTATAGAATAAGAATTTTTAGAGACTAACAAATAAATTAGTTCAGATTTCTTCATAAGATAGAGAAAGTTTGTTTCATTTTTTACAAAGTAGAAAGCATGTTGATTTTTAGAACTTAGTTGTAATTTAAATTTATCAATTTCATTAGGAACATAAGAATAAAAACATCCTTAGAAGTAATCTCTACAAATCCAATCATCACACCAATAAAATAAATGAATAAAAGAGGCTTCTAGCATATATTGTGTACTTGCACTTCACAAGTTTACCAACTCCAGTCGATAATTTATGTAATCAATTTAAAACAATTAAATTGACCAAACAATTCCCTTGGTTGTTTTTGGATTGGTTTATCCCATGATTCCATATTCATGCTTGGAATATGGCATGGGGGTGATTGGTTGAAAGAAAGATTTGGTTTAGCATAATTGGTCGGGTGGTATGTGGAAGTCTCCAACCTGGTTGGCTTTTGCATGTGGTTAATAAGAGATAAGTTTCTCTTATTCTTAATGAGTAATTATACATTTTAGTATGTGGATTTAATGGTTGTTCTCACATTGTTAATTATCTGGTTATATGTTGGTTATAAGCATGGTTTTATGACATATATTAGTCATAGCTCTCGTCATGTTTTTACTTGTTACTGAATGAATAATGAATGCATGACCTAATTGGTGATATGATAGCTATTATGAGACGACATTGGTCCTTCTTGTTAATCCTCAGATAAGTTTCAGGTTCCTATGTTCAGATATGCATTCATGACCTATGGGTTGCATGTTCATCATGTGTTTGACGAAATTTCAATCTCGGTTGGGAGGGGTTAGGTTAAGTCCTGGTTCAATTTTTGGTTTATAAGCCTTGTTTCTATGCCACTCGTCATTTTTGGAAGTTCCATTGAGTTCTGAGTAGACTCCTGAGTCCTAGCCTTGAAAAAGTGGCTCAGAATCTGAGGTCGCTAGCATAGAAATAACTGGAAAAGTCCATAGTCATTGGCAAGTAGGCCTATGGGAGTGAATAGAGGCTTACAGTCGCTTGTATGCCTTGGAAAGGGAGCGACTGAGGCTCTAAGATAGTGAAACGATATTTATCTCAAGGGCTGGACACCTGGAGGGTTTCGATTGCTCCTTGAGGTCTTGTAGCACCTGAAGGAAGTTACTAAGGTCTTAAGTTCTCGACTACATTTCCTTAAGGTCAAATAGGAGGTTGAGTCTTATCATAGTGACCATCAACGCATTTTTACCCTGGAAAGTTGGTGAAAGTGGGTAAATGTGGGAGGAGTGGATTACATATGAACACCGTAGATGATATGTCATGTTGTGATTTGCAGGGTCTTCTCCAGGATTTCCATCGAATTTGGGAATACTAGTGGGTAACTTTGCTAGAACAATTTTCAATGCAATATTATGCTCGATGACATAGTTCATTGAATTTGATAGATCAATAAAAGCAAGTGTTACACCAATTTTTGGTCATCTAACCTGTTACTATTAGATGGACCAAAGTACGCCATGTAAGAGCAATTTTACCCTAGTAAAATTGCTTTCACTATGAAAAATAACTTAGTAATACACAATTTATTAAGTTTTTATGGTCTAAACAGGAAACCCCATGAAGAAATATCGAATAAATCCCTATTTGTTTTGTTTTCCTCAAGGGATAATTAATTTAACCACAGTTTAATTAATATTCCTGGTCATATTTAATCCAAAACAAGAAAATTAATTAGATAAATCACTATTTATCTTATTATTTTCTAGGAATAATTATTTAAAACATTATTTAAATAATATTCCTTGTTAGATTTGACTAAATAATTTATAAATAATTGAATAAATTGTTATTTATTGAATTATAACTCAACCACATTCTTAAATAATAAATAAATCATCTATTTATTTATTATTTACAAATAAAGGGATTTGACCAAATTCAAATTCTTTTTCCCTCCAACAAAAATAATAAACTATTCCATAAAAGTTGGATCTAGATTTGGTTAATAATATTTTAATTATGCACCAATATCTAGACCTAACTCAATATTTTGTTATAAATATAAGGGTTTTTCCATTCATTCACTACCTTTTGTTGCCTAAAGATCGCTCTGGATCTATACTTTTGGTATAACTTTGATCCTCCATCATTGTCATATTTTTCTACATTCTTGCTTGTGAGCTCCCTTTGAGGTCCATTTTTGTCTAGGTTTTCTACACCGTCAAGAGAGAGAGATCTTAGATCTGAAGCATTGAGGACATACAAGAACCCATCCCATTGAGGGGGACTGGTAACATCTTTCTATGTTCCCTTCTTAGGTGTCACAAATACAAAATTATTTTAAAATATATTTGTCTTGTCTATTGGATGCATGGATCAACTCTTGATTTTATTTGTTGTTTAATGTCTTTAACTGCATAGATCTAGATTTTGTAGCATTTATCTTGGTCAACTAACTACATATTTAAGGAAATTGACAGCCATATTTGATGTTAGGGTTGTTTGTTATGCACAACTAAAGTGAGATTTTTTCATACGCTTGTGATTAGAATTCACACTAACAACTAGCGCCTCCACAAGGGTTTATAATTACGACCACTATCGTTTTTCAGATCCCTGCATGACCAACTGCTTCAACCCCTAGGGTTTTTCTTCAGCTTCTTGTTTTTCTTTTCTTGATGTTGTTTTTAACCTTTCACACCCTAAAACAGTAAAAATTCTAACTTTCGTGTGTTTCTCGGCCTATTGCGAGGCTGATAGGTATCAGCCGCAGCTAAGAAAACACTTTTTTCTGAAACCTACTCCCGAGAGTGCCAGAAGTGCAGGTCGCACTTTTTGGGCCAAAACCTGCGACCTCAGTGCTCAGGTAGCAGAAAACTGCCAGAAATCTGCAACCTCAGCGGAAAATAGGTCAAAACCTGCGACCTGTCCTTTTTCCGGGATTTTTTCTGTGATTTTTCTGGGTTTGTTTGGGCTACTGTTTAGGGTTGTATCACCTTTGTTCCACCCATTTTGGACTTGTACTTGCTCTATTTTACTCGTCGAAGTAGGAACCAAGCCCCTCAGGATTTCAATATGCTTCCACCTTTTTAGGACGAGTTTAGCTTAAGCAGGTCATCTAAGATTTTAGTGTGTTCAACCATTTTTCAGATCTGATCCTGTACTTTCAGATCCATTTCAGATTGGTTATTCATCCATCCAAAACACCTCTTTTTAGTTTTGTTTGGTCCTCCTTTTGGGTCCCCTCCGTTTCCCTTCAGGTTGTAGCCTTTTGCCACCTCATTTGCAGCACTTTTCCCTCTGGTTTTTTGCTATTTTCTGCACCTATTTCCAGCAGATCTGACCTTTAGATCCCTGTCCCACCCGAATTTAGATCCATTAGCCTTTTTGTGTGTTTTGACTAGTTTTTACCCACCCATAGACTAGTCGTTGGGAAGCCCTCCTCCTTGGGTTTAAATTAATGCATCTTTAGATGTTTATTTTCTATCATATTTCAATTTACTTTAATGTTATTTTTAGATTTATTTACAGTTACACAACACCTTTTTTTCTTTTTTCTCTACACATGGCAGGGTTTAATTAAAATTAACACACTTATCACATACACGCACACCCTAAGTAAAGAGCGCCTGGTTTACACCGCCAGGCTAAGACTATAACATTGTAATCAATTAATCCTGCACCTCCCTGCCCTTGTTTCAACATTGTAATCATTTGATCCTGCACCTCCTTGCCCTTGTTGGTCTCTCTTCCTTCTGTGATCCCTGTCTATTTTCCATCATCGCGCCCCCAAGGCTTTCTCCCTGGAGACTCCAAGGCCTTCATCCTCAGTTTCCGTTAGGATCCCTTTCACGTCTGTACACTCATCCTCCTATGGGTTATGGTTTCCTTTAGGGGGGGACCAGCTCCTCTAGCATTTTCCCCCCTCCCGGAAACATGTATCCAGGACACGACATGCCTCACGCCTTTTCCCCATCGCATCCTCTGATGCTAGGGCCTGCTTTTTCTCAACTTGTTTACTGCAATTTTGCTCAGCCTCCTTATTATCCATATCCACAGCCACGTGCTCCAGAGCCTCCAACACAAGCACCTCCGCCTCCCATGCCTTCTCAAGCTCTACGTAATCCAGGAAACAATCCCCAAGGGAATATATCTAACACCGCAACCCAAAAACAGGGCGATCAACCCAAGCAGAACAAGCCTCTTCGCATGAATAAGCCTTGTTCTTTTTGTGGTGTCCATGGTCACTATATCCATGATTGTCCCCTTTTACCTCAAATGCGCCAACTGTGGGAAGCTTAAGCAGCATCTCGAGGACAGCAAGCCTCCGCTTTAGTTCCTCCTAATGTTGCGCCTACTAAATAGGTTGTGTTTACCAATCCTTTCCTCCAGCAAGGATATGTGGCTGCCTAACCCCCTGAAGGTCAGGCAGTCGCTCAACATCCTCTATCCAGTACCTCTTATTACCAGACCTTTATGATGCACTCTGACCAACCCAATACCGCTGACCTCAACCTTCAGACTCGGTCCCGTCAGTACACCCAACCCCCCACTACGTCTGCTACCAAGGCCCCTTCTTCAGGTCCCACAGAACCTCTTTCGACACCAATGGTCCTTTACTGATCCCTCAACTTAAGGCAGAGGTTCATACCAAGATACCCAAGGAACCATTAAGCCGAAACACTGCTTCTGGTAAAGCTTCCCACTCCTATAGTATAGTAGATGACTTAGCGCAATCCCCTGCCGCCATATCAACGCTAGAAGTCCTCCAGTCATGCCCTTCACAACGAAAATCTCTACTAACTTCTTTGCGCTTTGTGGATCCTTCAGATGATCATTTGATCGTCTTCGATGTTGATCGGTCAAAACATCCCCCTCTTCCTGCTTCCGTCACCTTCCAAATCCCTGTCAAGATTTGGAATGCCAACGTCTCCCGTTGTATCATTGATGAGGGGGCATCCACTTGAGTGATGTCTGCTTCGGTGTGGAAGTAACTTGGATCTCCTGAGTTGGCCCCTTCCACTATCACCCTCCAAGCATGGGATGGCCACTCTTCCCATCCCCTTGGCATGTTCCGCAAATCTATTACTCTTGCGGGAAAGATTGTTTTTGTTGACGTAGAAGTCATTGATGCCCCCTTACACTAAAACATCCTATTGGGTCCTAGGTACACTTGTGCGATGTCAGTTATCCCATCTGTGGTTCACCGTAAGGTGTGCTTTCTTCACAATGGAAAGATTGTCACCATCGACTAGTTGACATATTACGAACTGAAGTCTCAGACCTCCCCTGAGTCCATCATCTCTTTGGTGTCCAATAAAAAAATAGTCGAACCTCCAACCATTGTTTCACCTGGAGTCTACAAAGACTCCTCTTTTCTTGGTTCATTCCCTAGTCCTTCTCCTCCTATCTCTGATCCTAGCTCGTCGAACATATGCATGATGCAATCGTCTCGGACCGACCTCAAACGGACTAGTTCGACTAATCAACAGCCCCAATCTTCGCAACCTGCTCCTAGCACATCAACTCAACCTTCAGGACCCCCTCCTTAAGGCCCCTCATCTACAGTGGGTATCCATGAGCCTATCTACCCTCCTAGAATGATTCCTTTTGGCCTTAACCATCTCGGAGTTGTCTCGCCTAGCCATTACCCCTCTGGTTAGATACAGTTTCCCACTCCCCCTCCTGGAGTATTTTCGTTACTTGTTATGGCTACCTTATCTTCCTAACATGACCCTGGGGATCCCAGTCTGGTACATTGATCCCCCAGCCACCATCCCGCCTGGTCATCCCAAACCTTATACTTCTTTGACCCTGGTCCAACCGATCACTGTGACCCCTCCCTTTGCTTCTGTGCCTCAACCACCTCAACATGAACCTACTCCTATTGTGAAAGCTTTGGGTGAGAGGGGAAAAGCTCACAAGAAGGCACCTAAGGACAAGGCCGCCCTAAAAACCCCTGCTCCTCCTCAGCCTCCAAAGCATACCACCTGGTGTGCTCTGTGTGATTTTGTCGGTCATGCCACCCATACCTGTCCTGAATTGCCTCGTCTCAAACCCATGGTCAACAAAGCATTTTCAGATTCTTATATCCTAGAGGTATATGTCACTATACCCGATTCAATCTCGAAACTCAAGTATTTTCACACAAATCATCCTTGTGCTTTGTGTGATTTCCATGGCCACTGTAAACACCTATGTCCTCACCTCGAAGACTACTGCGCATCTTTGGAAGTGGTCCGCCAATTCGAGGCCAAGCACAACGAGTCCACCGCGCCCTTCTTTGTGAGTTTTTCTTCGGTAAAACCAGAGGAAACATTGACTCCCATTGACATTCCCCCTCCCGATGTCGAGATGATGGAGACTTCGGCCATTGTCCACTACCTGTCATCATCTATGAGATCCAGAGTGGAAGACCCCCCTAGGACTTCCCCTTCTATTTCGCCTGACCTCCCTTCAGCGATCACCTTGGGCGCAACATCGGTGGATCCTTCATCTACTTCTTCTTCAATCACCCTCTGTGACGATGCGCATGTGAAATTTTCTTCTCATGATGATGAGTCAGGTAGCTTCGTCGCATTAGGTGGTTTTTCTTCCACTAGTCACCCCATCTTCTATTACGATGACGACATTATGAAAGAAAACAACACCCCTGACTTTATCTATCTCCCTTACATCGAAACCATACATTCGAACCACATACACCTTGTGGTCATTACATTGACACACAATGTTTTGGTAAGTGGGCACCCATATTTGACAGTCCAGGAGAAGCAATTCTCCACAACCGTCCTATTCCATCTAGTTGTGTCGACTCTAGTACCATTATTATTCCCCATTTAGAAGAACCTCTAGAGTCTCATCTCACTTCAGATCACTCTAGCGATGATCCCCCTCATCATCCCTTCATCTTACATCAACAACCCAGTCCCCTAGACATTGTTGTTGACAAACCTGTGTGTTTTCTAGGTGAGCACCAATTCATTATCTCCAAATCCACTCTTTGGGATAGTGACACCATTTATGCCATCCCATAAACTTAGTTCATTTGCTTCATATATGTAGTACCAAAAGAGATTGGTAATCCTCCATTCCCTTTCTAAAACTGCATAACCACAACGAAAACAAATAGTGCACCACATCACAAAAATGTGTTTCTAATCCACTTTTCTAAATACATTTGGCATGACCATAACATGCTTGGGTGAACCTATGCCCCTCAACCATAAAAATCCCAACTCTCAGCCAAAAACAGCGCTGAAACCTCCTTTCTCGGACAGGTCACACTTTTCAGGTCATTTCCTGGGACAGGTCACAGTTTTCTACCCAGTACCTACTTCCCAGGTCGTAGAATAGACCCCAAAAAGTGCGACCTCGTCTGTTCCTGAGCTTTGGGTGCTAAACTAAACTTTTAATCCACTAAAATGAAAGATTAGGGTTAGGCCTCTTACCTGCAACTGACAGATCTCGATTCCAACGGTCGGTTTGTCCGCTACAATCACCCCAAGATTTAGGGTCTTTTCTCCTCTCTACATTCACCACAGCTACACTTGCAAATGAATCAAATTGGAGGGAAAATGCCTTATTAAAAGAGAAACCCTAGATTTTTCTTTCGCCGGCTACGACCAAACCGTAGCTCAATTTAACAAACTATCAGCACCGTTGGAAATCTCTCACCAAGCTCTCAAATGGGTATCCTTTATTTTTTTGTGATTTGATACTTCACCTCGACACATTTTTCCAAGAAGGGTCACTTCACCACTCCTCAAAATCAAATTTCTTCACTTGCAACACTTGTACTTAGGGCACCACTTTGCCTTCATACTTTTCCATGCTCGTGTTGATTTTCATCATGAGTAACCATCTTGTACTCATGTTTTTATGGTCCCAACTGAGCCTGTTCTGTGTGGCAGCATCATCAATTCGCCCTTGTTTAGAGCATCTGAATTGAGTCATCATCGCATCCATAGAGTCTATCCCGAGTCCCATTGTATCCTGCTATAGTCCTCCATCCTTCATTTCTTTGTTCCTCTCTCGTGTCGCACATTTTAGCCTTCATTCATATTGTCCCCTATCCCCTCCGGTGTTGCGTCAATAGTTTCCAGGTCATCCATGCCCTTTATGCTCTAACAAGGGAAGTCGTCAGCCCGCTACTTAGTACCCCCCATTCCACCATCATCCCTAGTGACAGTCTATTAGTCTCTCTACTATGATCTCTCATGCCTTATTTGAGGATCACTTATTGCCTCACCTATGGTGGACCTCCTTCTGTCGACATTCGCTTATTCATTCCAGAAGACAAGTCTAAAGGGTCGTGTACCTTAGTTCCAACTTCCACTCTTGTTCGGTGCCTCGGATCAGGAAAAAGGACTCTCTCTTGCCCTTTGACTTGATTTTGTCTCAGCTCCGGCTCCTTATGGCATGATCAAGACCCGTATACTTGATGGTTCATTGATGCAACAGATTGTACCAGTGATTCTCAGGTGTGTGTGAGATGTTTCAGACCTCATGAGGGGGTGGCCCTTCAAGTAGCCCCCCACATACCCAGATGACTTCTCTATTACAACCTTGGATGCAGCTCCAGATTTGATGGTTTCAGCCTTAGTCGCTTGCAGGGCCTTTCTAGTCTGCATGTGTCATTCATATTTTCAAAGCCCTTTCCTATTTTACAGGGCCTCTTTGGTTGTACTTATATCTCATGTACTCGGATTTCATTTTGTAAGTCTTGGTCGTTGTCTCAGGCATAGTATGTATGTGGGATCCATTATCATGTTTTTATCTAGCCCATGTTTATGCCAGCATGTACTATATAGTTAAGTTCCTTGTTTAGTGGACGCATTATTCTTTATACTTGGTTATCTCAACGAGCATAGGTATGACTCCCCTGCCTCATGTAGCACGGGTATTCACTCATAAAAGAGACTTGTCACACCTGTAAGTCTTGCCTCCTCGAGGTCTTGTCCTCTAGCACTTTAGTCTGCCTTATATTTCTCTCTTTCTGACTCCCCTTCGGTGTCTAGTAATTCAGTTCTTACAACGTAATTCGGTCATACGATTAGCTCCTAACACTCGCACGCTGGGGGGGAAATCTGTTACACCAATTTTTGGTCATATAACCTATTACTATTAGATGGACCAAAGTACACCATGTAAGACCAATTTTACCCTAGTAAAATTGCTTTCACTAGGAAAAATAACTTAGTAATACACAATTTATTAAGTTTTTTATGGTCTAAACAGGAAACCCCATGAGGAAATATCGAATAAATCCATATTTTCTTGGTTTTCCTCCAGGGATAATTAATTAAACCACAGTTTAATTAATTTTCCTGGTCATATTTAACCCAAAATGGGAAAATTAATTAGATAAATCACTATTTATCTTATTATTTTCTAGGAATAATTATTTAAAACATTGTTTAAATGATATTCCTTGTTCAATTTGACTAAATCGTTTATAAATAATTGAATAAATCACTATTTATTTAATTATCACTCAACCACATTCTTAAAGTAATAAATAAATCATTTATTTATTTATTATTTACAAATAAAGGGATTTGAACAAATTCAAATTCTTTTTCCCTCCAACAAAAATAATAAAATATTCCATAAAAGTTGGATCTAGATTTGGTTAATAATATTTTAATTATGCACCAATATCTAGACTAAATCAATATTTTGTTATAAATAGAAGGGTTTTTCCATTCATTCACTACCTTTTGTTGCCTAAAGATCACTCTGGATCTATACTTTTGGTCTGACTTTGATCCTCCATCATTGTCATATTTTTCTACCTTCTTGCTTGTGAGCTCCCTTTGAGTTCCATTTTTGTCTAGGTTTTCTACATCATCAAGAGAGATAGATATTAGATCTGAAGCATTGAATACATACAAGAATCCATCCCATTGAGGGGGATTGGTAACATCTTTTCATGTTCCCTTCCCAGCTGTCATAAATACAAAATTCTTTAAAAATATTCTTGTCTTGTCTATTGGATGCATGGAGCAACTCTTGCTTTTATTTGTTGTTTAATGTCTTTAACTGCATAGATCTATATTTTGTAGCATTTATCTTGGTCAAGTGTGCCAAGAGGAAACATCCTAGATTAAAAGGGTTGTCGTTGAAATTGGTACCCCAATGGAATAACATGTCAACAAGAATATATCCCCCACCCCCTTAAACATTCCAAGGAACTCAAGTTCTCCATGGAAAAGGTGATCCTCCTAAGGTTTGACTTTCCTACGGATTAGTAAATTCACCAGAAACATTTATTCCCCCAACAATGTTATGGAATGGCATGAATGTAGTATTAGAATTCCGTCTAAAAAGAAATTTTACGTTAGGCATAAACGAACTTCCTACATATATATCAAGACCAAGGGATGGACCCTTTGAAATGGATGGTGATACTATGTTTGAACCTTCGACAGTAGACATGGGTATGCTACACATAGCTATGTCCTCCAAGGACATTATCTATGAATGGCATGAAATTCCACCTCCTTGTTTTTCTTTACCACTCCTTCATTCAACCTTGATGTCCTATTAGCATTCCTATAATCTTCTTGTTTGAGATCCTTTAGAATATGCATAAAATTGATGGCCTCGAATATAAGGCTCCCTTTTTTTATTCTTACAATGATCTTGGCTAGGTTTATTGCTAGTCGAAGGTTTAGTGTTGTTCAGAAAATTAATAATAATCATTGAATCCCTAATATCTATTATAGATTTCACAATGGAAGAATTTCTATATTTTATTTGCTAGAGGTGAGCATAGACCTTTTCCTTCTTATTTATGGTTATTACTAGACCCCATGCATATTTATATCTTGGATTTTCCCCTAGGATTAATAATGTTCCCCCACTATGCTTTCCTTTCGAGGGTTTCTTTCACTTCTCTATCAAAGAAGAAGATATATAATTTTTTTTTCCCTTTTATCGACTCTTTGAATTTATACTCTTTCATTTTCATACGACATAAACAATGATGATATGGTTGAGGGAACACAACCTTCAACTAATAATCTCTTCCTAGAAAGATGGTAGCTAGCCACTTCTTCTCGTCGCAGTCGAGTAACTACACTTGGTGGCCCTCCAATCCCTTGATTTTGATATCTTTAGACAATAATACCTGAGCTTTCACTATAGTGAATCTAGGATGCTTATAGAGCTAACCATACTTTCCAACAAGGATACTTTCACGACGTTTGCCAAACTCACTTGAGAATTGGCTTTTTTGTGAGTCATCCCTTATACTTTTGATGCTATAGATTGAGCATATATCTCTAATTATTTTTGGATACCAATCAAATGATGAGATCTTTGAAGGTGATCTTCCAAACTTGTTTCATAAAGATGCTAGAAAAGAGATGTTATTAAGTTTCAATTTCCAACTAACAAGCATTGTTGTATGAGCGATGTTGATCACGAACAATGTTAGGGTTTTCTTTGGTTTTATTCTAGTAGCCGCCTTTGAACCATGGATCATAGTCACTTCCCCCTAGAGGGATTTGAGGCCTAGAGAAGGCGAGCATACAAGGAATAAATGGATCAATGGGGATTTTTCTTTGTGCAGGGTCGAGCAAATTGTTGACAAACACATTATTGATCTTGGAGTTGGAGGGGAACCAAATCTATCACCCATAATGTATGATTTTAACTAAGGCGATGAATCTTCTTGGGCATGGAACATTCATGCAGAGAAAATACGGTCTACCCGATGTGATGTAGCTCTAAATATGCTTATTCATGTTAAATTTTCTTAGGGCCGATTCGAGGATATCAAGTAGCGAGTTTGTACTCACCCCCCCCCCCCCCCCAGGATTTATGGTATTTTTTTTATTATGGGATGATGGGATGATGGGGGCTTATGCGGTTGTGTGTGGGTTTCTTAAATATTTTTTCTTTCATTCCCAAGATTTTTTATTTAGTCGCTCTGAATGAAAATAGTTATTTTATTCCTCTATTGGGGTCGATGGGATGGTTCGAAGAATTGAGTCAATCTCAGCATTTATTTAACGATGGATTATAGTCTGCATGTCCATATATACACTTATTCTCACCCCTAGTCCCCAAATCAGTACATATCTTATCAAAAATCCAAAACAAAAGGAGGTTTTGAGATCAAAACAAAACAGATCTTACTAGATATATATATAAATCCATAATGGTAGACCCATATTGATTTGGGTCAAGGATGAGGACACAATGGAGAGTTTCAAAATCAAGATACAGGAAGAAATCAGGCTCCCAACAGTAGAGGAAAGGATCATCTTAGTAAGGAACTCTTGCAAGACAAAAGGACCCTCAAATAATACAAGATAAGTATAGGTTCCTCTTTTTCCATGTTATCGAAATTGTGTCAATGAATAGGACTTGGCCCTTCAACCTCCTATAAAGAAGCATCTAGAGGGGGTGTAAGATCTGCTAAGACCACAACCCCAGTTAGGTCTTTATCTAGGCCTCACATAGTGGAAAATATGGAGAATCACCCATGGCTATAGATCCACAATCAACAGGTAAACAACATGTTCTCTTATTTCAATGAAGAGGTTGTAATATATAGATTTAACAGATTCTCGACCAAATATGAAGATCTATACTAATGGATATGCACGAACTAGACCACATAATGTGACATTTACTTATGTTCGAAGGGTTTTTTCATTGTACACCCTTCCTCAAAGAAGATTACTAGAAACTTATGGAGGAAGGGTCGTGGTTCTAGGGAAGAGTTGAGTTATTTACAACTCCCTGATTCCTAAAATTTGACTCATCAACCATGGAAGTAACAAAAATGTTTTTCTTGGTTCGGTTTCCATACCTCCCACTCCCATTTTGGCACCATCAAGTCCTTGAATACATCAGAAATGCTCTAGGAGTATTCATAAAAATAGATAGTGAGAGAATAACAAAGGGGCTTTTCACATATCTATGCATTTGTATGGAGATTGACCTAGCAAGGGGTTACTAGATCACATCCAGTTGAACAATGGACATTGCTAGTGGACACAAACTCTAGATTATAAAAAAACATGACCTTTAAATGCCATGTGTGCAACCAAACAAGACACTTACAAGATAACTTCCCTATGGCCAAAAAACCAGTAAACAAGAGGAAAGGGAAGCAGTTTAAAACAAAGAGTTGGAAATCATACGAGCCCACTTTTTTTATTACGAAGAAGAGGTGGATCAAATGTATCTCCCAAAAAAAAATCATGAAATGATTGAAATAAGAAAACAGGAGAACCAACAACCATAGATAGTAGAACCCAACCAAAACATAGGAATGACAGTCCCATCAAATCCTACCGTAAAAGAAGCAGTGACAACAAAGAATGAGCTACCACTAGGAACTAAAATATCTCATGTATCAAAGGGCTCTAAATCATAAAATGATCTCACCCCAACATAAAATCCAACAAATATGGCTCTAGATATTATCCAACCCACAACAGGGATTTGGAAGGGAGTAAAAAAGAAGAAAGGGAAAATGGATGATTTCTACAATTACACAAGTCGTCATGAATTCTAGCTAGTCTCACTTTTCCTAGCTCTGCTATGTGGGATTTAAGGCATTATTGTGACGAATCCAAATGATCTTTTATCTTTGAATACATGCTAGTCATGTATCTACAAAATTTTATTTTATTTATTTTTTATTTAAAAAATAAATAAATAATATTATGATTTTTTTCTTTTTCTTTTTCTTTTTCTGATGAAAATAGTTTCAATTTCCAACTGACGCAAAGATCACCAAGAAGGATCGCGTATCCCCACATTTTGGTGATTCTCTACTACAAGAAACTTTCCATGTATCATGACATAATGGAAGACCTTGGGGAGACAATCAGTTTTCCCAACATGTTTCCAAATGCCAACATGTTGAGGAAGAGGTAGAGTCAACGTTTGAGTTTAATAACCATTATGAACTATATATTCATTTTTATCCTATCCTTTGTTATCCAACACAAAAATGCTAATTGAAGCACACATTTTCAATAAGGTAAGAAGGATAGGTACCAATGGGGCCAGATTGGCTGGCGGGATGAGAGAGGCCCAACCTATCCATCAAATTCCATATGCAAACCAATTGGAAATATCAAACTGAGTTTTGAGACCTTGATTTTCAAATCCAGTCTTTTAGATGGAGAAGTTCATGATTATGTTCCATAGAAGGATTCCCCATAATTCCCTCCTTCCATATATTAATAATTTTGTTGTTTCTTGGAATAAAAATTAGCTAGGACCATATTAGAGGTGCTGCCACTTTAATTAATTCCAAGGATGTGTGATACCTTCTTTCCATCAAGAGGATTTTCTAGATATTTATTGTGATTCCCTCATAAGTATTTTTTAAGAAATTTTCTCCACCGATCTAGCTTAACAAATATTAGTCTCTATATCATCTTCCTTATAACTATATTCATTTTTGTAGTGCGTGTAATTCCTCAACTACCATGGTTTTGTGAAGATTTGAGGGTGTTCCATTTAACCATAAGACATAGTTTTGATATGAATTACCATCTTGCCAAAGAAATCTGTGTATTTCTCTAGCTACTTATTTCATAATTTCGATTAGGGATAGAATTACTGAGTATTGATATATGGGAAGAGAAAGAAAGAATAATTTTATGAGGATGATTTTTCCCACATATTTTAATGACTGTGGTCACCATTGTTGAATTTGCATTTGATCTTTGCTAATAACACCTTCTAATTCTTTATAACGGACTCACTCAAAGATACTGACATCCCAAGACATTTAAAATAAGACCAAGACTCTAAGCATGGAAATATTAAAATTTTGGATATTGAATGAAGAAATAGAGGATTGGTATTCCAACAATATATCTATGTTTTTACACTATTCATTTTTCTTCCTCTACAGTTAATGTGGAGACCCATCCTAAAATAAGGGTGTCATTTGCAAATTGTGAATGATTTATTCCTCTTACTCAGATAACTATGTTAATTACATGAAGATAGTTGGTCACTAGTTTAGCATACTACTTTCTGCTTAATGCCTTTGCTACGATAATGTATAACAATTGAGAGAGAGGACATCCTTCCCTCAATCCCCTTTGTTTTACAAAAAATTCATAGGCCTCCCATTGACTAAAGGTGTTATCCATAGGCACTGATGCAAGCTTTATTCCATTGTACAAAACTATAATTAGACTTAAATCTAGAAAGGAGAACAAAAAGGAAAGAGTGTCATACCTATTCAAAAGTATTGATCATGTCTCTTTTTATAATTATTCCTTTGTCCTCATTCTCTTGGTTGGAATCTATTGTCTCTTTGAACATGATTATATTGTGTATCATTGATTACTTTTGCTTAAATCTAACTTGGTTCTCGAAGATTATCTTGGATAGGATATTCTTCGCCCTACTTGCCATTAGTTTGGTCAGCATTTGTTAAAGAAGTTGCTGAAAGGGAGGAACTGAAATATGGATAATTATGGAGGATTCACCTCCTTAAGAACTAGATCTAGGAAGAAAGAGTTATTGTTGGCTCATATTTCACGTTTTTTTAATATACAATGGCATATGCTTTAGGTTTCACATAATAATTAAAATAACATGATTACCTTCATTATCATGGCCAACTTTACTACAATTATTTGCAATTGACAATGCCTAAGATCATAAGAAAAAATAATTATTTTTCTGTGCAAAATAAATTGCTAAACAACTATTTTTTAAATTAAAAAAAATATATAATTATTGAAAAAATTAATAACAAACATGTATTCAATATTTTATCTTATTATCCCCGATGGAGGTGTGAGAGCCTTGAGATGTGGGGATCGACAAGGGGGTTCACCACCCCATGGTTCATATGGGCATTCAATTGTCTTATGTCGTGGAAAATGGGCAACGTGCACCTTCATGCGAGTTATCACGCCGAGGTAAGGTGGCATTCATCTCATTCAATGCTAGCTATGGTGATATTTCGAGTGCGGACTCAGTTATGTGGAGGGTGGTACATTTGTTGGTAGAGTTTTATGCAACTTTATATGGGATGGTTATGGGAGTGTTTTATGTCTGCATTTCATGAGTAAGTGGTGGATAATTGGAGGTAATATTGTCTATACGCCTGTTGAGTGACTGAGGAGGGGAGTCCTCGTTTCACTTGCATTTGGGGAGAGCGAAGCAGAGAAACGTTGACTCAACAGAAGTTTAGTTGGGATCTTGGAATCAAACATGGTTGTGTGAAACTACTTGACGAGTTATTTGGCCACCCCTTGTTCAAATTTGTTGAAGGAAGGTTGGTGTTGACACCTATTCCTATACTTTTTTATTTTTTAATATGCTACAAAATTCCTTACCTCCGTCGTGCTTGGCCACATCTCAATTGGCCACCAATAATCTTCTTCTCATTTTTCGTATGAACTTGTTTTTTTTTACACACCAAACATACCGAATGACACATTTTCATTTCCTATATGATGTTAATTATATTGATGGATGATACTTTAATTGGTTACATTTGTTGTACCTACAACCACAACACATGGGCCTATTTGTTTCATTGCAGAGATATATGGATGAAAAAACAACAAAAAATCAAAATCACTTGTGAAGTAAAATGTGTCACCGATTATTTTGATGGATTATGACATTATTGCATTGCAAAAATTTTGGAGAAAGGTTGCAAGGGTTTACATAATGCAACAATGGTGAAAAATGGATCATGGTCATATCTATATATCAACGTTGTGGAAACCTTGTGTTATGGTGGTTGAAAGTGGATCATTTGATTTTTATTTCATGTAATGTCATTTCCTAAATAATTTTGTCACAAAATTTATTTTCATGTATTGAGGGCCAATTTAGGTGATGTAGAGGCCCATTTGATTTTTCATTAGAATACTTAGGAGTTAGAAGTTACTAACTTTATGTTATGTTATTTTATTAGTGGTGAATGGGGACCACCCACACATGAAATACGCATACCCTTAATAGCTGGTTCGAAAAGCATGAATTTGAACAGGGCATGGAGGGAAAAGGCAGGAAAAAGGCCCAACAAAGATTATAAAAGGAAGAAAGCTCACTTCACTTGGCATTATTGGATTATCGATTTTGATATTAGTTGCTCAATTTTCTAAGTCGGGTCACTTGTTGTTTAGCATGAGTTTTCCGAGCGTAGAACTCACCCATTCTTCAGGGGGCTTCAAGTGCCACCCTAGATTGGTTTTCTACTATCATCCGAGATAGTTTCATTGTGATATCTTCAGCATTTTTAGTTAGTTTCCCCAGAAGTGCATATTTTTGGAGGACGCAGTGGTATTTTGAGAGGACGTAGTTGTGTTCTTGTGTGACTGTTGCTGGTTGATTTGATGACAAAAGGTTAATTAGTTGGATAAGCTATAGGCGAACCTAGGTTCATTAACTTGTTAAGTTATAGGCGAACCTCAGAGGCTGAGATTGATAGCCTATTTTTGGAGCAGCATGGCAGTCACTGGCCAACGCATAGGAGGAGAGTTGGGCATTGTTGTGGGAGAGTGCCTCAACCATTTAAGCCATTGTTTGTTGAGAGAGACAGAGGACGTCATAGAGGGATTATTTGTTGCATACTTGGAGGGTTGTTAAGTATTTAGTTGATGAATATGTAGAAAGTGTATTCAGTAGCTACTCGGAGAGTGTAGGGCCTATTGGGGGTCATTTTTGGAGGGTCATGATCAGGCCAAACCATTTCTAGGTTTTGGTAGGATTGATTTGAGGAGTCCTGGAGTAATTTTGGAGAATACTTTGAGCACCAAAATTTGGGTTTTCAGCCATCCCATTGTAGCAGCTAGTGCAGATTCACTGGGATAGCGCAGAGCATCACTTGGCAGTTTTTTCTGGATTTTGTGGTTTCACCCGGGCTTTGCTCAGCTTGACAAAAAGGCAAGCCCAGGTGAATTTCTACATATATTTGTACTCTTTCCCATTCCATAATAAAATGGCTCAGTTGTTTTCGGATTTCATATGGTACTGAATAATTATTGCAATGTTTTGAATTTTCCATGGTGTAAATTTATGGTTTTCTATATTAGCATTGTTTTTCCTATTTTGGAACATTACAGTGGTATCAGAGCAGTTGAGGAGGTTTGTATTGGTTTTCTTTAATGATATCTTCATATACAACAGGACATGGGACGAGCACCTACAACACTTAAAGACAGTGTTTTGTATTCTGGAGGAGCAGCAGTTCTACGCCAAATTGTCCCAAGTGTGAATTTGGGTTGACGGAGATGTTGTACTAGGGACACATTATTGGTGCAGATGGGGTCAAGGTGCATGAGGATAATATTAGGTCCATTCGAGATTGGGCAGAGCCTAGAGATGTGACAACGTTGAGGGTATTTTTGGGCATTTAAACTTACTACAGGAAGTTCGTCAAGGGCTTCTCATAGTTGGCAACACCCCTCATAGATTTGACCAAGAAGGGGGCTTTCGCGTGGACAAATGGAGCTCAAACATCCTTTGATCACCTCAAGGAGGTGATGAGTAGTTTCCCGATTTTGGTAATTCCATATTTCACACAGTATTTCATTTTGGAGTGTGATGAATCGAGAGAGGGGATCAGAGTCGTCTTATCCCAATAGGGGCACCCCATTGCTTTCAAGAAAAGGAGTCTCTTACCCCATGAGAGGTCGTATTCCATATATGACAAGGATATGTTGGCCATTATGCATGCATTGGCCAAACTCAAACAATATTTGGTGGGGAACAGATTCAGGGTGAAGGCAGATCATAATAGTCTTTGCCACTTCATGGGGTAGCAAGGCCTCAATGACAGACAACATAGACGGGTCAGTAAGGTGCAAGCCTACACTTTTTATATTGAGTATGTGCGGGGAAAGCACAACGTGTTTTCCGATGCACTATATAGGATACCTAAAGGGATTTCACTCATGATACCTAACCATGACTGGAAGGCATATTTATTAGTGGAGTACTCCAAGGATCGTCGTGAATGTGAGATCCTGGAGGAAATTCATGCAGATGAGTGTTATTGGGTGATGGTAGAGGTTATCTATTATAAGGGGTGCATATTTCTGGTTCCAGGCACACAGTTGAAAGAGAGGGTACTTCATGCAGCTCACGATTCTCCACTGTCAGGGCATCAGGGGTTTAGGAAGACATATATGGCTTTGAGAGAGCGCTTCACCTGGAAGGGCCTCAAGGGAGATGTGTTGATATATGTATAAGAGTGTGAGGCCTTTCAGATGAATAAGGGAGAGTTGACGCATCCAACAGGACTATTGTAGCCTATGTCCATTCTAGAGGGAAAATGGGAGATCATTTCTATGGATTTTTTCACAAGACTTCCCGCAGTGCAGGGGAAGGATTGTATTTATGTAGTGGTCGATAGAATTAACTGGGTCACTTGTTGTTTAGCACGAGTTTTCCGAGCGGAGAACTCACCCATTCTTCGGGGGACTTAAAGTGCCACCCTAGATTGGTTTTCCATTATCATTCGAGAGAGATACATTGTGATATCTTCAACATTTGTATTTAGTTTCCCCAATAGTGTGTATTTTTGGAGGATGCAGTTGTGTACTTGTGTGATTATTGTTCGTTTATTTGACGACGAAAGGTTTATTAGAATTCAAAGTTATAGGAAAATCTAGATTCATTAGCTTGTTAACCTATAGGAGAACCTCAGAGGCTGAGATTGATAGCCTATTTCTGGATCAGCATGGCAGTCACTGGACTAGTGCAATGGAGGAGACCTGGGAATAGTTGTAGGAGAGTGCCTCAACAATTTTAGCCATTATTTTTTGAGAGAGATAGAGGAAGTGCCTGAGGGATTATTTGCTACATACTTGGAGGGTTGTTGAGTATTTCGATGTCGATTATATAGACAGTGTATTCAACAGTTAATGGGAGAGTGTAGGGCCTATTGGGGGCCATTTTTGGAGGGTCATGATCAGGCCAACCCATTTATGGGTTTCGGTCAGATTGGTTTGAGGATTCCGGGAGAAATTTTAGAGAATTTTCTAAGCACTGAAAGTGGGGTTTCTAGCCATCCAATTGTAGGAGCTAGTGCAGATTCACTTGGACAGCGCAGAGCATCACTGGGCAGTTATTTTTGGGTTTTGTGGTTTCATCTGCCCTTTGATAAGCTTGCCAAAAAGGAAAGCCCGGATGCATTTCTTTATATATTTCTACTATTGACCATTTCATAATAAAATGGATCAGCTGTTTCCAGATTTCATATGGTACTGAATAATTACTACAATGTTTAAATTCCCCATGTTGTAAATTTATGGTTTTTTGTATTAGCACTGTTTTCCCTATTTTGAAACATTACATTTCATGTTATGATTTCAAAATTTGTCATATGGAAAAGTATTGGGTTAATACACAGTCACAACATTATTGTATATGCTTCAACATTGATATGTTACATGCACATTACATGCATTTGCGAGATTTGTTAAACACTATGTCATATGCATCAAACTACATTGAGAACCCACACGATGTTTCATTACTTAAATACTTAAATACTAGGCATGATATGTTGTTTTGAGAAATATCCCATCATAGTTGTGGGACCTTTTTTTGAGTTGGATTTGTTGAAAAGTGTAACTAGGTTAGGTCTTCATAATGACATGTAATTATGATTTATGTAAAGAAGAGACAAAGACAAATTAAATGTATTTATTGTATTGCTTGCATCACTGGTTTCATGAGCAAGAGATTTTATTTACAGGTCAAAGACTTCTTCTTGATCTCTTTAGGATTTTTTCATCTTGTCATAAAGATAATAGAGTCCTTTTCATGTAAATGAGCTCATGTTACACTTGTAAAAACACTCTTTTGTCTATATAAAAATTGCTCTCCAAGACCTTATCACTAGGCCTCTCCAAGTCGACCTAAAACCTATGAATAAACCTCAAAGATGAAATCAGCCTTCCCTACAGCATGCATGTCAGCCCTAAGGACATGAGACAACTCATATGTATAAGATCTCTCAACCTCATAAAGGATCATCCATCTCGGACAAGTGTACAATCTATATATGCGAATAAATGAGCGAAGAGGACAAGCAAAGAAGAGGTAGTATAAGTTTACCTTGATTCAGCCTAAGCCACGCTATATATCTCATGAAAATCTAAAAGAGGTCGAGGTCTGTTCTAGGATCTGTTGCAGAATCAAAGAGACTTCGGTCTTGGACATAAAGTGACTCATTAAGGTTTGAAAGGATAATTGAGGAAAGGAATCAAGGAGTTGAGAAGAGGAACGAAGGTAGTGAAGGAAGGAAGCACTTGTTTGGGGTTACAAAATTATAAAGGCCAGATGTTCTAGTGTAGATGCAATGCAGTATAGTGCAGAAAAAAGGAGGATCAAAAAAGTAGTTGAGAGGAGCAGTGAAGGCTAGCGACAAGGTTCTTGGGAGGATTCTTGTGCCAAGGGTCTTTGTCATGGTGTTGGTAATCGTTAATTGAAGGTCTATAAGAATAATTTCTAATCATGTTTTCCTCTCAAAAAGTGAGAGGTTTTGGCCCTAGATTACAAGCCTAAATATTGTGTCCCTTGTGTACTTGATAATTGACTTGATGAGAAGAACATAATAATCCAACGAAGATAAGATCTAAGAAAGAAGTATAAATTAAATCACAAGTAACTATCAAGAAGATAAATTTAATAAAAGCCCTCAATTTTTCAACAAGATTTTGGTTGCACTACTTGTATCATTGGTGATTGTTGGTACTTCATGATGTGTTCACCTATTGCATCGTATTAGGGTTTCCTTTGATAATTCATTGTGAATATGAGATTGAGTTGGATTTTTGATATGGTTTTTCATTTATATTTTAACAAGTCTGTGCTCCCAAGATTTATTGGATGGTATTGAGAAGTGAAATCCTGTCTTGCGACTTTAATGCTCCATCATGAGCCTTGTCAATGATGGATACCCTGTGTCATTTTAATTTACCACTCGGATTGGAAAGTTTTTTTATTTTTTTTTTCTCGGTTTTACACCCTAGCTTATGTAATTCGAGTTGATTTGCTAGGTCCCTATATTACTATTATAGTCTCTTATTATTATTATTGTAGCCCCCTTATTGTTATTTTTGTACCCCTGTAACCCCCATATTGTTATTATTGTGCCATTACATTATTATTGTTAGGTCGACTAGGATTATATTGTGATCCCATGGACTCCTATATATAGAAGGAGGTTTTGTCATTTGTATCATCGAAGAATTGTTCATTTATGAATTGTAAAGGAGGTTTCCCCCTCGAATTGGCTTATTTCGAAGGCGTTGATCTCTCTTTTCTTCTATTTTGGAGTTGGTTTCATAACATTTGGTATCAGAGCTTTGGATTCTAGGGTTTCGCTGCTCCATATAGGTCATCATGGAATTTTACTACAAATTTTTTTCTATGAAGGTTCAGAAGCTGAAATTTTTATCACACAAAGTCGAAATCCTGAGGAACTTTGTGTAAAAATTTTAGATCTTGGTTCGCAATATTTTCGGATATATGATCTGGGGAAGTTAGGGTTTTGCAGGCTCTCGAATTTCATCTAAAAGAGGTGACCTTGGAAATTCATCATAACTCTCTCTCTGAGCATCAGATTGGAGTTTTGTAAGAAGTGGCCAAAAGTACACAAACTATAGTTTTCCACGTATCAATTTCAGATACAAAGGAGGAACCAGTAACACGTGGCATTCCAGACAAGTGCACTCTACTGAACTTGTCCATAATTAGGTCATTATGGGATATTGGGCATAACTTTGTCTTGAAGCATCCAAATCAGGTCAGACCTATGGCATTCAAAATAAGATTCAGAGGGCTATTACAAAACCAAATTTCAGATTTTGAAGATTTGAAATCACAGAGATAATTAAGTTTCAATGTCGAGCTCCTCAAAAGCAAGAAAAAGGTGTGCATTTTTTTTCAAATTGCATAAGTCTTGTTTGATAAATCAGTTTGAAGTGATTCTAAGGGCATATTGAAGCATATATATATATATATATGCTTCAATATGCATATACATATACATATATTCTAAAATGCCCCCTAAAAAGAATTCAACACCCATTAAGCCCTCAGAATACTCTATTACGACTCATGAAGATGAAGAAGTGCAACATGATATATCAAAAATACAAGAGAAAGTGCATCAAATTTCACTCTCACAAAGATCAACAAAAAATGAAATGGAATTTTTGAAGAAAGGCGTGGAAGCTAATATGGATGGTTTGGAGAAGGGCATGGAAGATAATATGGATGGTTTAAAGAAAGGCGTGGAATTTAATATGGATGGTTTGAAGAATGGCATGGAAGACATGAAAGCTAAGATTGAAAAAAAATTGAAAGACAACATGGAAGACATGAAGAATGATCTAAAAGTAGACATGGAAGGTTTGAAGGAAGGTTTGACAAAGTTGATACAATAAATGATTCCAAAGGGCGAAAATATAGTAGAGGAAACTCATTATGAGAACAAAATAAATGTTAATCGTGATTTCATAAACTCGAATGTTGGATGGAAGACCCACCATATTCCAAAGATCAATATGAGGAAGTTTGATGGAAAAAATCCCGTAACATGGATACTACATATGGACCAATATTTTTATCTCAATAACGTGAAAAACACACAAAAGGTACGCATTGCAACTTTATATTTAGAACAAAATACATTTTTATGGTATCAATGGCTTTGCTCTCATAAAACCATTGTCATTGGGTCAATTTTTACGAAGGAAATGATAGCACGTTATGAGGATGCAAAGAGAAAAATCTTCTTTAGAAAATTGATAAATCTTAAACAAAAGGGTTCAGTGGTGGAGCACATTTAGGACTTCAAAAAATTGAATATAAAGGTAACTGATATTCCAGAGGAACACAGGATGGATTTCTTCATAGGGACTTTAAAGGATAACATCCAACATGAGGTTCGCGTTTGGAAACCTGATTCATTGGAGAAGGAATTCAGGTTGGCAAGAAAAATTGAATGTAAAATTATGGCGACAAGGAAGCCTGCCACTCACATCTATAAAGATGGAAGTGTTGCTACTCCTAGACTTCCACAACTTATAAGGTTGACACCACAAAAATTGGAAGAAAAAAGAGCAAAAGGGCTTTGCTATAGTTGTGATATCAAATACACTAAAGGTTATAAGTGTGCTGAGAAGAAATTATTTTGCATACGTTGTGAAGAGGAGGAATAAAATGAACAATAAACTTCAAAAGAATAGGATATACACTAGGAACCAACCCTAGAGAAAGAAGAAATGAGCCCGACCATATTGTGTAATGCATTGGCAGGAATTACCACTCCTCAAACTCTCAAGATAGAAGGACATATCAAGAAGAAAAAGGTAATATTTTTTATTGATTCGGGTAGTGCCCATAATTTTATTCATTATAAGGTAGCCAAGGAATTGAATTACTTCCTATACCCAGCACCAAAATGTCAAGTGGTGGTTGCAAGTGGAGGAACTATAAATTGCTCTAGAAAATTCCATAATATCAAGTTAACCATGGGGGAATATGCATTAAATAGTCCAATGCTTTCAATTCCAATGGGAGGTGTTGATGTTGTACTAGGAGTACAATGGTTACAATCTTTGGGGACGGTAGCTTTTAATTTTCAAGAACTTTTATTTAATTTTTTTTCGAAAGGAAACGAAGTCGAATTACAGGGTATTGCAGGGAATCTAGGAATGATAGTAAGTTCTAATGTCATGACAAAGCTTCTGAAGAAAGAACAACAATGCGTAATTGCACAATTATGCTCACTAGAAGTTCCAACATCAAAATCATCTATTTCTCCATATCTCCAAAAAGTCTTGTACTATCATTCCAAGGTGTCTGAAACTCCCAAAGGACTCCCACCTATTCGTGATCATGATCATGTTATTCATTTGATTCCAGGAAGTGTTCCTCCAAACATCAGGCCTTACAGATATCCTTATGTCCAAAAGAGTGAAATTGAACATACGATTACAGAAATGTTAGAGGCTCGTATTATTCAACCTAGTCAAAGTTATTTCTCTGCTCTAGTAGTATTGGTGCATAAGAAGGATGGATCTTGGCGCATGTGTCCAGATTATAGGGAGCTCAATAAGCTCAGTATTAAAGATAAATTTCCCATTCATGTGATTAATGAATTATTGGATGAATTACATGGAGAAATTTGTTTTACCAAGTTGGATCTTCGTTCAGGATATCATCAAATTAGAATGAAGACTGAAGATATTCCGAAAATAGCATTTCGAACTCATGAGGGTCATTATGAATTGCTGGTCATGCCTTTTGGCCTTACCAATGCACCTTCTACATTTCAAGGGTTGATGAATTCCATTTTCAAACCCTTATAATTTTTTTGTTAGTATTTTTTAATGATATACTAATCTACAACAAGTCTTGGAAGGGTCATGTTCATCATCTTGACAGGATGTTCATACTACTGGAGGAGAAACAATTATATGAAAAAACCTCCAAATGTTTCTTTGGAGTACAAGAGGTGGAATATTTGGATCATGTTGTATCTCACAAGGGTGTTAAGGTAGACCCTAACAAAATTAAAGGCATTAAGGAATGGAAAGTCCCCACAACCATAAAGCAGTTGAAAGGATTTCTCGTGTTAACAAGGTATTATCACAATTTTGTTAAGAATTATGGGAGAATAGCAGCACTTCTAACAACATTATTGAAGAAAGATGCATTTTCATGGACTCCTGAAGCAACTAAGGCCTCTGAACATCTTAAAGAGGCAATGTGCCTAGCACCGGTATTAGCTACGCCAAACTTCACAAAAACCTTTATTGTTGAATGTGATGCCTCAGGAAATGGAATTGGTGTTGTTTTAATGCAAGAATGAAGAACCATTGCTTTTGAAAGTCGTCCAATCAAGGAAGGTATTTACAGAAAGCTATTTATGAGAAGGAAATGTTGGCAATACTACATGCACTGAAGAAATGGCGACCTTACCTAATGGGAAGACACTTCAAGGTAAAAACTAATCATGATAGTCTTAAACACTTTTTGGAACAAAGAATATCTTCATAAGAGCAACAAAAATGGGTCATAAAGATGTTGGGTTATGACTTTGAAATCATCTACAAAAAAGGGAAGCTAAATGTTATGAAACCAACTCCAAAAATAAAATAAAAGAGAGATCAATGCCTTATGAATAAGCCACTTCGAGGGGGAAACCTCCTTTACATTAAATAAATGAAAAATTCTTGGATGATACAAATGAAAAAACCTCCTTTCTATATATAGGAGTCCATTGGGTCACAATATAATCCTAGCCGAGCTAACAATAATAATGTAAGGGCACAATAATAACAATATGGGGGTTACACGGGTATAACACTAACAATAAGGGGGGCTACACTAACATAATAAGGGACTACACTAGTAATATATGGACCTAACATGCCCCTCTCCTTCAAACAAGTGTTGTCCTCAACGCTTGATTATTTCTTGATGCTTCTGTATAAAATTCTCATCCTCCCATGTGGAATGTTCAACAGGAAAGTTCTTCCACTTGCTGAGGTACTTTGCAATTGATCGATTTTGTACTTGTCGAGTTCTTATTTCTGTGACTGCTTCAGAACTTCTTTCGATGTGATGTTGATCTTCCTGTTGTTTCCTTCAATTCTGCACCAAAGTTAGGTTATCCTTTGAGAGTTGGAGAACTTGTTTTTGATGCTCGATGTGATCTTCCACTACTTCATTATCCATATTATCTTTCATTTGATCCTTCAAACCATCCAACTTACCCTTCATTTTTTCTTTTAAACCATCTATGTAATCTTTGATTGCTCTTTGTGAGATCGAAATTTGTTGCACTTGGTACCGTAATTTTGATATCTCATACTGCAATTCTTTCTCTTCATGTGTCATAGTATAGATTTTTGGTGGCTTAATGGGTATGGAATTATTTTTTGGAGGCATTATAGAACCCAATACTGATAAAAATTCTTCAATATACCCTTGGAATCACTTCAAACTATTGTTTCAAACAAACATTATGCAATTTTAAAAAACAAATACACACCTTTTTCTTGCTTTTGAGGAGCTCGATATTGAAACTAAATTATATCTATGATTTCAGATCCTCAATATATGAAATTTGGTCCTGTAGTATCCCTCTGAATATTCTTTCGAATGCCACAGGCCTGACCTGATTTGGATTCTTCAAGGCGAAGTTTTGCCCAATCTCCCCCAATGACCTAATTATGGACTGGTTCGATAGAGAGAACTTGTACTATGTGCCATGTGTCACTATTTCCTACTTTGGCTCTCAAATTGACACAAAAGAAACTAAAATATGTTTAATTGCGGCCACTTCTTATAGAATTTCAATCTGATTCTCAGAGAGAGAGTTATGATGATTTTCCCACGGTCACCTCTTTGAGATGAAATTCGAGAGCCTGAAAAAACCCTAAATTCCATAGATCATATCTCCGAAAATGTGGTGAACCAAGATCTGAAATTTTTACATGACTTTACTCATGCTTTCAAATTCACTCTGCAACAATTTCAGATTCTGAACCTTCATATAAAATGAGTTATATCTAAAATTCCACGATGACCTATTTAGGTGAAATTCGGGAGCCTAAAAAATACCCTAACTTCCACAGATCATATTTATGAAAATATTGCGAACCAAGATCTGAAATTTTTGCATGATGTTCCTCAGGATTTCAACTTTGCTCTATAAAAATTTACACTTCTGAACCTTTGTACAAAACAAGTTATAAAGAAAATTCCACGCTGTCTTGTTTAGGTGAAATTCGGGAGCCTTAAAAAACCCTAACTTCCACAGATCATATCTCCGAAAATATTGCGAACCAAGATCTAAAATTTTTATACGACATTCCTTAGGATTTTAGATTCGCTTTGCAAAAATTTCAGCTTTTGAACCTTCATAGAAAAAAACGTTATAGCGACAATGCCACGATGACCTGTTTGGAGCAGCGAAACCCTAGAATCCAAAGCTCTGATACCAAATGTTATGAAACCATCTCCAAAAATAGAAGAAAATATAGATCAATGCCTTATAAATAAGCCACTTCGAGGGGAAACCTCTTTTACATTACATAATTGAACAATTCTTGGATGATACAAATGACACAAGCTCCTTTCTATATATAAGAGTCCATGGGGTCACAATATAGTCCTAGCCGACCTAACAATGATAATGTAAGGGAAAAATAATAACAATATGGGGGTTGGTTGTATATTATGGACACTTGATGGTTTGAAGATAGTTTACGTAGTTTATACTACCAGCATATGTAACATGTAACTTATCATATTAATGAAAAGTTACAAATTTTTCCCTTGTGAAAAAAAAAGCAATATGGGGGTTAAAGGGGTACAACAATAACAATAAGGGGTCTACACTAACATAATAAGGGAATACACTAGTAATATAGGGACCTAACACTAAATGTTGTTGCAGATGCACTCTCAAGAAAGGATGAAGAGGTGGAAGCATTTCTTTGTGCCATTTCTATTATCCAACCAGATTGGACAACCGAAGCAAGGGACGAATGGAAGAAGGAAGAATAAGTGTGGACACTCATTCAAAAGTCGTAGCAAGATCCTAGTGCATCTGATACATTTAGTTGGAAAAATGATTCCTTATGGTACAAAGGTCGCTTATATATTTGTAAGAATTCCCAACTAAAACAAAAGATTCTTTTGGAATTGCACACTTCTCCTTTAGGAGGACACGCGGGATTTTTAAAAACTTACCATAGCGTGAAGAAAGATTTTTTTTGGGATGGCCTTAAAACTGATATTCAAAAGTTTGTGGCCAAATGTTTGGTTTTCAAGCAAAATAAATTTGAGGGAATTAAGATCTCAGGTCTTCTACAACCTTTACCCATTCCAAGTCAACATTGGAGGGAGAATTCAATGGATTTTATCACAGGTTTACCTAAGTCAGAAGGAAAGAGTGTCATCATGGTGGTAGTTGATAGAATTACCAAGTATGCACACTTTTGTGCATTATCTCATCCATTTAAAGCAATTACAGTTGCTACTGCATTTATGAAAACAATTCAAAATCTACATGGAAACCCAAAAATTATTGTAAGCGACAGAGATCCCATTTTTACTATAAATTTTTGGATGAAATTATTTTCTTGTTTGAGTACTCAACTAGCTCATCGCTCATCTTATCATCCTCAATCTGATGGTCAAACTGAGATAGTGAACAAATGTTTGGAAGGATATCTTCGTTGTATAGTATCTGATAAACAAACACAATGGGTCGAGTGGTTACCTCTGGTTGAATGGTGGTATAACATTTCCTTCCATACTGCAGCAAAAATGACCTCATTTATGGTGCTTTATGGATATCATCCACCGTCCATCACATCATCTTTAAGATAAAATTCTAAGGTTCAAGCAGTGGAAGATCACATCGAGCACCAACAACAAGTTCTCCAACTCTTAAAGGATAACCTAAATTTGGCACAAAATTGAATGAAACAACAGGCAAATCAACATCGCCGCGAGAGAAGTTTTGAGGTAGGAGACTAGGTATTTTTATGGCTACAACCATACAAACAAATGTCCCTCAAGCAAGCTAATAAGGATAATAAATTAACGCCAAAGTACTATGGTCCTTACAAGGTGTTGCAAAAGATTGGTACTATGGCATACAAATTGGAGCTTCCTTCTTCTTCGCGAGTGTATCCATTTTTACATGTTTCATGCTTAAATAAGGTTATAGGTGACAAAATTCTAGTTCAAACAATATTGCCATAATTTTATGAGGAAGGAAAAATCATATTGGAACCTGAATCAGTCACGGAAACAAGAACTCGACAGTAATGAAATTGATCAATTTCAGAGTATCTCATCAAGTGGAAGAACTTACCCACTGAAGATTCTACATGGGAGGATGAGAATTTTATATAGAAGCATCCATAGCTATTCAAGCATTGAGGACAACACTTTTTTGAAGGAGAGGGGCATGTTAGGTCCCTGTATTACTAGTGTAGTCCCTTATTATTGTTAGTGTAGCCCCTTTATTGTTATTTTTGTACCCCTGTAACCCCCATATTGTTATTATTGTGCCCTTACATTATTATTGTTAGGTCGGCTAGGATTATATTGTGACCCCATGGACTCCTATATATAGGAGGTTTTTTCATTTGTATCATCCAAGAATTGTTCATTTATGTCATGTAAAGGAGGTTGCCCCCTCAAAGTGGCTTATTTCGAAGGCGTTGATCTCTCTTTTCTTCTATTTTTGGAGCTGGTTTCATAACATGATTTGAGTAATTTACACATTGAACACCACCATAGTTACTAAAGCTAAATTGTTAGTTAGTTGGAAGTTAAGGTTGTAAGAAGGTTGTTGTAATTTTGTTCCCGACATTCTCCAAGTAAGCCTTATGGTTAATCGTGCATTTCTTTGTGTTCTTTTGTTAATTAGTCTATTTTCCCAAGTGCTTCCTCGCCTTTTTCCTCTACACGAGTGACCTTGTGACCCTGTCAAACATTATTCCTTTGAATTCAGGGCACATTTTTTGTATCGTTATGCCTTAAGCTTGAGAAAGGGTGCCTTCTACCCCTGTTCTCCACAATTTCTCTGAAACCTCGTCGAAAAAAAATGAAAAATGTTAAAGGGTTTGAAACCCTCTCTGAGAAATATTTTATTTATCACAAGTTTATACCCTCACTTGTATAAAATGAAAGGATGGTATGGCAATTTCATGCAACTCGAAATTATTTGTTGTGTCCTAGAAAGAGATTCAACCTCTCTTTTTTTTGCATTTTCCACTCCGCATAGAGCAAAAAATTATATATGTATAAAAACAATGTCTTTCAAAATTTCGCATGTGATATGGAGGTAAATTTCGCATGTCTTTTATTGATCTGTGAGTCACCAATTTGTTGTGGAGGTAAATCCCCTCTGCGGACAGAGGCGATCCCTACTAGCCCAGATCAGTTCTAGCAACAATCGTATCACGCTAAGGTGCAATTTCCTAATTGCAATAGACCAAATTGCGATGAAGGCATACCTCAAGTCCAACGTTGTTGTTTGTAGAGAAGATGGCGCTCCCATTTCCTTGCTCCAGCAGATCACAATCCTCTCGCTTGTCACGATCGAACACCTGCTCACACAAGAAACACAACAAACACAAGCATAAAACCCGATATATGCAATTATGTATCAGTCATAGAAGACACAACTCATGATCATAATGAACAATACGAGTGGAACCATAACCAATAGTCGCTTATCATTAATCAATACAAAGGAAAATACAACCTAGCTCTGATGCTTAATCTTCCTTCGGCGGGTCGTCAGCGGAATACGTCTTAGTAAAGCTCGTCGGGAACGGGGACAAGCCTCTCTCTTCGATCGTCAATCTCCTTGCTACTGATTTGGCTCTATGAGGACTATTGCAGCATTCTTTAGGCTATGAAGGCTCTTGGAGACTAGCTTGCAAAGGAAAATGGCAAGCTTATATAGATGGTGGAAAAGGAGTTGAGATCCCTACAATCATGGGATTGGTCCTATCCTCAAGGAAGCTTCCATGAGACGTGGAAAACCACTTCCTCTACATGGAGATCCGGAGCCAACCTCCCAACTCAATTTAGAGACCAGTTCAGGAATTGGTTGGAGTCAATCTTCCACCATTTATTTTTAAAAAACACTCCTTATTAAGCCTGGCGTGGGTGCGACTCTGGGACAGAGCGCCAGTTGGCGCGCCCTCTTTGGAGGATTTCCCCCAATGGCGCGGGTATAACACTGATGATTCGCGCCAAGGATAAAAAGGCTATTTTTTGGGTTTTTTCACAAGGAGTTGTCTTCAAGGGAATGAAATTCCATGTTCAGGGGAATGCCATAAAAGTGTTTTTAGGTCATATCACTGCTCACAGGTCACGGAATAAGCCCTCCAATGTGCAAGACAGGGGGATTGCAGGGACGGTGACAAATTGCTGTGTAACAGGGTCCTCCCGTTTTTTAGCCATTCCCTATTTTTAAGGAGCTCAACCTAATGTGTCTTGCCTTAAGTAATCAAGCCTTAATTATATTTAAAGACTTGTACTTTAAATTAAATAAAAAATTATCAAAATTGATTTTATGAGTTATGAGTATAAATCTAGGCTAAAAGGAAGACAAGAAGGACATAAGAGGTGTAGAAAATCCATGTAGATTCACATTACTAATTGTAATATGCTAAAAAAATAGACTTGAATCTACTCTACCAATTGTGGAAACCAATTACAATTGTGAAATCACAAAGCATGAAAGAGAAGGAATTTCAATCACACATTACACAAATATTTCCTAGGGAAAGCCTCAGCTAAAAACTTCGCTATATTTATATTGCTTAAGTCATAAAATATGAGAAGATTACAATGCTTTTCTCTAGTGAGATAAACCTCTGCACTATCTCTATCTATCTCACTGCTTCCTAGACAAGCCTTCGCCCATACTTAATCAAATTTCTGCCCTCCAGGATCCCTATTTTCTTGTGTTGTTTCCTTAGGTAATTACCCCTATTAATTAGGGAAATTCCCAATATGAATTGTGCAATACCTCTAGGACCTTCCTCTGACTACATGCACCACCTATACAATTTGGATGATTATACAACTGATAGTACATCGTCCTTAAACTCTGATCTCAACCGGGTATTTCTCATAACTGACATGCATGAGTTATTTATGGGTGAATCATAAATTATATGATTGATCACTAGATGTCGTTCAATTCCAAGTTCCACCCTTTGACCTCTCACTAGTTCCTCCCTTATTTAGAACTAGTTAAACTGATTTTAAGTTAGATGAATTGAATTAATTAATTACAACTCAAAATAAACTTAATGAGGGCTCCTATTTTGTAGGAGACACTCAGAATTTTGTGAGTTCAACACTTGTGTGAAAAATCATCTACAAAAATCCCGAGAGTCTTCACTTTCCATGAAGAATATCCAACACTTGTGGGAAAAAACATCTACAAAAATCACATAATACCTGTGCTTGGCCGTGAAGGCTGTCGAGAACGGTCCATACACATATGAGTGAACTCTTTCAAGGATCGCTTGCACTTGACTGTCCTTGTCATGAAAGGATCGCTTGCACTTGATTGTCTTTATCATGAAAGGATCACTTGCACTTGATTGTCCTTATCATGAAAGGTGGCCTTGGTGTACTTCCCCAATGTACACCCTTTGCATGTATCATGCTACTCAAGTGCACCCTTGGGAAGTCCTGTAGAAATCTACTGCATTATCTTCAAAGCTACATGGTGTAGATGGCCCAATATTCTATGTCATAAATCACCGATGTATCGGCTCTCTGTAGAAATTTGCTGAATAAATCACTTATTCACTGAAGATTAACCCGGTCATATATCAATTTCGAAGTGCATACATAACACATAACCTTCTTCTACAATTAATTGTCACATGCGGAAATAACAGAAGCAATCTCACATCAAATCAATCACACATTAACTCAGTATGTATGGGGAAAGCCTATAGCTGAAAACCCCGCAGCTATTGTGTATATTATAATGGAGAAATCATGTAACAATAACAAGTACAATACTCCTCACAAGTACTCAGTACTTTCTCATAAAGTCACACACAATCTAGCTTAGTTTTGAACAGGTTACTGGTTCAAAACTCCCCGCCAATTGCCTTGCCTCTATTGCGCAATCATGGCCTGTATATGAAGAGATCAAAGGTTCGAATCCCCTTGGCTTGACTGCGCAATTGTCATGGACAATTCCTCCAAGTGTAATGCAAATCCCATGCAAAACTGATCCTCCAATTGATAGCTTTACTCACCCTTTCATCTACCTCTTCCACTGGTCTCCACTGAACTGATCATGCACTGTAGTGAACTGAAGTGTTCTTGAGTTGACTAATGAGTTAATATTTAGTGAATTAAATAATATTTAATTCACTCCACTCATATCTAATTGATTAGCTAGTTAACTAATCTCAACTAGTTCAACTAAAACAAACAGAACATAACTCCACTACTTGTCCCGTTAACTCCTCCAAAACTTCTGCCACTGAAGTCTAACTGAAGCCAACCATGCAAGATGCCATCAAACCCTAGGAACCACGTGAGTCCTTGTGTCAGTTGCATGAGCCACCTCCATGACTCAAACTGAAGTGCGCCAAGAGAGTAAACTGCTGTTTATAGTCAAAATATTATTAAGGGTAAATAATATTTGACTTCCATATTTTTAGGAGATCAGTCTAAAAATAGCCCGGGTCCTAAAAATAAGGGTCTCATCTATTTTTACCGACATGTCGCATACTTTAAGAATCTCCAAGTAGAATTCCCAAATTATGCTCCGTATGTCTAAAAATAGACATAGTCTAAAAATAGACTTTGCGCCAGAATTTGCCTGCGGGCCCACTTAGTGAAGGCGACTTCATTTCACTAAGCTCCATCATCTTGCTGCATTCTCAACACTCTCCACCTTCTCTGATTTCATGCTTGTAATATTCCAAATTAGCAGTAAGGTAATTGGAATATTAATTTTGATTTATTTTGGCATTTCCTAATGTTGGGTGGAAATAAAGTGGGTAGGGGACCCACAACTAATAACTAAGCCAAATAAAGTCTTTTCCTAAAGTTCCTAAGGAAAAATTGTGGCTTTAGTGGTGGGGTCGAATTGGCCTTAGGTGGCAGCTTAGAAGAGGCACGAAAAGGACAGTGTGGGATTGGCTAGAGGAAGGTAGCTCGTGAATTAGTCAAGGAGAGGCAGCGCAAGACAAGGTGGGACCCAAAGCATACGTTGGGCCTCAATGGATAAAAGGAGGAAGGGAAGGCTCATTTGGAGACATTCATTCATTCAACTATTTTCTTCTTGTCATTTTGACAGAGCATGCTTGAGCCGGAGAGCCAAGTCTACAGTGTTGTTTAGCACATGAGATCATCAAGCGGAGATCTCAACCTCTGCCTCGAGGGAATTCGAGTGCCCGCTCAGGAGAGGAGTTCCACCATTTTGTGAGGGAATTTTCTACCAGCAACATCAGGAGGAAACGTAACCATTTCTGGACTGTGCAGAGGAGGAGCAGACTGTGCAATGGAGGACACAGTGTAGTGAGGAGTTTGAGTTGGGAGGTTGGAGAGAAGGGAATTCTCATCAGGAGATTTGGAGGGGAGGCTAGCCACCTCCTACCACGGTTTATTGCAGCATTTCAGAGACATTTCCGAGCATATTTTTCCAGTGGTTCGATTTCCCACAACAGTTCATTGTGCCAAGCCTAAGAGGGCCAATTTCCAAAGTCAAAACTAGGAAAAACACTTTATGCGTTTTGTTGGGTTTATTGAGGAGACGCCAAGATTAATTTGGTAGAATTTTCTGGGTAGAATTAAGAGGGAAAATCAGGATCCCAACTCAGGCAATAGTTAGAGGAGCTAGGGGAAAATTAGGCAGAAATTATGAGGCCAATATTTGGCAAAATTCTTCATGGGTTATTATGGTTTTCTTGAGCAGAGACTGTGGTTAAAAGCCTAGAATTTTCTGAGCATTATTCCAGGCCCTAGCAGCAGGTTCAGTGGAGTAGCAACAACGTTTCTAGGCTAGGCAGCACAGAGACAGAGCCATACAGAGCCAATTCCAAAAGGATATTTAGCTTGGGTTTGAGTTGTGCTTCAACCTGCTTTGAGCAGACCCATGTGCAAGCTTTCCAACACCACTATTGTACTCATTCCGTTTAATTTAATAAGATGGCTCAACAATTATTTTTGGCTCTAGTTTACATGTCTTGATGATGTATTTTCTGTTTCCGTAGTTTTTAGTCTATTTGTACTTTTATTACTGTTAATCCCAATTTGGGATACTACAGTTCTCAAGGCAACATAATATTCTACATCCAATTTGTTGTGGTTATTTACCCAAACCCCGATCTTCTTCACCCGTCCCGTGGCTATGTGACGAAGGAACACCTTTCCTTTGCTAAATATCACATCATAGCCATGGTCTTCCAACATAGCAATTGAAACTAATTTATTCTTCAAACCGGGAACATACATGACATCTTTCAATGTGAGAGGAGAACCAGGATCCCTCTGAAAGGTAACAATATCGATGTCGGTTGTGATATACCTCCCATCATCTCCCATCTCGATGTGCATTTGTGTAGAAATTTGCTGAATAATGAATATTTATCCACCGAGATTATCCTGATCACATACTAATTCGAATTCATATGCAACACATAATCTCTTCTACAATCAATCATCAATTTGCGGAAATAAAAACAGTCGCATGCGCACATAAACACAATATGTAATGGGGAAAGCTTATAGCTGAAAACCCCTCAGCTATTCTGTATATTATATGGAGAGAACATGTAACATTACATAGCACAATACTCCTCACAAGTACTCAGTACTATCTCATTAAGTTACACACAAACTAGCTTGGTATTGAACAAGTCACAGGTTCAAAACTCATCCACTAATTGCCTGCCTCTATTGCGCAATCAAGGCTGGTCTAATGAGAGATCCAAGGTTCGAATCTCCTTGGCTTGACAGCGCAATCCTCATGGGCAATTTCCTCCAAGTGTGGTGCAAATCTCATGCACAACTAATGTCACAACCGATAGCTATCTCAACCCTTTCATCTACCTCTTTCACTGGTCTCCACTGAACTGTCCATGCACTGTAGTGAACTGATGTGTTCTTGAGTTGAATAATGAGTTACTAATTAATGAATTAAATAATATTTAATTCACTCCACTCATTACTAGTTGATTAGCTAGTTAAGCTAATCTCAACCGGTTCAACTAAGTTAAACCGAACACAACTCCACTAGCTGTCTCATTAACTCCACCAAACTTCTGCCACTGAAGTCCTAATTGAAGTCAACCATGCATGTGCTCACCAAACCCTTAGGAATAGCGTAATTCCTTTGTCAGATGCATGAGCCACTTCCAAGGCTCGAACTGAAGTGCTCCAAGAGAGTAAACTGTTGTTTAGAGTCCAAATATTATTAAGGGTAAATAATATTTGACTTCCCTATTTTAAGGAGAGGCGGTCTAAAAATAGACTTCGACCTATAGGTCCAAAAAATAGAGTCCCATCTATTTTTACCAACATGACACATACTCCAAGAATCTCATACTGCAATCCCCGGACCATGCTCCATATGTATAAAAATAGACATAGTCTAAAAATAGATTTTGCGCCAGAATTTGCCTGCGGGCCCACTTAGTGAAGGCGACTTCATTTCACTAAGCTCCATCATCTTGCTGCATTTTCAACACTCCCTCTCAACAATATATGGATTATCTGCAACCCCTATCCTGCCTCTGTGGAATTCGAACTTGCTCCTGGTGAGCGCCTTCGTCAAGATGTCAGCATCCTGATCCTACGTGGGAACATATGAAAGCATCATGATTCTCCGCTGAACACAATCTCTGATATGATGGTACCTGATGTCGATGTGTTTGGATCTATCATGAAATACTGGATTAGCCGACAGTTTAATGCAACTCTGGTTATCACAATAAATCACAGTAGGCTCCAAATGCAACCCGAACAATCCAACGAGGATCTTCCTCATCCAAATAGCCTCGCATGCAGCCAAACTTGCTGCCATGTACTCGGCCTCTGCTGAACTGAGTGCCACGGATCTCTGCTTCCTGCTGTACCAGGAAACTGCTGTCGACCTAATGCTGAAAACTCCTCCAGAAGTGCTCTTCCGGTCCGTTGGACTCCCTGCCCAATCTGCATCAGTGAAGCCAGAAAGCTTCGCTCCATCCTCATGTCTGTACCATAGACCATATCCCGATGTGCCTCTAATATAGCGCAATACATGCTTTCCTGCCTTCCAAAAGAGCTTGGTAGGCTTAACCATAGCTTGTGAAAGCTGGTTAACAAGATAGCATATATCGGGTCGTGTATTGACCAGATACATAAGCGACCCCACCAACTGTCGATAGACAGTGGCATCCACTACCTCCGCTGAAGTAGCATCCTCCTTCCTCCAACCGCCAGGAAGAGGAGTGTCAACAGGCTTGCAACCATGCATGTTGAACCTCTCCAGAATCTCCCAGGCATACTTGCCCTGAGAAACAAACAGTCCTCCACTGCGCTGCCAAATCTCCAATCCCAGGAAATAATGAAGGAGGCCCAAGTCCTTCATCTCGAACTCTCTAGCAAGGTCCTCCTTTCATGAAAGTATCAACAGCTCATCACCCGTCAAAATCAGATCATCTACATACAGTACAATGATCAGCAGCTTCCCCTCCACCACAATCTGGTACAGGTTAGGATCAGCCTCACTCTTGGAAAATCCAAGCCCGGTGAAATAACTGTCAATCCGTGTGTACCAAGCACGAGGTGCTTGCTTCAGCCCGTACAGTGCTCTCTTGAGTCGGCACACATGCGACTCACTACTGAAGATCTCGAAACCTTCAAGCTGCTCTATGTACACCTCCTCCTCAATAACTCCATTGAGGAACGCAGTCTTCACATCCATCTAATGAATGTGCCACCCCATCTGCGCTGAGAGAGCAAGGATCGTCCGTATGGAAGAGTACCTTGCGACAGGTGCAAAAGTCTCCTCATAATCGATCCCCTCGATCCGTGAGAAGCCACGGGTGACAAATCTCACCTTGTACTTCTCCACACTCCCGTCAGCCGCCTGCTTCACTTTGTAGATCCATCGCGAACCCACCACTGATTTCCCCTCCGGTCTTGGGACAATCTCCCATGCACTTTTTCTGACGATCGAATCATATTCTTCGATCATGGCATCTACCCATGTGGGTTCCTCCACAACTTCCTCAAAAGAGGATGGCTCCGTCACGACACATTGACTCACAAGAGCCATGTATCCAATGTACCGATCCGGTGACTGCCTCTGTCTGCGCTGTGTTGTAGGTGGTCCTACAACCTTCTCTGCATCCCGAGCCAGTCGCTCAGCTTCTGTAGTGCGCATGCGCCCTCTGATGGTTGGCGCTGCATGGGTGGTTTCTTCCACCTCCTGAACTTTCTCTTGTGGCTGATCCACATCCGGAAGCTCCTCCTTAGGAACTAACAGCTCCTCATCTGCATGCAAGTGTAGCTCCCTCTCAAGCGAACACTGCATGGCTTTCTCCTCCTGGAATTTTATATCCCGCCGCACAACAGTCTTGCGACTGTCTGGCACATACACCCGATAGTTGTGAGGTGTATCAGTGTACCCCACAAATATTCCAACTTCAGCAGTTGGATCCAGCTTCCTTCTTGCATCCTTCGTCACATGCATGTAGACAGGAGATCCGAAAATCCGCAAATGGGAAATATCAGGCCTCTTGCCAGAATAAGCCTCCTCTCGTGTACTCATGCCAAGAACCTTGTGAGGACAACGGTTCTGCACATACACTGCTGTATTGCATGCCTCAGCCCACAAGTGAAGGGGTAGGCCCTGATCATGCAACATCGCTCGTGCAGCACCCACGATCGTTCTGTTCTTCCGCTCAGCCACCCCGTTCTGCTGTGGGTTATGGGGTGCGATGAGCTCTCTCCGAATCCCTTCTGCGCTGCAAAATTCTTTGAATTCAGCCGAGATGAATTCACCACCATTGTCGCTCCTAAGAGCCTTCACATGCTTCCCCGATTCCTTCTCTACCAGCGCCTTGAATTCACAGAACTTAGAAAATGTCTCGCTCTTCTTCTGCATGAAGAAGATCCAGCACTTCCGAGAGAAATCATCAACAAAGATCACATAGTACTTGTGCTTTTCTGTCGAAGCTACAGAGAAAGGACCACACACGTCTGTGTGAACTCTCTCAAGGATCGTCGTGGCGCGACTATCCTTCTCGTGAAAGGTGGATTTCACATACTTCCCTAAAGTACACCCCTTGCACTGATCTGACTGCGCAAGAGTGCCCTTAGGAAGCCCAGTAGAAATCTGCTGCAGGATCTTCAAAGCTCCATGGTGAAGGTGGACCAATATCCTGTGCCACAGTTCGCCCTCATCATCCCGGCTCACCACTTCTCCCGCCTTGCATGCCATTGCTGTGCAGCCATCTACTTGCAACTGATAAAGGTTCTTGACTCGAACCCCTATCTTCCGGGTCTCACCAGTTGTCTTACTGCGCAGGAAAGCTTTTCCTTCGCTGAAGACCACATCATACCCCTTGTCTTCCAACATCGCCACAGATCGTGTTCTTCATCAACTCGGAACATAAAACTTCCTTCAATATGAAAGGTTTACCGTACCTCTCAAAGGGAAATGGTACCTCATACCGCCGACCGTATCTACCATCATCGCCCATCTCGATGTGCACTCCAAGATCTTTTCTCCGTGATCTGTACCGTATCTTCGATCTCCTGTCATGTGAAATGACGTACCACTGTCCAAGAACCATACTGATCCCATCACACTTGAGACCAAGCATGCGATCAGTGAAAAATCCAGTTCAAACTGGGAGGCCAATGCCTCTCCCGCCGCAGATCCAGCAGCCTTCTTATTTTTCTTCTTCTGCGGACAATTTGTGGCATAGTGTCCGTGCTGGTGACAGTGACAACACTTCACCTTGGACATGTCTTTCTTCTTGCCTTTCGCACCAAACTGAGAAGCTTTCTTGCTCTTCCCCTTCTTTGCTTTAGCAGCCAAAGCGCAATTTTCTTCATCAAATGCCTTTGATTAAGATCCGTCCTTGGTAGTCCGCCTTATCTCCTCTTGCATGATATCCGACCAAAGTCGCTCCCATCCCGGCAACTTCTCCCGACCGACGACACTCATCTGATATGAATGTGCCAACCCTTCCAAGACCAAGGAGAGCCGAGTCTACCATGTCCTCATCTTCGACGCTCACCCCCACACTTCCCACCATCTCTCGCATGCACTGAGTGAACTTCGTGAGGTATTTGGCGAGTCGCCGCCTTTCTCCATCTTAATGTTTCTGGTGCTTTCTATCCGAGTGCCGCCTTCCTTGGTCGGTTTACTTCCGGAATAGGATCCGTTTAACGCTTTCCACATCAAATATGGAGAAGCTTTTCCATGTGTGCCGGATACAATGTGATCCTTTACGCCCTCCAACAATCTCGGCGATTGCCATCTTCTCTTGCTAAGCTCTACCAAGAGAGTGTTAAGTGGGCTTTTGGACATCCGTATCTACGAACTCCTTCAGTCCATTATCTTCTAATACTGCCTCCATGCGATCCTTTCATGCAACATAATTCGAACTGCCTTCAAGAGCATATTCGAGTCGCAAACCGTTGAAAGACATTTTCAACTCCGGCACCAAGAACACAAACTGCTGCAAAATTCGAATTCCAAACTAAAAAACTCAACTGCTTCTGGATCTGTGAGAGCAAATTATTTCTAGCACAGAGATCGACTGTAAGGGCATTTACTGGATATATCACCTTTCAAAGAAAGGATGGATCCAGAGGCTACCTGGCCCGTTACAGACTCTGTCTACCGAAATAATATTGTAATCACTGCAATAGATCCCGATGATTGATTCGCTCCGATACCATGTATAAATTTGCTGAATAATGAAGATTTATCCACCGAGATTATCCCGATCACATACTAATTCGAATTCATATGCAACACATAATCTCTTCTACAATCAATCATCAATTTGCGGAAATGGAAACAGTCGCATGCGCACATAAACACAATATGTAATGGGGAAAGCTTATAGCTGAAAACCCCTCAGCTATTCTGTATATTATATGGAGAGAACATGTAACATTACATAGCACAATACTCCTCACAAGTACTCAGTACTATCTCATTAAGTTACACACAAACTAGCTTGGTATTGAACAAGTCACAGGTTCAAAACTCATCCACTAATTGCCTGCCTCTATTGCGCAATCAAGGCTGGTCTAATGAGAGATCCAAGGTTCGAATCTCCTTGGCTTGACAGCGCAATCCTCATGGGCAATTTCCTCCAAGTGTGGTGCAAATCTCATGCACAACTAATGTCACAACCGATAGCTATCTCAACCCTTTCATCTACCTCTTTCACTGGTCTCCACTGAACTGTCCATGCACTGTAGTGAACTGATGTGTTCTTGAGTTGAATAATGAGTTAATAATTAGTGAATTAAATAATACTTAATTCACTCCACTCATTACTAGTTGATTAGCTAGTTAAACTAATCTCAACTAGTTCAACTAAGTTAAACCGAACACAACTCCACCAAATGTCTCATCAACTCCACCAAACTTCTGCCACTGAAGTCCTAACCGAAGTCAACCATGCATGAGCTCACCAAACCCCTAGGAATAGCGTAATTCCTCTGTCAGATGCATGAGCCACTTCTGTAGCTCGAACTGAAGTGCTCCAAGAGAGTAAAATGAAGTTTAGAGTCCAAATATTATTAAGGGTAAATAATATTTGACTTTTCTATTTTTAGGATAGGCAGTCTAAAAATAGACTTCGACCTAAATGTCTAAAAATAGAGGTCCATCTATTTTTACCAACATGATCAATACTCCAAGAATAGCATACTACAACTCCCAGACCATGCTCCATATGTCTAAAAATAGACATAGTCTAAAAATAGACTTTGCGCCAAAAATAGCCTGCGGGCCCACTTAGTGAAGGCGACTTCATTTCACTAAGCTCCATCATCTTGTTGCATTTTCAACAATTTGGAGGTCCTTCTCCTCCAAGTCGCTAAAGAAATATTTATTACCGGCCATATGGAATGAGGCTCCATTATCCAGGTACCACACACTACCCATCACCAATGACATCATGCATGTGATGAGGGAAAAATCCAACTTGAATTGTGAAGCAAGTGCAAGTGCTTCACCTACCGCTCCTCCTGACGACTTATTGTGTAAACACTTCATGGCATAGTGTCCCAATTCATTATTGTGAAAAAAATTAATCTTCGACAAGTCCTTCTTCTTGCCCGCCTAAACATAATCTGATTTGGAATGGGATGAATTCCCTTTCCCTTTCTTTTCCTTTCCATCCAAGGCACATTTCTCCTCATCATCATGTTTTGATGAGGACCCATCTTTGGGGTTCTGCTGAATCTCTTCTTGTACCAAGTCGGACCACAAACGATCCCACTTTGGTATCTTATCCCTCCCATTTACCAAATCCTGGTAGATGTGCCAGCTCTTGGGAAGGCCTAGAAGTGCGAGGCTCACCAAATCATGTTTAGAAACTGTAACATCAATACTTCCAAGCTCATCCCGACATTGGGTAAACTTGGTTAAGTAATTTGGTATTGTGTCACTCTTATCCATCTTAATTTTTTTGAGCTTGTCCTTTAATTCCAACTTCCTGTGGTCACTATTTTTTCTGAAAAAATTTTGTTAAGGCCTTCCACATTGCAAATGTAGTTTCCTTTCCACGAAGGTTTGAGAAAATATGATCTCAAACACCTTCTAGTAGAATCCTTCTCTCCTTTGCAACCCACTTCTTCCACTTTGCTAAAGCCTGTACATCAGCTAGAGATGGTTTTGGATGTCCTTATCAATGAAATCCTTCAATCCGTTGTCTTCTAAGACTGCTTCCATCTAATCTCTCCAAGCAATGTAATTCGAGCTACCCTCAAGGGCACACCCGAGCCTCATACTATAGAATGCCATCCTGATCCTGTTGCTAACTCTTGGAGAAGAAATCTACAAAACTTGTTCCTCCTACAAGTACAAACTTGCATTCTTCTCTTCTATAGTGATTCCTGCTTTGATACCATGTAGAAAATCCATGTAGATTCAAACTGCTAATTGTAATATGCTAAGACAATAGACTTGAATCTACTCTACCAATTGCGGAAACTAATTACAATTGCGAAATCACAAAGTATGAAAGAGAAAGAACTTCAATCACATATTACACAAATATTTCCTGGGAAAAGCCTCAACTAAAAACCCCACTATCTATATATTACATAAGTCATAAAATATGAGAAGATTACAATGCTTTTCTCCAACTATAGAAACCTCTACACTATCTCTATCTGTCGCACTACTTCCTAGACAATACTTGGCCCATACTTAACCAATTTTCTGCCCTCTAGGATTCCTATTTCATTGGGTAATTATCCCCTATTAATTATGGAAATTCCCAATATGAATTTCTCAATACATCCAGGGCCTTCCTCTGACTGCATGCACCACCTATACGATTTGGATGATTATACAACTGATAGTACATTGCCTTTGAACTCCAATCTCAACTGGGTCTTTCTCAAAACTGACATGCATGAATTATTTATGAGTGAATCATCAGTTACCTAATTTATCACTAGATATGGTTCAAGTCCAAGTTCCACTCTTTGACCTCTCAGTAGTTCCTCCATTAGTTAGAACTAGTTAAACTGATTTAATTAATTACGACTCAAAATAAACTCAACGAGGGCTCCTATTTTGTAGGAGACATACTACATGACTAAAGTTAGACCCCCAATTCAAATTAACTGAATCAACTAAGTCATACTAACTTAGTTAACTAGTAAAAGTTGTCTTGTGACGTGGAATAACAATTTTATTCTCATTTAATTCAAGGGAAAATTAAATTAGAATTTTTCTTTGCACCATTTTCAACAAGTGGCAACACAAGTTGGTACAATTTACTTTTATTCTTCAGTTAGGTTATTCCTTCACTGTGTTCAAATATTTATGAGTCAAAAACATTGATCTACATGGCTTATTTTAAATAGAAACATTCATGGAGGTTGATAATATCTATTCCTATCAGAGGTATCTTAAATTTCAGCTACTGATGAATTATATCTGTTGCATCTTTTGTAAATAATGACGTTGGGTCTATTTTGCAGTAGCATACCAATCTCTGAACATGTCTCTTGAGCTCGCTGCAACAAGTTTTGTTTCATTTTGTAGTTTATGTATGTTAGCGTTTAACCACAAAATCTTGTAAATGAGGTCATTTGTTAAGAAGTTCATGATGCAAACATGTGATCTACCTAGTTTGTGATCACCATATTTGAACATTATTCTTTTATACATTTAATGAAGAATCTCACAACTTTCTTTCCATCTTGTATCTCTATTATCATGATTGTGTTTTTCTCTTTCTTACTACTTGTTATTTATACAATGTATACTGCATTTCTTTCTTTGTGAGGTATATGATTCTAAAAGGAGGTAGGAATAGTCATATATTGTACATGGAATTTATAAATATGTTTGTGAGGTTGGCTTTGTATGTCTACTATCTTTTGATTACTACCCCATTTAATAACATATCCTTGTTTCTTTGATTAAAATGTTATAAAGTTTATTTGGTTTCTTTCAATTTTCTTTCTTTTGTTTACTTCGAAGTTGTATTATAAACTACTTGGCTCTAAACCGAGCACCGTTCCCATGTTCATGGCCTAGCCAACTAAGGATTCAAAAGGTTTTGTGAGTGAACTAGAAAAAATCATCAACAACTCGGTGTGTCTTAGAAGTCACTATTGTTTCTTCATGTTTGGAATGAGATAAGAGGTATTGATTCTCTCTCTGAGTCTGTCACCTTTGTTTTTAGTGAAATCATCTTATGTGTATTGGTGTGGGTAGAGGGAGTTTCGACATTTGATGATTTGGTCCTGGACTTAACTGAGTATGCTTTAGTTCAACTAGGCTCTTTTAGAACCTTCCTTGTAGTTATGTTTCCCAAATTTTCTTGGGGTAAGTCTGGATAGTGGTGGAATTGGTGTCAAACACGGGAGAACCCCTATAGAAAATTATCGTCAATGCTATTTTACCACTTCTATGGTGGCTTACAGACATTTGTTCAACTATGGGAAGAGACCCCTTTGGGGAATTCGATTGCATATAACAGGGACTATGTTTGTGGTTCAAAGCATTAGCGGGTCACTTCCTTGGGTTTTCTAGTGGATATAATGTCTTATCGCAATAGATTTACTCTTTTGGGTGTGAAGTCTAGTGGAGTGTGGGTATCTGTCAGACAACAATCCATAGGGCGATGTCGTGCCAATGTAGACATGTGAGAAGAGGCACTCGAGATAGGGGGCAAGGTGGGGGACATGTGTAGGATAATCATGACCTGGGTGAGGGTATTAACTCGACACCCTCTTTGCCTTTTGGCACAATGGCATGGGTCCTTCCACATGTTGACATTGACAACGTTTTGAGGCAGATCACTCTTTTATTGGATCAATTCAAAAGGGCTCGACACAATGATCATAACGACATTATAACCTTCATGAACCATCTTCAACAGAACCAGTAGGAGATGCATGAGAGACTAGCCAACCTAGACTTCCATGTTCATGTGGAGGAAAATGTCCATTGTGATTTCAATCCCCTTCCATCTCCCGAGACAAGTCCAAACCACCTTGCTCCAATCAACTCTTATGATTTATGATGACTGTTGGTTGTATCTTGGTCTTACAAGTTTTTTTATTTTACTTGCATTTTGAGTTTTGACTACTTTTGCTATCTCGAGAACTTACTATGTGTCTAGGTTTGCACCTACTAACCAATATATCAAGTAAGTATAAGGCCACTAAGATTTTGAGAAACCATATGTGAAAATATAAACTTTTGACTTAATAAAAAAATTTCTATTTTATTTTATTAAAAGGAAAAAAAATATTATATAATGAAATTTCAACCAAAAAAATATACCATATACTACATTAATTCAATATCATTTATATAATATCATAATAAATGACCATGGAGAAAAACATATTATTATATAAAAGATGATGGAGAAAAACATATTATTATATAATATCATAAATGATAATTTTTTTTTTTTTTTTTTTAATAGAAAAAATGTTATTGTATAATAAGATTTCAATTAGATATACCACTTTCATTAATATCATATAAACACGAAGAAGAAAAAAAATCATTCAATATCATATAAATGATATCTATCATATAAACGACTTTAAAGAAACAATATTATTATATAATAAAATTTTAAATGATGATGGTGAAAAATATATATTGTATATTGAAAATATAATTTAAAGATATACTAATAGAATATACCATTTTAGTTTCCTAGTTAGATAATATTATTATTATTATTTAGTGATGTTAATTAATAAAAGAAATAAGAATAAAAAAAATTGAACTTTCATTTTAAAATATTATATTATTATATTTTTATTTCATATTTACGCTGTAAGGCGTATTTATTTGAAAAGAACTTTCCTAATTACTATCGTGTCTTGATGTGCAACCTACGATAAAATGTTAGACGATTAAACATTTATATGCCGTTGGATTTATAATAATCAGGAAAAACAGTTAAACAAAATTCGTTATTGCCCAGCAAGACAGGTTCCTTTCCCTTCTCAATGCAAAGAACTTACAGATGGGAGAAGGACGAAGCTATTCCATGGATCCCACTGCGCTGTGGAAGGAGATTTCGTGCACTTGCTTGAAACAGAGAAAAATGGTATAGGCTCAGACGAAAATTTGTAGAAGTCATCTTCAAAGGACGGGACAACAGATTATGAATCGAATCAGTTAACTTCCATTCTTTTCGAACTTAGAGAAATCGAGTTGAAGAAAATGGGCCATGTCTCAGACAGTAAGGCACCAGCGAAAATGCTTCCATGTTGTGGGAGTATTTTGGTGGTTTTCTAGCTTATCGCTTAGCGCAGCTATACCCAGATGCAGTTCAGAAGTTGACTCTTATTGCTGCTGGAGTTTGCTTGGAAGAAAAGGATATGGAGGAAGGGCTTATCAAGGTATCTGACTTGGCAACCACCAGAAGCATTTTACTGCTCACATTTTTCCTTCCATTTCTGTTGAATGTGCTCGAGTTGGCCCAATGCTGTTTGGGGAGCTTCGCATCGTTTGCAGGGGTGAGTGTGCTTGCTAAGGCTAAACGGTGCAATAGACAGGTCTGCTTGTCTTAGAAAAAGAAAGATCGATTATATTGCAGATTTTTGGTCTTGTAATAATGGACCGAGAGATATTTACATTGTAGGAATGCATTGTTTGCTTCTATATCTGAACATTTATTATTGATTCTTTGTATGTGATATCATATTTCTTCTTCTTCAACAACATTTATGATCCCCAGCCCCTGCTTTTTGTGGACTAATTTTTGGTCTCGCTCCCGCAGACTAATTGTGTTCTTTGTTAAACTGAAAGGTTTCTTTGGAACTCGTTGCCCTGAAGTTGATATTTTAAGTAGAAATTCTTGTCAACCTTATAACGTAAAATCTGTGGAAATATCTCTCAAGCCTCCAAAGTCTTCAGTATCCCTTAATATTTCTCCATTGTGCTATTATTTTCCTCTGCAGATCCACCAAAGACAATATGAGCAAGCTCCTCAGATTTTTCGAATCTGCGAGATAACTCCGTATTCAGAAGATGCATTTATATAAGAGTGCTTTAATACATGTAGACCAGATATGAAGCAGATAATTTGTCTAGATATGGCGAGTTTTTTGTTTCATGCAAGAAACTAGACAAATCCATTGTTTCACCTGCAAATCAAGTGACCATAGTCCATACCGCCCTTGGAAAAATCCAAGAAAGCAAGAAAATGGTAGGTAGTTACAAGGAAAGAAACTATCTGATACCTTAAAAGGCTTATGGTAGAGTACACCGTAGAAAACTTTTCTTTCCATCTTTTAAAGGAGGAAAAATAAATTAGTGCAATATATCCCGGAAAATCCTGCTATTCATTCCCAAGTTGCAACCGGATGCCAAATATTTTAAATTAAACGAATAAATTACTTCAAAATCCCTATAAAATAATGCAATGTGCAGAAACATTGAATTTCTTTTTTCTAAGTGAAATCCCAATCAGCAGCAGTCCACATATCATAAATCAAATAGCTTTTCAAAACCAGGCAAATTTCTGTCTGTTGTCAGCAACGGAATATGTGGTATCGACTACACATATTCCGATGACGCAGTTATGCTAAATTCAATGAATTTTTTTAATTGCGGCAACCATAAATGCAAAATACCTCCATCGCACAATACCACCGGCCGCACGCAGTATGCCAACGTCTTTTTTTTTACGTACATTCCTGATTTCAAGCTTGCATTTGAGAATTTCTGTATACATGCTGGAGGGAGGGCTGTCTTGGACGAGTTGGAGAAGAATTTGCAGCTTTTGGAATGACACATGGAGCCATTGAGGATGACACTCTATTGGTTTGGGAATACATCCAGTAGCTCATTATGGTACGAGCTTGCTTATAGCGAGGTGAAGGGAAGGATCAGAAAGGGAGACAAGACTTCACAAATTGTCTTTGGGTCCGGATTCAAGTGCAACAGTGTTGTCTGGAGGGCTCTAAGGACTATCAATCTGAGTTGTGAGAAGAACCCATGGATCCAAAGCATTTATCAGATCCCTTTTGATGTTCCTAGTGTTTCAACAATCTGATAGGGTTTTTCATTTATGAGCTAAATTTCAAAACATATTAGATCTTTCTATCGTGTACTCTATGTTACCTTAGAGATATTGTACTTTAAAGTAATGATATTGAACGGGAAATGATAACTTCTGTGATTTATCTTTTTTTAGCTTTCTAGTTAATTGATTTTTCTGAAGATCCCAAACTAACCAGGCCACTTATGGCTTTATTCTTTCATTTTGTCCCTTATTTCGGCATTGGCTAGCCAATGTTGAGTTGCGGTTAGCATTCATTCTTGTGTCTTTGATGAAGTTTCATGATGCAATGTTAATTTCAAGTAAAAGGGATTGTATCATACAGTCAATCCAAGTTTATGTATGACCCGAATGATGTCAATTGTTGATGAATCTTGTTTATGTAAAAGATTTGTGGAGCATTTCTTAATCAATGTCAAAGATCAGTTTTCCTTAAAAGCATTTTCTTTGCCATGGGATTTTTTTTGTTGTTCTATATCTGTTACTGGTTTCATAGATACGCGGATCTTGAAAGGTTCCTCTTACCAAATAGTTTGTAACTTTAGCTTGATATAAAAACATTTTCTTGCTTTCCATGCTCATGTAAGCTTCATGCATTTGAGGGTAAATTGTAATTTCCTTGCCCCTTGCATCAAATGGGAAATACATGCCAAATTTGAGATTTTGTAAAATGTTTTACATTTAAAAATCATGTTTTCTTAATTGGATTGTTTACTCTATCTCTGTTGTTATTGTTGAAGGTTACTATTTTGTTTCAGTGGATATTTAAATTATACATTTTGAATTACAAGGCCACAGGTATACCTTTAGGCCAATATCACCGTTAGCTTGCCTATATTCCAAAACTGTCAAGTGAATCTCGATTGTGAATCCGCTAACTTCCAACATCACCTGACATCCCTGCTTTGTGCCTCTCTGGTCTACCCAGATGGAACCTGCGCCCCTCTCCCAGCAAGATGGAACCTTCGGCCGGTGATGAACTGACATGAACAGGAGACTGGTCATCACTGACACATTAGGGTTTCACTTTCTTTCGGGAACCATGCCACCATGCCCATTCCCCTGCAGGCAACCTGGGAATTTACCATTTCGAACTTTCAGAGTTCCTGATAACTCCAAGAGCTGACCTGCACACCAGAGCCGTTCAAACAAGAGAAGACCAATCTCTCATATTTTAGGGACGACTGATTGATACCTCATAGGTATGGCCAATTCTTCTTTCTTCTTTCTAACTACCAGCCCCTGTGCACATAGATCGAATGATCTATCCTAAACATATCTATATTTTTGTTTTATTTTGGGAGAACCAAATATTTTGCATTGGTGTCAATAAAGAGTTGATTGGATCCATTGTGATATGGCATTTGTTATTCTTATCCCAAAATTTTTTCGTTAAAAACAATGAAGTTCCGAGTTTCTAGGGTTGTCTTTAAAAACATTGAAGTTTCAAGTTTCTAACCACATGGTTGTGTGTTTAACCTATTTATTTTCTAATATCCAACTCATAAACAACGTCCAGCCTAAAGGTCATCGTATTCTTCAGTGGAGGGTGGAGGTTGGTTTTTGTCTTTTGGCATTTTTCTTTTTTTAGAACTACCTATCTACTGATTTCAAAAATCACTTGGAAGATACCCTAAATTGGTAGTCCAGACAAAAGGGTGAAGAACGAGAGGGCCATTAAGGTTTCAAAGTTGCCTTTTCTATAATTTCTAAATTTATTTCCTTTGCTCATAGAAATTTTAAGCCCATTTGAATATGCGGCATACTGCTTTGGAAGTCTATTAAATAAGGTTTCTAAGGATTTCAAAATTCACTGGAATTGGGCTTCCTTGATTCCACTGGAATCGGGATTCTTTGCTCAAGTAAGGGCCTAGTCTGGAGCTCTGCCAAGTAATCATAAAAGAGAGATGTACCCCATGGGTGCATGGTCAAGACTCTAATGTAATATGTAGAATTTATTCTGGTATTTATTCTTCTTCATTAATGGGGGTTGTAGAGTATCTTGTTGAAATATTTTTCATCATGTTTTGCATATGGGTTTCAGTGAGAGCTCTAAGTCCAGTGGGTTGTGACTTGTAAGCCAAATGAAAAAATCTATTGCTCGATACCAGAATTGGCACAGTATGGCTGAAAACTTAAAGTTCATGGTACACATGGCAGATTGCTATTAGGCATGTTAATTTTAAGCGTGCCTTTCTTTCTTTTTTGGAAAATGCATCTTATAGTTCATCAACAAATAATGCATCAAGAATTATATATTATGGAGCTGATGCTTGAGGAAACAAGTTACCCTTACCTAAATAGACAAGGAGAAATAGTCTATGAGCTCTGGCACCAATTGCAAGAGAATATTTATCTGCATCTTTCATTGAAACAGTTGGGCACTGATGAGAAAAAGAATTATTTTTGTATAAAAGAAGGTGGATATTAGAACACATATAAATGCATCTAGCTTCCCACAGTGGATAAAACCGTTAATGAACGTGTGCTCTGTGGGTAGACACTAGTGTAACTCTCAAATAGAGGTTATAGTGGTAGCTATCATAATCAATGTCAAGTTGTCGATTCCTCTAATTTCTTACACACAAAAAACAGTATAAAATTCTTTGAGTCCTACAAATTATTGTTTCAGGAATTTCAATGTTGATGGAAAATATAATCTACTTTTGCAAATTTTCAGTCAGCAGTATTGAATTTTATCTTTAGAGTGTAAAAAAACAATATGTATTTCTTTATTGTTTAATGTGTTTGAATGTCATAGAGAGTGCATAGAGTCATGTTTACCATCAAAGTTACAAGTAGTAACTTCAACTAAGAAATTAGCATGGAAAATAATGGCTACCACTATGCGTGTGGACTTTACTATGTGTGTGGACTTTGCCATGTGTTTTCTTTTCTATGCTATTGCTTTACAACATTTCCTTTGTAACATATGGTGCAATTGCTAGTTATTCAGTAAGGCGTCATTATTTGAAAACAATTTTTCTAGTTGTTACTCTATTTTTATTTGGGCCATTGGATGAAATGTTAGACGATTGAAATGTATTAGACCATTAGATCTAATGCTTCCTCCAACCTAACTAATTAACTAACTCACTGAACATTACTAATGTCCTTTACCTTACTATGAAATACTATACATCCTGTAATTTGAATGATCTCTGACACAGATGCAGATTAGTCAAAAAGACCCAAAGGCAGATCAGGGCGCCTCCCGTTGAAGACTTCGTCGACATTTTTCTATTTGGGGTTTGGAAAAGACGATAAATGTTGTTGATCAGTAGCTAAGGTTCTTGTTGGTTGAGTTAGTTTCTCAGGGATTGAAATGTTGCACTGTAGTTTCTGTATTATATTGTTGTCGCACATATTCTGTACAAATTCCTATCGATTATTCTTGTTGGTTGAGGTAGTTGCTCAACTTTTGAAATGTTGCACTGTAGTTTCTGAAGTTTGAAACTTTGGAGATAAGAAGAGGTTCATTCTCTTCAAATCCTCAAGCCTGATCTTTTACACTTTTAACCCTTGATTTGAAGGAGCCTATATTGGACACGTTCCTTTTTATCAATGTTTCAAGTTGACATAACGCTTACTTGCCATTTATCAATGCTTGATAGTAAAATTGTATATATTTGCGTTACATTTACAATGATATTATTATACTATTGTGAATCTCTGCATGTTTGAATGTGGCTTACATCAATATGGCGATTCTGCTTTGATTTGATTTAATGGAAACAACCTTGTTCTAAAGTATTACAGTATTTCATAAAGTAATAGCATTGTTGTAAAGTACTAAACTGGTTGCAATATATTATATAATTGGTAGTATAAAGAGAATATAATATAATGATGGTAGGCATTCAACATTCAAATTCTTTATATAATTGGTTGTATAGAGAAAATATAATATAATGGTTGGTAGGTGGGTAGAGTTGAACTCGGACTAAAAACCCTAGAGATGCCCCACTACATGTGGCAGAGTCGGAGTCTGCTTATCTTTGCTGTATGCAAAAGAAATGGTGTTGCTAAGGCACATAGAACTGAATTGTTAAGTAGTCTGGTGCTGTCTGGATATTGTTTGATAAAAAACAAGATGTCTAACTATTTAAGCTTGCAAATGATGAGAACATAAAATATAAGTACATAGATCTGCATGACACTGGAGCATCACCATGTAACACAAATTGAGGGAACATATTAGAAAGGTGGACATTCAAAGGAGTTAAGAGAAAGTTAAAGAAAAAATTAAGTCAAATTTCAATTTTATTTTATTTATTAAAGAGGTGACGTATCTCATTTACTTACTCGGATTATAAATATCAACCTTATTTTATTTATATAAAATTAAAAGTAACAGAAAGATTCAATTAACATTAATATATAAAAAAAATAAAATAAAAAAATTAACCTATATTATTATATATGCGTGTTATTCAATAAAAAAACAATAAAATTATGAACTTTACCAATGAAATAAATGATAAAACAATATGAATGCACGTTTTATTTATAGTAAATATCTATTAAATTCATTCACTTCGTCGTCGAATGCTTCTCGATTTTATTAATTCACTTGGAGTTACAGTGTTTTGAACGCTCTGGATGTAATCACAGTTTTTCCGAACTCCTTGGATGCAATCACAGAGTTTGAGTTGGGAATAGATGTTTCGTATGTTGTGTTCTGTTGTTTAAATTCCCGTCTTCTAAAGATTGGATCGTTTAAAATTATAATTCTTTCAATTTTACTGTTATTTTGAATTAAATTTATTAAAATAAATAAATAAATAAAATTGTTGTATTAATGTTTAATATTGCAATTGAATTCGTATGAGTTGATATTTTATTTTTGTATTGTGAATGAATTTATATAAATTAATTTCTCATTTTTATTTTTTAAATGTAATAATATAACTGATTTATACTAGATCTTATTCTGAATTTTTATCTTAAAAATAAACCACATGAAGATAAACTACATTAATTGATTCAATCCACTCCATTTCTATAATTAAAACACATTTAAAATAACAAATCATCATTTTATGTACATTAAAATAACAAGCTATTTTCCTGGGAACAACTACTCAAATTAACTGCTCTCACTTTTATAATCCAAGAGTCAATTCAGAGAGAGCAGTTTCATTTCACCAAATCAAATTGAAATCCTATTCCGGCTCTGTAATTATGAGGCCAATATGTGGCGTCTTTCCTGATTTGATATTTTTCATGCTCAAAAGATTTGAGCTTTCATGTATACAGTAAAATGTTCATGAACACTGATATAGTCAACAAACTTTTCAGCTCATTCTTACGTGACAGCACCTTAAGGCTCAAGGTCATCTGGTGGGTCTCATGGCAGCTACACAGTGTTACGGAGAGATGTTATGTCCTACAAATGGCTTTAAAATGTACAAATATTTCGAAGCTATCTGGAAGCGTATTGGATGGTGTACTGAAATTCATGTACAAATATTTCGAAGCTATCTGGAAGCGTATTGGATGGTGTACTGAAATTGGTTTTTCTTCCTATTTTCCTGTTTTCTAAAACGGGTGACACCCAAAATACATACAGAGTAGACCTGTGAGAGTTTTTTTATTTTTTATTTTTTTTGAAAAATAGGTGACTCCCGAAATATTTACACAGTACACATGCTAAAGAAATATTGTACCATAGTTACACAATAGAGATGCCTAAGAAATATTGTACAGCAATATATAAAATTAATAATAAATTAAATGTCAAATTAATAATAATTTAAATATTTACACAGTATATATGCTAAAGAAATATCGTACCATAGTTACACAGTAGAGATGCCTAAGAAATATTGTACAACTATATAGAAAATTTATAATAAATTAAATGTCAAATTAATAATAATTTAAATGTCAAATTAATAATGAGATAGTTATTTTTATGCAGAATCATTAAAAATGTTATTTAAATAAAATAATTTTATTTAGAATTACTAGTGGGTAGTTCTTAAGGAAATGCTTTTACCTTTGTCAAATGCTTCTAATTCTTGAACTATTAACTTATTTACTCAAGTTAAAGGAAGATTAGCTCTTAACCAAACATAATCAATTTTAAGACATACTTCATACCCAAAACAAATATAGTATCATATTGTAGAGATATTGTTGAAATCTCTCAATATTATGCTATCCCCTCTACCGAATCTCAAGACCCTCAAAATAGGCTCCACAATCTTTAGAGTTTTAACTCTCGATTAACCAAACTTCTTAATACACTTGACTAAACACTATAAAATATTATAAAATGTGTATGCTATGTATAGTTTTTATCTCGTAAAGCGTTCTTATTTGAAAACAACTCTCCTAGCTGCCATTGCTGCCATTGTGTCCATGTCTGAACCATTGGATCAAATGTTAGACGGTTGAAATGTTTTAGGCCATCAGATCCACAAGTAAATAGTTTTATATATGTTTTTTATAATGTTAATTTTTCTTTTTCCTTTTAATAAGTTAGATTGAATTTAGATTTTGGTGAATTTGTCAAATGGCTACTCTTTCCTATGATATTGTCTTCTTATTCCTTCTAGGTTACTCTTTCATATGCTATTTCCTTACGGCGTTTTTTTTTGCAACATGTGGTGCAATTGCTAGTATATAAATGAATGATAATGTCCATTGACTTTGGCAAAATTCATTATAAATAATGACAATAATATTTATTAATATTAAATATACACATATATAATCTAACTGTATCTTTATATATGTTATATATAAATATGATAGAAACACCAAAGATGAACAATATTATTATTATTTTTAAATAGAAACGAAATTATGGCACTTGATAATTAAATTATTGTTGCCGAACCCCTTCAGAGACAACACAGCAAAACCTATATTAAAATATGTGGATACGTGACAAGAAAATCAGAATCAGAATATTATATCCTGGTTTGCTTGAACATAAAAGATACGCCCCTTTGTCTCGATCCTCGATCGGGGAGGCTGCAGAATGATCTAGGAATATTATTATTATTATAAGGTATGGACACAAGACAATATTATAAACACAACACAAACGAACAGGGGAGAGAAATGCAGAGCAGATAAGACTGGACCTGAAGACACAGTAAAATCAGTCAATGGCGAGAGCAATTCCAGTGGGTTGCACGCACCCCCGATCTTATACCATAGCTATTGACAGTGCTAATGCTCGCGGTTTCCAGTCGCACGCGGTAATGAAGCTAAGCGTTTACTTCCAATCGAAACCTTTGTTCTCAAGACGAAAAAATGGGGTGAGCCGGGCCATGTCGGCCGTTTCCACCCCGCTCAGTGTCAATGCCAATCGGGGGACGGCCTCGCTCGGCGAAATCACTAAGCCAGATTTCCCCATTCTTAAACAGGTACGTAAATTTTCTCTCTTCTTCAATTCTACAAGCTTCCCAACAATGTATGTGCACGTCTACGCTTCATAAACCCTAGCTGTCCGAGCATATACTGCTAATTTATTTCGCATTTGCTCTGTTTAAGATTTCGAATACTGAAAGGCGTGTCGTGCCTTGATGAACTTGGTGTTGGTTTTGATGTTAGGGCCAAGTGACTGAATGGTATAGCTTTAGTTTTGATTAGATTAATTCTATATGGTTTTTTAATGCAACTTTGGCCTAATTTGAGCTCAGCTCAGCTTTGCCATTGTTCTTTTATTTCTTCTGGCAGAAAAAACAAACACACACACACATATATATATAACATTAACACCCTGGCTATACCTGTAGGTGTTGCTTGTAATGGCTAAATTACTGTCATCACATGGCTAAATCCTACCAACATTACTTACTCAGACTGGAGGAGTTTTATTATTAGAACTTATATAAAAAACTACAGAGCATGAACATCGCCATTCAGCAGATTAGAAATATCATGGGCCGTCTTAGTTTGAGGAAGAGCTAGCATCTTTCTTCTCTTCACTGGAGGATTGGGTGTTTATGGAAGCTATTTTCACCTTTCCTACATCTTTGCCATCTTCTCTGCTAGATGGAGATGAGTACGAAACTATCACATGATTTTGTGGGGGTGGGGAAATTAACCTCCTATTGTCTTCTAAAAGTTTAATCCTAATCTGGGTGTATCTGATTATGTGCTCCAATGACCTCAAAGCCTCACTATCACCCTCCGTTGATCCTACCCTCTCAGTAAGGTTTCCAAAATCTGCTTCTATTTGGATCATGATCTTTCAAGTGCTAGGTGTTGGAATCTATGTCGACAAATTGAGCACCAGTCTGTCTTTTCTTAATTTACTGAACTATCGACCTCCTTTTTCAGTTGTTCAACATCTTCTCCCTCAACGACTTTAGAGATTGATTAATCCTTCGTGCCATAGAGAGCCAGCTCTCTTCCCTGTTGCCAATCTCAACTTATCGGCTTGTAGGTACCTAGTTGGATGCCATGTTGGTGATTTACCAACCATGTTGGCTGTTGAAATTTTTTCTAATTCTAGGTGACTGCTATTCTAATATTCTCTTATTAAATAACTAGAAACATAATTTATTTGATAGCAGAAAATTAAATTTCTGAACATTGCACCGATCACACAATAGTTGAAAAATGAATAGTGGAAGCAATAACACAAAACACATACATACACAAGGATTTCTCCTTCAACTCAGCTTCTGATTCCTTTCATCAAAGCTTACATGGTGACCTTTGCAGCCTGCTTTAACCAACAGTTTGTTAAGAATTTAGATATGGTCGGTCTTCATAACCTTTGATGTATTTGTAATACTATGTAAACACACAAAATAAAATTATTGTTACTTGTTTAAGCATGTTCTTCATGCAATTTTTTTGTCAAAAGAAAAGTCTAGAAGGGCATGTTCTTCGGAATTCTGACCCAAAATCAAAGTCAAATAACAAGTGTTGACCCAAAGTCAACATTGTCCAGAAAAACCCTAAACAGTCCAAAATCTTCAGCAAGTCCTTCACATGTGGTGAGGAGAGAGAGAAGCCTCTAAGGCTGTATGAACCAATCAGATGAGAGAGAGATGTGTGACATGAGATGATGATGAAATGAGGATAATGTCTCTCCTTTTTATATCCATCACTGAGGGTGTGTGACACATCTTTTGGGGCTTGTGAGCCTACATAACAATTCTAGCCGACCTTGACAATTTGCACATGTGTGGAAAATAAATTCAAAATCCAAATTCTGCTCATCCAAACAAGATGATCTTTAGGTCAATCTTGCATCTCTTTGAAAGAGGAATCCAACAAAAATATCATCTCCATCGTATGAGCAGTGCAACATGGAGTTTGGCCCTAGTTGCCAAATTTAACACTCCCTCTCAACTAGGGAGAACTCCACCTGTCCATCCATCTGTCAACCTGTGCAATCATGTCATCCAGTACCATCATGTACTATCATATATCTCCTGCAATCCTGTGTTATCCTGATGTCTCTGTACTTTGACGGCTCTGCTTTGCTGTAGAACAAATAATGAAGAAAATATGATCGAGAGTGAGTCACAAAGACCTTGCCACTTTCCACTGACCTGAAGTCAGTTTAGAGGTAAAAACCTCAACCAGACTTGATCCCAGATCAAGTTGTTGGACACAACCCATCCTAGACATAGAGAGTACGACAATACACGATGCGTCCATCGGTAATGCTATGGTCTCTATCCTTATTTCCCAACTCATTGGCCAGATGAGAGGTACTTTCCATGAGTCTCAGATTACATGGGTAGGATGCATGTGGGGCATAGATCTAAGTGAGGGCGAACCAACTCAATATCGTAACGGTGGAGAATTAGCACACCAACAAGGTAAGGCGAACCTAGCCCTATGGTTGCTTATAACTCCAAGTAGCTATCCCCAAGCCCCCTGGAGCTCCCAGAGCTCATAGTCCAACTCAAGTGGGACCCTCATAATAGGTGTCTGTCCACGATACTAAGCTTCTCATGAAAGGTTAAGAATTTGACCTTATCCAGGGGTTTCGTGAGAATATTTGTGACCAGCTCATCAGTTGATGGAGCCTTATGGTGCCTTGTTGTACCATGTCCTGGATAAAGTGGTACTTGATATCAATATGCTTGCATCGGTCGTGGAACACAGGATTCTCAGAAAGACGAATCCCACTTTGGTTGTCGCAATGGATCACGGTGGTATCCAGCACATGCCCAAACAACTCACTGAAGAGCTTTCTCAACCAAACAACTTCACAACATGCCATACTTGCTGCAATGTATTCGACCTCGACGATGCTCAAAGCAACTGATTTATGCTTCCTGCTCATCCAAGAGATCGAATAGAACCTAAGGTGAAGCAACAACCAGATGTGCTCTTACGATCCATCACATTGCCTGCCCAATCAACATCGGTATATCCATGGAGCCTCGTACTCCCGACAATGTATCTCAGACGCCCATGGTTGATTGTGCGCTGAAGATATCTCAAGAGATTCTTGGCACCAATCCAGTGAATGTGATGAGGCTCGACCATATATTGACTCAACGTGTTCATTGCAAAACATATGTCCAAGCGTGAGTTCACTAAGAACATCAAGGCTCCCACGAGTTGATGATACTTGGTGGGATTTCCCAAATCAGGCCCAACAACACTTCCACACAACTTTTTAAATTTTAGTTCCATTGGAGTTGTCACGGACTTGTAGTCCACCATCCCAAATATTTCCAGCAGCTTAACAACATATTTTCCTTGAGAAAGGAAAATCTCACATGGCTTTTGCCAGACCTCCAGGCCTAGGAAATATTGCATCACTCCTAGGTCCTTCATCTCGAACTCGGAAGCTAGCTCCCTCTTACATTGATGAATGAGAGGGCCAACACCTGTCAGGAAGAGATCGTCTACATAGAGAACCAGAATGAGAGGCTTGTCATTATCAACCTTAAAGTAAAGGTTAGGATCAACATCACTTTGAGTAAAGCCCAACTTCATCAAGTAGCTATCGATCCTCTCATACCAAGCCTTGGGGGTTTGCTTCTGTTGATTTTTGTAGCATCGGAAAGTGTTATAAGCCCCATATATGGTGGAGAGGCTTAGACACGGGTATTCCAAAGAACCCATAAACCATTTGTGAAAATTCCACTCGGTTAATCTTTTATTAAAATTTAATTATTTTAATGGAGACCCTAAGTTTGAAACTTAGGGAAATTAAATAATTAAAGGACATTAATAAAACAGAGTGAGAATAATCTAGAAAAGGCGGAGATCAAGTCATGTTATAATCTTAGCCGTTTATTAGAGATCTAATTTCGGCCGTTGATTTTTCAACGAGAAGACTATAAATGAAGGCTTGAGGGTCATTTGGAAAGACAAACACGAAGTGAATCTTGAGATCAAATTCTTCTCACGAAGCAATGCTTGGAAGAAGATAAGATCTAAGTGATTTAGTGCAGTGAGGGGCAGAGTAGCATCCAGCGAGAAAGATTTTCTTAGTCAGAGAATCATCAGTAGAGAGAGGCAGGAAGACGTCCAGCATAGTCAACGCAGAGGTTCAAAGGGAGTTCGAGATTCAGCTGCCGGATTAGATCTAGAAGTCGGAAGACGGGGTGTGAGATCGGGTGGCCCAGATTTGTGATTCCAGGAGTCAGATCGATCTGTTGCTGGGGTGACACAGTCCTTAGAGGAGGTGATGCAGTGCCTACGTAGAGACCTCCAGAGGCAGCTTTTCTAGTGACCGGATCAGCCAGATTTTCTAGTAATTGAGTGAGGTATTCTCACAATTTCTTTCTGTCAGTATTTCTCTCTGTAACTGAATAACCCTTGAGGTATTCAGAGATGTATTCCGGATTTGCTACCTCTTAATGATACTAACCCTCAGATCTGCTGCACCAGTTTTCCCGCATTGGTTTTTTTCGGGGACTTAGTCCAAAAATAATTGTGTTCTATGTGTGATTGATTTCTTGCTCAATTTCTTTGTTTCAGAATCATACTTATTCAGTGTAGGCTGCTTTAGTAGTTACTTCAAATGTTCAGATCTGAATTAATTATGTAAATGTAGGATTCCTTAGATTGTCAGATTTAGGAATTTTCATAGCTTCAACCCATAGAGGGCTTTCTTCAACTTGCATACATGTGTGTCTCTATCTTGAACTTCGAACCCCAGAGGTTGTTCCACATAGGCCTCTTCCTTGATTGAGCCATGTAAGAAGGCAGTCTTGACATCCATTTGATGTAGAATCCATCCTTGTAATGCAACAAGGGCAATGATTGATCGGATGGTGGTGTAGCGGGCAATAGGTGCAAATATTTCATCATAATCTATGCCTTCCTTTTGAGAGATGCCTCGGGCAACAAATCTTGCATTGAATTTTTTAGCACTTCCATCGACAACTCCATGCTTGATCTTGTAGAGCCATTTCTGGGTGACAAAAGATTTGTCCATCGGTCTAGGGACCACATTCTAGACATCATTTTTCATGATTGACTCATATTCCTCGTTCATAGCATCCTTGCAATGTATTCGGCCTTGACGGTGCTCAAAGCAACCGATTTATGCTTCCTGCTCATCTAGGAGATCGAAGCAGAACCTAAGGCGAAGCAACATCCAGATGTGCTCTTACGATCCACCAGACTGCCTGCCCAATCAACATCAGTATATCCATGGAGCCTCATACCCCTGACAATGTACTCCACACATGGTTGATTGTGCCCCGAAGATATCTCAAGAGATTCTTGTTACCAATCTAGTCAATGTGACGAGGCTTGACCATATATTGACACAACGTGTTCACTGCAAAACATATGGCCGGACGTGAGTTCACTAAGAACATCAACACCCCCACGAGTTGACGATACTTGGTGGGATTTCCCAAATTGGGCCCAACAACACTTCCACACTACTTTTTAAAGTTGAGTTCCATCGGAGTAGTCACGGACTTGCAGTCCACCATCCCAAATCTTTCCAGCAGCTTCACAACATATTTTCCTTGAGAAAGGAAAATCTCGCCTGGCTTTTGCCAGACCTCTAGGCCTAGGAAATATTGCATCACTCCTAGGTCCTTCATCTTGAACTTGGAAGCTAGCTCCCTCTTACATTGATGAATGAGAGGGTTAGCACCTGTTAGGAAGAGATCGTCCACATAGATAACCAGAATGAGAGGCTTGTCATTATCAACCTTAAAGTAAAGGTTTGGATCAACATCACTTCGAGTAAAGCCCAACTTCATCAAGTAGCTATCGATCCTCTCATACCAAGCCTTGGGGGCTTGCTTCTATTGATTTTTGAAGAATCAGAAAGTGCTCTAAGCCCCAAATTCGGTGGAGAGGCTTAGACATAGGTATTCGAAAGAACCCAGAAGCCGTTTGTGAAAATTCCACTAAGATAATGTTTTATTAAAATAATTAATTAATTTAATGGATACCCTAAGTTTAAACTTAGGGAAATTAAATAATTAAAGGACACTAATAAAACAGAGTGAGAATAATCTAGAAAAGGCAGAGATCAAGTCATGTTATAATCTTAGCCGTTGATTAGAGATCAAATCTTGACCGTTGATTTCTCAACGAGAAGACTATAAAGGAAGGCTTGAGGTTCATTTGGAAAGACACACACGGGGTGAATCTTGAGATCAACTTCTTCTGACAGTGCAGAGCTTGGACAAAGATCATATCTAAGTGATTCAGTGCAGTGAAGGGCAGAGTAGCATCCAGAGAAATATTTTCTTAGCCAGAGAATCATCAACAGAGAGAGGCAGGAAGATGTCCAGCAGAGCCAACGCAGAGTCAGTCAGGGTGATGCAGAGGCTGCGTAGAGCCAGTCAGGGTGATGCAGAGGCTGCGCAAAGGCTCAGAGGGAGTTCGAGATTCAGTTGCCGGATCAGATCTAGAAGCCGGAAGCCAAGGTGTGAGACCGGGAGGCCTAGATTTGTGATTTGGGGAGTCATATCGATCTGTTGTTGGGGTGACACTGCCCTTAGGGGAGTTGACGTAGTGCCTACGATGAGGCTGCGCAGAGACCTCCAGAGGCAGCTTTTCTAGTGACCGGATCAACCAAATTTTCTAGTGATTGAGTGAGGTATTCTCACAATTTATTTCTGCCAGTATTTCTCTCTGTAACTGAATAACCCTTGAGGTATTCATAGATGTATTCAGGATTTTCTACTGCTTAATAATACAAATCCTCAGATTTGTTGCACCAGTTTTCCAGCATTGGGTTTTTTCGGGGACTTCGTCCAAAAATAATTGTGTTCTATGTGTGATTGATTTCTTGCTTAGTTTCCTTGTTTTAGAATCTATTTATTTAGTGTAGGCTACTTCAGTAGTTACTACAATAATTCAGATCTGAATTAATTATGTAAATGTAATTTACTCAATAGGAGAAGTACACTCAGTTGATGTAGTACGATTCCTTAGATTGTCAGATCTAGGAATTTTCACAGCTTCGACCCATAGAGGGCTTTCTTCAACCTGCATACATGTGTGTCTCTATCTCGAACTTCGAACCCTAGAGGTTGTTCCACATAGACCTCTTCCTTGATTGAGCCATGTAAGAAGGCAGTCTTGACATCCATCTGATGTAGACTCCATCCTTGCGATGCAACAAGGGTAATGATTGATCGGATGGTAGTGTAGCAGGCAATAGGTGCAAATATTTCATCATAATCTACGCCTTCCTTTTGAGAGCTACCTTGGACAACAAATCTTGCCTTGAATTTTTCAGCACTTCCATCGTTCCCATGCTTGATCTTGTAGAGCCATTTCGAGGTGACAACATATTTGTCCTTTTGTCTAGGGACCACATCCCAGACGTCATTTTGCATGATCGACTCCTTTTCCTCGTTCATAGCATCCTTGCAATGTATTTGGCCTCGAAGGTGCTTAAAGCAACCGATTTATGCTTCTTGCTCGTCCAAGAGATCGAAGCAAAACCTAAGGTGAAGCAGCATCTAGATGTGCTCTTACGAACTCCCTGCCCAATCAACATCGGTATATCCATGGAGCCTCATACTCCCGACAATGTATCTCAGCCCATAGTTGATTGTGCCCCTGAGATATCTTAAGAGATTCTTGGCACCAATCTAGTGAATGTGATGAGGCTCGACCATATATTGACTCAACGTGTTCACTGCAAAACATATGTCCGGATGTGAGTTGACTAAGAACATCAAGGCCCACACGAGTTGACGATCCTCGGTGGGATTTCCCAAATTGGGCCCAAAAACACTTCCACACAACTTTTTAAAGTTGAGTTCCATCGGAGTAGTCACGGACTTGCAGTCCACCATCCCAAATCTTTCCAGCAACATCACAACATATTTTCCTTGAGAAGGGAAAATCTCACCTGGATTTTGCCAGACCTCCAGGCCTAGGAAATATTGCATCACTCCTAGGTCCTTCATCTCGAACTCGGAAGCTAGCTCCCTCTTACATTGATGAATGAGAGGGTCAACATTTGTCAGGAAGAGATCGTCCACATAGAGAACCAGAATGAGAGGCTTGTCATTATCAACCTTAAAGTAAAGGTTTGGATCAACATCACTTCGAGTAAAGCCCAACTTCATCAAGTGGCTATCGATCCTCTCATACCCAGCCCTGGGGGCTTGCTTTTGTTGATTTTTGTAGCATCGGAAAGTGTTATAAGCCCCAAATTTGGTGGAGAGGCTTAGACACAAGTATTCTAAAGAACCCATAAACCGTTTGTGAAAAGTCCACTGTGTTAATGTTTTATTAAAATAATTAATTATTTTAATGGAGACCCTAAGTTTAAACTTAGGGAAATTAAATAATTAAAGGATATTAATAAAACAGAGTGAGAATAATCTAGAAAAGGCGGAGATCAAGTCATGTTATAATCTTAGCCGTTGATTAGAGATCTAATCTTGACCGTTGATTTCTCAACAAGAAGACTATAAAGGAAGGCTTGAGGGTCATTTGGAAAGACACACACAGAGTGAATCTTGAGATCAAATTCTTCTGACAGAGCAGTGCTCGGATGAAGATCAGATTTAAGTGATTTAGTGCAGTGAGGTGCAGAGTAGCATCTTCAGAGAAAATTTTTCTCAATCAGAGAATCATTAGTAGAGAGAGGCAGGAAGATGTCCAATAGAGCCAACGCAGAGCCAGTCAGGGTGACGCGGAGGCTGCGCAGAGCCAGTTAGGATGACGTAGAGGCTGCGCAGAGGTTCAAAGGGTGTTCGAGATTTAGTTGCTGGATCAGATCCAGAAGCCGAAATTTGGGTGAGACCGGGAGGCCCATATTTGTGATTCCGGGAGATAGATCGATTTGTTGCTGGGGTGACGCAGTCCTTAGAGGAGTTGATGCAGTGCCTACGCATAGAACTCTAGAGGCAACTTTTCCAGTGACCGGATCAGTGGGATTTTCTAGTGATTGAGTGAGGTATTCTCACAATTTCTTTCTGCCAGTATTTCTCTCTGTAATTGAATAACCCTTGAGGTATTCAAAGATGTATTCAGGATTTGCTATTGCTTAATAATACAAACCCTCAGATTTGCTGCACCGATTTTCTCGCATTGGGTCTTTTTGGGGACTTAGTCTAAAAATAATTGTGTCCTATGTGTGATTGATTTCTTGCTCAGTTTCCTTGTTTTGGAATCATATGTATTCAGTGTAGGTTGCTTCAGTAGTTACTTCAATAATTCGGATCTGAATTAATTATGTAAATGTAATTTACTTAATAGGAGAAGTACACTCAGTGTAATTTACTTAACAACTTCAACCCATAGAGGGCTTTCTTCAACCTGCATACATGTGTGTCTCTATCTAATTTGAAACCCCAGAGGTTGTTCCACATAGACCTCTTCCTTGATTGAGCCATGTAAGAAGGCAATATTGACATCCATTCGATGTCGACTCCATCCTTGCGATGCAACAAGGGCCATTATTGATCGGATGGTGGTGTAGTGGGCAACAGGTGCAAATATTTCATCATAATCTATGCGTTCCTTTTGAGAGATGCCTTGGGCAACAAATCTTGCCTTGAATTTTTTAGCACTTCCATCGGCTCCATGCTTGATCTTGTAGAGCCATTTCGAGGTGACAATAGATTTGTCCTTCGGTCTAGGGATCACATCCTAGACATCATTTTTCATGATCGACTCATATTCCTCGTTCATAGCATCCTTCCAAACTTGATGCTTCACGGCTTCTTCAATCGTTCCAGGCTCAAATTGTGCAATGGTGCTCATGGCTGCTAGGTACCCTTGGTACCTATTTGGCTTCTTACTTCCATGGAATGTTCCCCTTGGAGCAATATGTCTCTCGGCATCTTCAAGAGTGTCTCTAAGCCATGAGGGTCTCCTTTTATTTGAAGAAGGTGGATCTATAGGATCCATCGGACCTTCAGCATCGGGCATCGTTTCATTCTTCTGTTCTTCGTGCTTTCCTACTTCTTCTTCTTCTTTGTCTTCCTTTGAGATAGGAAGATCTCTAACCTTCCCGAGAGCAACATCTTTGTCGAAGGTGACATCATGACATATCTCCACTTCTCTTTGACCAGGCACATAGATTCTATATGCCTTCGAGGTTTCACTGTAGCACACAAACGTTCCCTTCTTTCCAGAAGCATCCAATTTGCTTCTCTTTTCTTTCGACACATGAAAATATACAGGACTTCCAAAAACTCTAAAATGAGAAACATCAGGCTTCTTGCCAGAGAAGACTTCTTCGGGAGTTTTGGAGTCCAATGCGGAATGTGGGCATCTATTTTGAACATACACAATGGCGTTGGTAGCTTCTCCCTATAGGAACTTCGGAAGACCTTGGTCATAAAGCATGGCACGAGCAACTTCCAAAATGGTTCTATTCTTCCTTTCAGCAACACCATTTTGTTCGAGAGTATACACAATAGTGGTCTCCCTTTTAATGCCAACTTCCTTGCAATAGTCATTGAATTCATTTGACTCATATTTGGTTCCATTATCGGTCCTCAGAATTTTGATCTTCTTCCCTGTTTGATTTTCAACCAAGGCCTTGAAGGTGTGGAACATTGAATGCTTCGTCCTTTTTCTTCAAAAAGTATATCCAAGTTTTGCGGGAGAATTCATCTATAAAAGTGATATATTATAAGCATTCTCCCAAGGATGTTATAGGCGGCATACCAGATAGATCAGAATGAATCAGTTGTAAAATATCAGATGTCTTAGTGACACTTGAGGGGAATGGTCCCCTTTTATGCTTTCCTTCGGCACAACCCTGACATACACCTTCATGATCATCTTTGAAATCGGGCATACCTGTGACCACCTTCCTTGCGTCGAGAAAGGGCTTTATAATGAAGGTGTGCAAACCTTCGGTGCCATAGCTTGAATTGAAGAGTTGTGTTACATGTCATGGCTCCCAACGAACTTCCTCCAACCTGATAGAGTGTATCAACCCTGAATCCAAGAGTGAAATCTTCTTTGAAGTCCCTCTTCCAAATGCATACCTTTCGATCGATGAATGGCACCTTGAATCCTTTGTCTTCCATTACTGGGATAGACACTAGAATCTTCTTCAAGTCAGGTATGTACAATGCATCTTGCAAACAAAGGACTTGACCTTGATTTAGATGAAGGGTCACAGTCCCTGTCCCTTTCACAGGATAGGTGGCATTGTCTCCAAGGATAATTTCCTAATTTGTATCATTTTCAATCAGATCAAAGAGGGCCTCTTTATATCCAGTGAGGTGCCTTGAGGCACCACTATCAATCAACTAGTTATCTAGGGTGTCGGGAGGAGATGCAGCAGAAAGGGCAGATATAAGAATATATTCATTTCTCTTATTATCAACAACATTAGATTCATCATACCTGGAGTTCCTTGACCTCTTGAAAGGCTGACCATTTCCATTTCCATTTCGATCAATGGGAGCCTTCCTTTTTCCTTTGAACCTGTTGTTCCTTTGATTTCCATTCCCCTTGAAGTTGTTGTTGTTGTTGTAGTCATCATCTCGAGGAGAGTCACTTTTATTAGGGCACTCTCTAGCATAGTTACCAAACTTGTTACAATTGTAACATCTTCACTTCCTTCCCTTGGGACCCGCTCTTCCATGATTTTGATTTCTCGGACCAACATTGTTCTTCTTCTTTACATGAGTGGTAAAGGCAGTATGGTCACTTCCATTCCCATTTGAGGGATGGTCTCTCTCCATCTTCCTTGTCTCCTCTTGAGTGCATCTCATCAACAGTTCATCAAAATTAGGAATTATATTATTATTGAGAATAGTGGTATTAAATACATACCATGGCCGGGGAAGTCTTCCAAGGGCAATGAGGGTGAGCTCTCGGTCAGCTATGACCTCTCCAATAGCTAAGAGATCATTCTTGATTTCGGTGATCCTCATGAAATAAGATTGGATGGACTCTCCCTCGTCCATCTTGATGTTCTTCAACTCGTTCTTCAAAAAGAGAATTTGATTAGCATTGCTAGCCCTGAATATGCCAACCAACTTATTATACATCTCCTTAGATGTGCCTGTGAAATTTTCAAAATGAAACACTATTGTAGTGATAGATTTATTTCGCCTACTTATTTTATGATAAGTTATTTATAGATTTTTCAGTAAATTCTGAAATAAACACAACTGCAGTATTCACTTAACCATAAGCAGAAAATAGAATAGAACACATATAACGTAATAGAAACAATCACATGAACACAATTTTGGGCAATTGTCCCCGGAAAAACCCAATGCAGGAAAACCAGTGCAACAGATGAGGGTTTGTATTATTCTTCAGCAAGGAAAATTATTAACAAGAATTTGACGAGCAAACTTCTAGAATACACTTGAGATAAATTCTCCGAATCCTTCGGGAGAATTTCTGACACCCGGGAGGCACCCTAGCTCCATCTGCATCACTCTGCGTGGTCTTCTGTGCAGTCCCTGTGCTGGACTGCGTCACTCTGCGTGGGGACTCAGTGTTGCTGCTCAACGTTGTCCCCTATGCGTCCTCCTCCTGCCTTTCTTTGCCTCTACTGACTTCCCCTTCCTTCTTTTGCTTCTGCATCTTTGCCTCTACAACCTCTCCCTTTAAAATCAAATTCTATTCCTTCAGAATCGATTTCCTTCAGGTACTGAGTGTGTTTCCAGCTTACTTTCCAAACGACCTTCAAGTCTTCTCTTATAATCTTTTTGTTGATGGATCAACGGCCCAAATTAGATCTCTAACCAATGGCTAAGATTAAAACATGACTTGATCTTCGTTTTCTAGAAGATTCTCACTTCGTTTTATTAATACCCTTTAATTATTTAATTTCCCTAAATTTAGACTTAGGGACCACATTAAAATAATTAATTATTTTAATAAAACATGAACCAAGTGGAATTTCCACAAACAGTTTCTAGGTTCTTTGGAATACTAATGTCCAAGCCTCCTCACAAAATATGAGACTTGGAACACTTTCCAATGCTTCAAAATCAACAGTGCCTAGCTTAGAGATATAAGCAACCAAGTGCTTATGAATAGAATCCTTGATGATCTTCTTCGCCTTGTTTTCCTCTTTCTTGTACTTTGTTTTAGTAGCAGCGAATGCATTTTATTGAGGCTCAGTGATCTTTCTCTGCACATAATCCATAACATCTTGTTCCTCCAATGTCAGATCCAAGGACATTTTCCAAGTATGATAATCAAACATATCATTTAGCTTGTCATCAGATTTGAAGTATGATGAGGAAGCCATTGACCCTGGTCCTTGTCTATTCAACTTTCGGTGATTTCTCTTCTCACTTTTGCTTGGGATTTTTCTTCACCTCAACTCTTATACCATGTTAATTTTAGTTAAGCATGGTATGTTCTATGCTTAGAGCAATTTACTTCAATCTCTCTTATTAGCCCAATTCAATTTCGAGATATGCAATCACATAAAAATTGACAGTAAATGCTGATAGAACATAAATAAATTGACAGAAGACAAGCCAAGACAAGACAAGAGAGACAATAATTTGGCGGATGCTAGGGAAAACCCCCAATGCGGGGAAAACCCTTTGATCAAATCTTCTTATTATTCTTCAAATTCAGTAGAGAGAGAGTACAATTTACAGCAGTCAACAAGATGTCCTAGCCAGCAAAGTCAACGCTGGTCAACCCAACAAATCAGCCTCCAATGAAGCTCGATCAAACCCAGTCAAACTCGGCCTCCAATCATAGTCAAACACAGGCCAAAACAATCTTGAAATCCGATCAATGCAGTGGTCAAAGTCTGCGGTCAAATCAGTAGTCAAATCTACGGTCAACAACAATCAAAGTCAACGTTGTTCCTCAGTTTCTGTGCCTCCAACTGCTACCTCTTAAAATCAGAATTCTGACCCAAAATCGAAGTCAAATAACAAGTGTTGACCCAAAGTCAACGCTGTCCAGAAAAGCCCTAAACAATCCGAAATCTTCAACAAGTCCTTCACATGTGCGGGGGAGAGAGAGAAGCCTTTAAGGCTGTACGAACCAATTAGATGAAAGAGAGATGTGTGAGATGAGATGATGATGAAATGAGGATTATGTCTCTCCTTTTTATATCCATCATTGAGGGCGTGTGACACATCTTTGGGGCTTGTGAGCTTACATAACAATTCTGGCCGACCTTGACAATTTGCACGCGTGGAGAAAAAATTCAAAATCCAACTTCTGCTCATCCAAACAAGATGATCTTTAGATCAATCTTGCACCTCTTCGAAAGAGGAATCCAACAAAAATATTGTTGGGTTTGTGTTATATTCTTTCCATGACTAATCATGCGTGGGGGGTAACAAGGGGGCGGTAGCCCCCCTTGTCGAGGTCCAGGGCCGTGCCCTGGAAAAAAATGTTGGTCCTTATTTTCCGGTGGACGGACCCACCCATGGTTTTGTGCATGGGTTTGCACATGGTTTTGGGGCATGATGGTTTTCGGCCCTTGGTATTTTGTAGATCTGGTCAAGGGAACTGCAGTTATGTTCTAATCTAGGGTTAATGGATTGGGGTTTATGTATGCTTCGGCATGTATATATATGTGTTGTAACACTAAAAGGAATATAATGAAAAATCAAGCTGGTCATCCCGATTTGGGATCCAAGGGAAAATCTTTGTGTTTATCTGTTTTATGTTTTATGCTCTCGCTATTGTTTATTTTCTGTTATAAGATTCGTGTGTAGATAATTTCTGTTCAGGGTTAAAACCTACATTTGGTATCGGAGTTGTTTCGGCTTCAAGGGGACGCCTTTGTTTGAGGGTTTTTGCTCGAGCTGAGGTAGACCCTGTTCAGTGGGAGATCTGTAGGATCGATTCTTGCTGTGAAAGAAGATGGCGAGCGGTGGGAAGATAGAGATCGAGAAATTTAATGGTCAGAGTTTTGAGTTGTGGAAGCTCAAGATGGAGGATCTGCTGGTGGATAAAGATCAGTGGATCGCGGTAGATCCAGGTACTAAACCAACGACAATGTCAGATGAAGACTGGAATAAACTGGATCGGAAGGCTAAGAGCACAATATAGTTGTGTGTCTCAGATTCAGTATTGTTGAATGTATCTGGGGAAGCTACGACGAAGAATTTGTGGGAAAAACTTGGGACTTTGTACCAATCTAAGTCTCTGGTGAATAAGTTGTTCCTGCGGAAAAAGCTGTATAACCCGAGGATGAAGGATGGAGACTCGGTGACAGAGCATCTGAACGCCTTCAATACTGTGGTAAGTCAGCTGTCGTCTGTTGATATTAAAATCTCAGATGAAGATAAGTGCATCAGTTTGTTGTGCTCTCTACCAGACTCGTGGGACAGTCTGGTTATTGCAATAGGTAGCAATACAACTACCTTGAATTTGATGACATTGTCTCAGCCTTGCTGTCGGAGGAAATGAGACGGAGAAATATGGAGGGTCAGAATGGAGATGCCTTATCTGTACGAGGAAGGTCCCAGAACAGAAACAAGAATAAGGTTTCGAGTGGGAGATCTAAATCTAGAGGGAGATCTAAATCTCCTGGAAAATTTGTAAAGGTGTGCTGGAAATGCGGAAAGGAAGGGCACTACAAAAAGGAATGCAGATCTAAAGCTCCTGAGAAAGGAAAGGGATCTGATGAAGGTCCTTCTGCAGAGGCAAAAACCACCTCGGATGAAGGTGGGGATGTGTATTTGGCTTCTTCTTCAAATACACATGTAGATTATGAGTCATGATTGATTGACTCAGGTGCATCTTTTCACTTCACTCCCCATAGGGGGTGGTTCTGCGAGTATGAGAAATATGATGGTGGTGATGTCTTCCTAGGGGATGATAGGAAGGCCAGAATCGTCGGACGTGGAAAATTCAAGCTGAAGCTGCAAGGTGGAAGGATTAGAACACTTCATAGTGTTCGCACATTCTGCATTGGCCGAAATCGATTTTTGTAAACAATATGATACGGTGTAAAAATAATGTTAGAGAAAGATACACATGGAGTAGTTCGGGGAGCAACGGTATTAATGCGGGGAGTTCGGATTGTTGTACAAGCTTGAGGCAACAACGTATTGTTGGGTGCAACGGTTCTGTGATCCCACGACGGAGCGGAAAGCCTAGTTATCTCTGGAGAAAAGACCATGCTATGGCATCAAAGGCTTGGACATATTGGAGAGAAGGGCCTTCGGATATTACATAGAAATGGTATGGTAGAAGGTATGTCTAATTGCTCTCTGGATTTCGATTTCTTTGAACATTGTGTATATGGGAAGAAAAATCGGGTGAGTTTTCCTTCTAGTGCTAAGAGGGCGAACAAGATATTAGAACTTGTGCATAGTGATGTGTTTGGACCTGTGTCAGTTCCATCACTGGGAAAGTCTGTGTACTATGTTTCATTCATAGATGACTTCTCAAGGAATACATGGATATATTTCTTGAGGAAGAAATCTGAAGTCTTTGACAAATTTAATGAATTTAAGGCTCTGGTGGAAAACCAGACAGAGAAGAAGATAAAGGCGCTGAGGACAGATAATGGTGGGGAGTTCTGCAAGAAGGAATTTGAAGAGTTCTGTAAGAAGTGTGGTATAGCACGGCAGAAAACTACTCCATACACACCTCAGAAAAATGGAGTTGCAGAAAGAATGAATAGAACGCTAATGGAAAAGGCAAGAAGCATGCTCAGTGGTACTGGGTTAGGACAAGAATTCTGGGCAGAGGCAGTGGAGACTGCATGTTACTTAGTTAACAGATCACCTTCATCAGCGTTGGAGGATAAGACTCCACATGAGGTATGGACTGGTAAGAAACCCTCTCTTTCACATCGAAGGGTATTTGGATGTGATGCATATGTACATGTTCCAAAGGAGAAAAGGACCAAGTTGGATAATAAATCTGAAAGGTGCATCTTTCAAAATCCAACTTCTGCTCATCCAAACAAGATGATCTTTAGATCAATCTTGCACCTCTTCGAAAGAGGAATCCAACAAAAATATTGTTGGGTTTGTGTTATATTCTTTCCACGACTAATCACGCGCGGGGGGGTAACAGGGGGGGCGGTAGCTCCCCCTGTCGGGTTTCGGGGCAAGCGCCCCGGAAAAATTATTTTTTTGGTCCTTATTTTCCGATGAGCGGATCTGCCCATGGTTTTTTGCATGGGTTTGCACATGGTTTTGGGGGCATGATGGTTTTTGGCCCCTGGTATTTTGTAGATCCTGTCAAGGGAACTACGGTTATGTTCTAATCCAAGGTTAATGGATTGGGGTTTATGTATGCTTCGGCATGTATATATATGTGTTGTAACACTAAAAGGAATATAATGAAAAATCAACTGGACGTCCCGATTTGGGATCCAGGGGAAAATCTCTGTGTTTATCTGTTTTATGTTTTATGCTCTCGCTATTGTTTATTTTCTCTTTTTAAGATTCGCTTGCAGCTAATTTTTGTATAGGGTTAAACTTACATTTGGTATTAGAGTAGTTTCGGCTTCAAGGGGACGCCTTTGCTGCTGAGGGTTTTTTTGCTCGGGCTTGAGGTAGACCCTGTTCAGTGGGAGATCTACGGGATCGATTCTTGCGGTGAAAGAGGATGGCGAGCAGTGGGAAGTTAGAGATCGAGAAATTTAATGGTCAGAGCTTTGAGTTGTGGAAGCTCAAGATGGAGGATCTGCTGGTGGATAAAGATCAGTGGATCGCGGTAGATCCGGGTACTAAACCAACCACAATGTTAGATGAAGACTGGAAGAAGCTGGATCGGAAGGCAAAGAGCACAATATAGTTGTGTGTCTCAGATTCAGTATTGTTGAATGTATCTGGGGAAGCTACGACAAAGACCTTGTGGGACAAGCTAGGGACTTTGTACCAATCTAAGTATGTGGTGAATAAATTGTTCATGCGGAAAAAGCTATATAACCTAAGGATGAAGGATGGAGACTTGGTGACAGAGCATCTGAACGCCTTCAATACTGTGGTAAGTCAGTCGTCATCTGTTGATATTAAAATCTCAGATGAAGATAAGTGCATCAGTTTATTGTGTTCTCTACCAGATTTGTGGGACAGTCTGGTTATTGCAATAGGTAGCAATACAACTACTTTGAATTTTGATGACATTGTCTCAGCCTTGCTGTCGGAGGAAATGAGACGGAGAAATATGGAGGGTCAGAATGGAGATGCCTTATCTGTACGAGGAAGGTCCTAGAACAAAAACAAGAATAAGGTTTCGAGTGGAAGATCTAAATCTAGAGGGAGATCTAAATCTCCTGGAAAGTTTGTAAAGGTGTGCTGGAAATGTGGAAAGGAAGGGCACTACAAAAAGGACTGCAGATCTAAAGCTCCTGAGAAAGGAAAGGGATTTGATGATGCTCCTTTTGCAGAGGAAAAAACCACCTCGGATGAAGGTGGGGATGTGTATTTGGCTTCTTCTTCAAATACACATGTAGATCATGAGTCATGGTTGATTGAGTCGGGTGCATCCGTTCACCTCACTCCCCATAGGGAGTGGTTCTGCGAGTATGAGAAATATGATGGCGATGATGTCTTTTTAGGTGATGATAGGAAGGCCAGAATTGTCGGACGTGGAAAAGTCAAGCTGAAGCTGCAAGGTGGAAGGATTAGAACACTTGCTGGTGTTTTGCGCATTCCTGCATTGGCCAGAAATCTGATTTCTGTAAGCAAGATGGATGATGCAGGTGTAAAAACAGTGTTCGAGAAAGATACCTGTAAGATGGTTCGGGGAGCACTGGTATTAATGCGGGGAGTTCGGATTGGAACTTTGTACAAGCTTCAGGGCAGCACTGTTATTGCTGGGTGCAACAGTTCTGTGGTTCCTGAAAGTGGAGTGGAAAGCCTAGCTGTCTCTGGAGAAAAGACCATGTTATGGCATCAAAGGCTTGGACATATTGGAGAGAAGGGCCTTTGGATACTGCATAGAAATGGTATGGTAGAAGGTATGTCTAATTTCTCTCTGGATTTCGATTTCTGTGAACATTGTGTATATGGGAAGCAAAATCGGGTGAGTTTTCCTTCTGGTGCTAAGAGGGCGAATAAGATATTAGAGCTTGTGCACAGTGATGTGTTTGGACCTGTGTCGGTTCCATCACTGGGTAAGTCTGTGTACTATGTTTCATTCATAGATGACTTCTCAAGGAATACATGGATATATTTCTTGAGGAAGAAATCTGAAGTCTTTGACAGATTTAAAGAATTTAAGGCTCTGGCGGAAAACTAGACACAGAAGAAGATAAAGGTGCTAAGGACAGATATTGGTGGGGAGTTCTGCAAGAAGGAATTTGAAGAGTTCTGTAAGAAGTGTGGTATAGCACGGCAGAAGACTACTCCATACACACCTCAGCAAAACGGAGTTGCAGAAAGAATGAACAGAACGCTGATGGAAAAGGTAAGAAGCATGCTCAGTGGTACCGGGTTAGGACAAGAATTCTGGGCAGAGGCAGTGGAGACTGCATGTTACTTAGTTAACAGATCACCTTCATCAGCGTTGGAGGATAAGACTCCACATGAGGTATGGACTGGTAAGAAACCCTCTCTTTCACATCTAAGGGTATTTGGATGTGATGCATGTGTACATGTTCCAAAGGAGAAAAGGACCAAGTTGGATAATAAATCTGAAAGGTGCATCTTTATTGGGTATAAGGATGGTTTAAAGGGTTACAAGCTTTGTAACCCGGAAACAAGGAAGGTTGTGTACAGTCGAGATGTGGTGTTTAGAGAGGTGAAAGATATTGTTAAACATGAAGTCCTACCAAAGGAACCTGAGAAGATAGAGTTTGAGCTAAAGGAGGATGAATCATACTCTACAACAGAAGAAGACTCAGAAGAGGAAGAGCCACAAACTGCAGCTGTGAGAAGATTAGTTCGAGAAAGAAGACAACCAGAAAGGTATAGTCCATCTGCTTTCTGTTCAAATTTTGCTTTAACTATAACTGATGACGGTCCCAGAACCATCAGGGAGGCAGTAGATTCAGAGGATGGAAAACTCTGGAAAGAGGCCATCGTTGATGAAATGGAATCCTTGCATAAAAATGAGGCATGGGATCTGGTGAAGTTGCCGGCTGGAAGGAAGCCCATTGGGAGCAAATGGGTGTTTAAGAAGAAGATGAATGTAGAAGGCAAGGTGGAGAAATATAAAGCTCAGTTGGTAGCAAAAGGTTATCCCAGGTGCCGGGAATTGATTTTGGTGATATTTTTTCTCCTGTTGCCAAGGTTACTTCGATTAGATTACTTTTATCTGTTGCTGCTGCATTTGATTTTGAGGAAGAACAGATGGATGTGAAGACAACATTTCTTTACGGGGATCTGGAAGAAGAGATCTACATGAAACAACCTGAAGGCTTTATGGTGAAGGGGAAGAAAGAGCTGGTATGCAGGTTAAAGAAGTCTTTGTATGGGTTAAAACAGTTACCAAGGATGTGGTATCAGAAATTTGATACCTATATATGGAGACTTGGCTTCACCAGAAGCAAGGAGGATCACTTTGTTTATTTTAAATTAATTGGTGATCGTGTTATTTATTTGGTCTTGTATGTGGATGATATGTTGTTGATTGGAAATGGCAAAGAAATTATCCAAGATTTGAAGACCCAACTGTTCTCCAAATTCGACATGAAGGATCTTGGTGCTGCAAACTATATTTTGGGCATAGAAATTAAGAGAGATCGGGCAAAGAGGAAGCTCTGGTTAAACCAGAGGAAGTATGTCGAGACTATATTGCAGAGGTTCAATATGCAGGATAGTAAACCGGTGAATGTTCCTATTCCTGTAGGTGTAAAGCTTTCTGCTAAACAGTGTCCCAAGACACAAGAAGAAGAGGAGGATATGTCCCGTGTTCCATATGCAAGTGCAGTGGGTAGCCTGATGTATGCAATGGTCTGTACTAGACCAGACATTGCACATGCAGTGGGAGTATTGAGCGGGTTTATGTCAAACCCAGGGAAGGAGCATTGGACAGTAGTGAAGCGGGTTTTCAGATATTTACGTGGCACTAGTGATTATGGCTTGTGCTACCAGGGAAGACCAGGATTGGAAAGAATGTTGGACATTCGTGGTTTTGTTGATGCAGACTGGGCTGGAGATCTGGATCAAAGAAGATCTACAAGTGGGTATGTGTTTAGCCTATTTGGAGGCGCAGTCAGTTGGATGAGTAAAAGACAGTCTGTAGTGGCTCTTTCAACTACAGAGGTAGAATACATAGCAACCACTCATGCAAGCAAGGAAGCAGTTTGGTTGCAGAGATTGTGTTCAAGTATGGGGTTGGTACAACAAGCTATAAGGATATACTGTGATAGCCAAAGTGCAATTTTCTTGGCTAAGAACCTTGCTTATCATTCAAAGACAAAGCACATTGATGTTCAATATCACTTTGTGAGATATATGGTTGAAGCTAAAAGGGTGTTGCTGGTAAAGGTGGACACTTTGAAGAATGTTGCAGATGCATTGACAAAGTTTGTGAGCACTCAGAAGTTCTCTTGGTGTAGAGAAACAATGGGTGTTGCAAAGCTGGGCTAATGACTCAGCTCTCCTGTGGCCCCCTGCGGAAAGAAAACAACAAGTGGGAGAATGTTTGGTTTGTGTTATATTCTTTCCACGACTAATCACGCGCGGGGGGGCAATAGCCCCCCCTGTACGTTGCGCTGGGCACAACGTCGGGGGGGTCACTGGGGGGGCGGTAGCCCCCCTTGTTGGGGTCTGGGGCAGCGCCCCGTAAAAAAGAATTTTTTGGTCCTTTTTTTCTGTTGGGCGGACCCGCCCATGGTTTTGTCCATGGGTTTGCACATGGTTTTGGGGCATAATGGTTTTTGGCCCCTAGTATTTTGTAGATCCGGTCAAGGGAACTACGGTTATGTTCTAATCTAGGGTTAATGGATTGGGGTTTATGTATGCTTCGACATGTATATATATGTGTTGTAACACTAAAAGGAATATAATGAAAAATCAAGCTGGTTGTCCTGATTTGGGATCCAGGGGAAAATCTCTGTGTTTATTTGTTTTATGTTTTATGCTCTCACTACTGTTTATTTTCTGTCTTTAAGATTCGTTTGCAGATAATTTTCGTACAGGGTTAAAACCTACAAATATCGTCTCCATCATATGAGCAATGCAACATGGAGTTTGGCCCTAGTTTCCAAATTTAACAAGATTCAATTCTTATGCATAGTATAGGTCGTTAGTATTCGAAGGTGTTGATTTTTTCCACTTGCAGATTTGGTTACCACATAAGTGATAGGAGGATAATTGGTTGGTGTTGGGCCAATGGACTAACATTTGACCTAGCATCATTTGATCTGGGTTCATATTGGATGAACAAACAGTCACAACGTTTGACCTAGCGTCATTAAATCAACATCCGATTTGGCTTCATATTGGATAAGTGGTTTAATACATTGCTTGAGATATCTTTGTAGTAGCTTGACACATGACTACAAAATGAGTTGAGCTACGTGAGTACAAACACAATCTGTAGATTGAATGTTGTTATATAGTACATGCCATAGCCATATGTCAGAAGCCTGGAAATTTAGATTGATTCTGACAACGTGGAATGGTGGTCAATTATAACATTGGCACGTCGGACTGGTAGCAGGGTCACCCAAATTGATTGGCCATGTCGAATTGGTTGTGTGGATGCGTCGACAAACTGGATTGACTATTCCACAATTGGTCATGGTATTGCTACATGGACAAAAATGCAAGATAGAGATTGTTCCCGTCTATGCATAAAATGTGATGCAATAATGTCGTGGAAGTCAAGTATGAAGGTCATTGTCATGGAAGTCAAGTATGAAGGTCATGTTCATGTATATAGTATGGTAAATAAAAGTTTTGGTCCCACGCCCTGATTGTTTTGAAGTCTCGTGGTATTATTGGAATCCAATAATATAATAGCCATTGTAACCTAACTGGATGAGGAGTCTCGTTGAAACCTGTGGTGTGTGATTGGTTTCCACCGGGTAGTTATGGTATTTGGTTTCAAATTAAAGATCAAACCATGACTAACCGCCACCACTCTCCTTTGTTGAAATCTCAGAACAAAATTATTTTGAAAACACAGCATGGCAAGCAACACTGCATATTGGAACTGGTAAGGCTCTCTGGTTACAAGTTGAAGGTTGTAGGTTCAATTCACGCAGATAAAGATAAATTAATTGTTTTTGGTTATGAGTTCCATTTTGTTGAATGTTCAAGTAGCCGACAATGTACATTTTGTAGCACCAATGCGAACAAATGGCATTATGTAGAGCATGCCCTAAAAAGGGGATTTTGTAGAACACTTAATTTAATAAATGATTTTGTATGGTTTTTGGGGCTTTCTAGACTCATTCTTGAGTCAAATTGGATTTGGGAGAAGCATGGCAATCAAGGTTTGAAGGAGAATAATTTTGAAGGATTTGTATAGACCATAACATGGTATTCTCGAATTGATGATTATTTGATGACTATTGGTTGATCTTGTTATTATATGACTTATTTCTGATGAAAGTAGAAGGACATGCTGCTCCTCGTGGCACATTCAGAGAAAGTAAGAAGCCTAAAAGATATTTTGTGTATGCAAAATTTATGACAAAGCTTATTAATGTTGAACCTTCTACCTATGAAGAAGCATCTTGTCAGCTGGTTTGGAGAGATGCTATAACAAAAGAATATCAATCAATTATGAAGAATGATGTTTGGGAAATCGTGTTAAGGTCTTAAGGACTCGTGATATGTTGTACCAAAGGAAGGGTAGATAGAAAATCTTATGTTAGTTTCAGAGGGAGTTCGAAATGATCACAATAGAATATGTCTCAGATTAAGAGGGAGTTGGCCATTGAATGTGATCTTGAACAAATGAAGCCTGATGAAATCTTCTTTACAAAAGTTTGATGATGATAGGCCGCTGATTGGTTCTTTGATGAACTTGGTCTAAATATTTGTGTTAAGGTGAATAAATTGAATTAGATGAAGCCAAAGTATGATCACTCGATACTTTGATTCTAATTGTACTGAAAGTGCTTTTGATGGAAAGAGTACATTTGGCGGATGTTTTTGATTGGGCTCCAAAATGGTTTCTTGGATGAGCAGGTACTAGGTTCGATCTTCATAATTATCTTTATACTTCTATGTAAGTCACCGGATACTCCTAAAATGCCATTGAATCCCCGAATCCTCGTGTCGGACACCTACCCGTACCAGATTCGACCCCAATTCAAAGGATACGACGTATCCGTACGGGGTACGGTCGGGATACGACGTGTCCGAAAAGGGATACTCCGTATCTCGACTGTACCCCGTCGGATACGTCGTATCCCGTACAGCCGGGCCCGCGGCAAGCAAAATCGCGCTATTTTTTTTATAAAGTGTGGTTTTTCTTCTCTATTTTGTCATCCATTTCATTTGTGAAGTGAGAAGGAGAGCTAGTGTGAGCAAGGAGCAAGTGTGAGCAAGGAGAAAGGGAGTTCTTTCGAAGAGATTCGAGCATCCGGTAAGTGCATTGTCCCTCTATATTTTGCATTTAGTTTGTTGTTAGTGTTTGCATATGCATATGTTTTATATATTTAGTTGTTTTTGTTTATTTTTTACAGTATTCATGGCTCAATCAAAGGCAACAAGACAAGGGCAAAGAAAGGGGAAGAATGTCTCCATTGGAGATGCCCCTCCTGTCCCTCTTTCATCAAGGTCTGCAAGTATTCCATCCATTGGAAGTGGGGCTCCAACAGTAGCTTCAAATGTGCAGGGAAAACAAATTGTTGACCCCAAATACCCATTGTGGAAATATGCGACAAGAGAGGAAGGGGCAACAAAAAAGGGAGGAGGAAATTGTTCATGGAAATGCAATTTTTGCAATGGCCATTTCAATGGCACATATTTCTGTGTGAAAGCTCATTTGTTGGGTATTCCAGGTTGTGGCGTTAAATGTTGTACAACAATTGAATCGCCAGATAGGAAGAAAATGGAGAAAGAGCAGAGTATTGGTGAGGCAAATGTGGCAACAAAATCAAAAAAATCCAAGACTGATGACCCCCTTCCATTCTTGAGGAAAAGCAGCAGCAAGTTCCCTTTTGAGACTTCTAGCAGGGGAGAATTAGCAAAGAGAAAGGCAACTGCAGTTGGTCCAATGGACAAGACTTTCCAAAAAGAGAAAAGGGAAGAGCTTGACCTCACCATTGCATTTTTTTTCTATCAGAACTTCATATCCTTTAATGTTGCACGGTCACCTCTATTTATTGAGATGTGTCGAGCTCTTTGTCATGGGGCTCCATCAGGGTATGTGCCTCCTGGGTCAGAGAAGCTCATAACCACATTGTTGACAAAGGCAAAGAAAGAGGTGGACAAAATGCTTGAGCCTATTAAATCAGCATGGCCAACATCTGGGGTTAGCATTGTTTCTGATGGATGGACAGATCCAGCACCCCACCCACTCATTAACTTCATGGTGTCATCCACGAATGGTGCATTTTTCTTGAAAGCAGTGGATGCACTTGGAGAGTACAAGGATGCACAATATATGGGTGAGTTATTTCTCAAAGTTATTGAAAGTGTAGGTGTGGATTGTTGTGTGCAAATCATTACAGATAATGCACCTATTTGTAAGGTTGCTGGCATGATTGTGGAAGCAAAATATCCACAAGTATTTTGGACACCTTGCATTGTCCATTCATTGAACTTGGCACTGAAATCTATTGCTTCTGATGTGCTTTGGATTGGAGCCACTATTGAGGATGCACGACATATCCGCAACTTTGTAACAAACCATACAAATGCCCTCACTATCTACAAGGAGTACAACAATCTATCATTGTTGAAGATTGCAGATACACGGTTTGCCTCTTCATTCATGATGTTGAAGAGGTTGAGGGAGGTCAAGACCGCTCTTGGGTCTATGGTTATTTCAGAGTTTTGGTCTTTTTGGAGAAAGACTGATCAAGCAGCCTCAAAGAAGGTGAAGGACATAGTGTTGGATGATATATGGTGGGAGAAGGTAGATCTATTTATTCAGATCATGGAGCCTCTCATTTCCTTGCTCAGATTTGCAGATACAGACCAACCCATCCTAGGAGAGGTTTATGAGGGATGGGATTCCATGATTGAGTTTGTGAGGACCATTATTTTACAGAGTCAGTGCCCAGAGTATTAGACATCACCTGAGGCCTTCTTCACCGTCATACAGGATATTCTTGTCAGCAGATGGGACAAGAATTGCACACCTTTACATTGTTTGGCTCACTCCTTGAAGCCAAAATACTACAGCCATGAGTGGCTGAATGGTGGACCTTCCCGCAGATTCCCTCCTCACATGGATGCTGAAATCTCACAGGGGAGGAAAGATGCATTGATGAGGATTTTTCAGGATAGGGCATCCCTTGATGAGGTGGAGGATGCCTTTGCAGATTTTTCCACTGGCAGGGGGCGATTTGGAGGCTATGATTTGATTCAAGACAGGGGGCTAAGAAGCCCCATTCTTGGTGGGCAACTCATGGGGCAGCAAGCCCTCCTCTACAGCAGTTAGCCATGAGGCTCCTCTCTCAGGTGACTTCATCCTCTTGTTGCGAGAGGAATTGGAGCACATATGGGAATTTGTATAGTGTGAAGAGGAGCAAGCTTGAGCAGTCCAGGGCAGAGACAATGGTGTATGTGCACACCAACCTTCGTCTCATCTACAGGCAGAGGGAGGAGTGGTTGAAGGGAAAGACAAAGATGTGGGATGTCTTTCCTGATGATATGGGTCTGGACAGCAGTGTTGAGTTGGCATTGGCCAACTTGGATCTCAATGCGCCAGTGCTAGAGCCTGTCAGATTTGATGATGGATTAGAGGGCTCATCCTCCACACCAGTAGATGCAGAGATGATAGAGGAGGAGGATGCATCAGAGGCAGAGGAGAGCAGTGGTGAGCATGATGATCAGGATTTGGATAGTGATGCTGATTATGAGGATTGATGACTCTGACTCATTGAGGCTTCAGGCTTGTAGTCTTGTAGACTGTAGTTGATTTTGTATTTTCTATTTCTATTTTCCATTGGCAGTGTTCTTATGTAACACATTTTGATTCTGATGACTTAATGAAAAAACTACAGTATCTTACTATCTTCAATCTTGTCTTTTTGAGTAAATTTGACGATTGTATCATGTATGGTGTATCAATGTATCATTGTAATTTGTATTATAGTATCAATGATGATGTATGACTCATGAGTATCTAATATCTATGTTTGAATCAATGAATTTTGTATGAATTTGTGCACAAAATATCTAATTTTTAATATATATATATATATATATATATATATATATATATATTTTTAATAAAATAATATATAACGTAACGTATCCCAGAAGTATCCTGTTCCGGGGTCACCGTACCCGTATCCGATACTTCGAATCCCCGTATCCCCGTATCAGGTGACTTAGACTTGTATCATTAATGTATTTTATGTAAAAAAGCAAAAAGAAGAAAAAAAGAGGAAAAATAAATTGTTATTGGTTAGGCATGTTCTTCATGCTTCTAGGATTTGTTGAGTCAAAGTCCTATTTGGACTTTTTGTAAAGAAAAACAAAAGAATTTTTAAAATGTATTTTGGGTCAATACACCTCAAGAAGCCAAACCGGCCCTCCAAGATGACAAGTTGGCTCACTGAAAAGGTGTGTCTTTTCGCATGCTAGAACAACTATATATTGGCATACATCCTCTATCAAATGGCAAGCAATTCAGTGCATTTTTGTGGAAAATTATGCAAATTTCAGAGGTTATATTCTTGATAGGAAGTGTGAGTTGTTGAGGTTATCCATTTGGAAAGTGATGCGAATTTTTCTGTGGGAGACGATGTGAGTTTCCTGTGAAAATGATTTGAGATGATGCGAGTTTTCTGCGAAAGATAATTTGAAATGAGTGCGAGTTTTATGTAACAGATGTTTCGAGATCAAAGCAAGTTCCTTGTGACATATGAAGTTGAGATTATCTTTCGTGACTAAGATTGATCGATTCTACAATGATAACGAAAAATTTGAAGGGCTGTTAATTTGGCAGCGTGGGGACGAATTCCCTCATTTGGACAACCTTCCTCATTCAAAGAAGACCCTCTTTGCCCTTGGAAGAATGCAATTTGGTCAAGGAAAAATATATTTTTAATGTGAAACCCTACATGTGCTCAAAAGTTCAGGTCGACTTTAAAGACAAATTGGGTCTCCTCCAACGTGTTGAATTTCCACGATCTTGGGTCTAGAATAGGATCTTAAAATCTCTGAAGCTACCAAACCAAGAATTTCAACAAAACTACTTTGCATAGCGGAATATAAACAACAATAAATCACACATGCACAAAATATAAACAACTTTTTACAATTTTTCAACCCAACTTTGTTATATGAACCAACATATAATACAATAGTCTAGGGCTCTATTACCAGGGATAATGGCCCTCAATCATCCACTAGTACAAGATACAAATTGGGGCTTGGTGTTTGTACATCGACGACCAATCTGCCCTCAACAAGATAATCTGACCATTTGGATGATGTAGTCGATTCTCTCAGCTCCTCTCGGTCGTACCTTGTACATGCTTGGTCCTTCGGCTCTCGATCTGAAACTTTTGCCTCTATCAATGCTCCAAGTCCATCTGACCATTGAACCTCGACTATTAATATGCTCACTAGTTGATTGTTCGTCCACCAACACATCAACACATCGAGACTCCTGTAGTGTTCACAGTTCCACTTGTGAACAACTCTCAATCTGCCCATTGCTGCTCCTTAGCTACTTAGGGACTCCAACCTAGTATGGTCTTCCTGTGTTGCTTCGATGAAGACCAACACAGGGCACAGAGGGCTGCCACTTATCACTGCAGTCCATCTCCCACAATGAACACGGGCTAGGAGCACTGCCCATCATCTGTTGTAGAAGTCCTTCTCCGAACACAAGTCCAAGGCTGCACAAACTGCTCCTGGTTGATAAGACCCTTGAGCTCAACATCTGCCTCTCTAGCAACCACTTTTGTCCATCAAAGTGTTGCACACCGGGCTCCAACTTGGGCACTATCACACTGTCTTTCGACATACCATAAATGCCCAATCATGTCCACACATGGTCCACTCTCACGCTGTTCTCCAACAATCCACGAGTGACCAAGTCTGCTGTAGCATCTGCTTTAGTTAGGGCATCTCACACCTAGGAAACCCCTCTACGTGGCTGCTAACAAACTTCACCAACAGTCCTCTCCTAGGACACTTATCCACTTAGTCTCCAACCATCAAGAAGGTGACATCTACAACTCACTGTTGCTGTCTCCTTGAACTCAATTTCTGTGCTTCTAGAAGATTGAGTGGGGCATACTTCTAGCCCTCAACGCACTGCTTCAACACTATGTGAACTTCTCCCAAATGCTGCTCCTTTTTGTTGTCCAATTATAGGTAACAAACACTGCTTTAGGGTGAGGCTGCTCCTCAATTTACCCTACAACACTTCTGCACCAACCAATAATAAGAACGATGCCCTTATATATGGAGACACCCCCTGTTCTATTGCGCAATCATCTCCAGGAGCTGTGACCTAAGGGGCAAACCTATCTTAGGCCTAGCTTCCCTCAAAACAGTCCCTTACATGTGTTGCTGTAGCTACCCTTCTCTGTGGCCCTGTAGGCAGAGGCGATCCTCACGAAATAACACAGAAAACACTCTAAACATACCTCTGGACTGCGGCATGGACTTGCAAGGAACTCGCACCATATTTAGGACATAATCTGCCCCAAAGTCATCCTCCTTGCCTTTATGCAAGGTACCTTAGATTTGCGGCTTTTCCTCACAAAGAAGCTCGCATCAAAACATAAGTATCTACCCAAAAACTTTTGCTCCAACGCTTGCGTCCTAGCTGCCTCCTTTGTTGTCTGATTTCAAAGCTCTTCATTTGATTTGGAAGCACTTGGAGGATGAATAATGATCTCACACACCTTATATCTATGCACAAACATGAGGGCTCCACGAATTCATGAAGGGTTATGTTTATTGGATGAATTCTCCTTTAGCCTACATGACTTGACTGTCCAAATATTAATGACAACTTCAAAAATCCATAACTCAAGTTCTAGAGCTTTGATTTGAGTGATTTTCGAAGCATTGGAATTGCCACGCCAAGTTGTATCACCTCAAATTTTCTCATGCTCAAATTCATCATGGTTTTGGCCCAAATATCGATGGGTGAAAAACCCATGCTTGGTTTCCAAGCCCACAAGTGACACTTGTGGCGCATTGCCCTCCAAGCTCGAACCCTAGGGCTTGGAGTACCTCCCAAGCTACACAGAAATCAGCACTCCCTCTTAGCGAGTGAGGTATTTCTAAGACTAGGAAGTAAGCATCATCATCCGGGAATACTAGCCCATCTGTCGTCCATCACTGCAACATACCTTGTAGAATGAACCCGTCAATCTCGGTAGTATCTCTGCCTCATTACATCTGAACCTGAAGATCCCAAACCTCCATAGGGCTACTCCCTCTGAGGCTAGACTCCCTCTGACCCTACACAATCTCCACTGGCTCAGTCCTGCAAGCACTCATCCTCCTAGATCAAATACCACTTGCGTAAATCCCTCCAATCTCGGATATGCAACATCATGATCCGATGAAGGCTCTAGCTTGCCAATATCTAGTCTATCACATGAAGCCATCTCGATCAACCTGATCTCGTCCATGCCAAATTAATCCTCGAGTTGTCCCAACCATGCATGACAAATCAACGAAAGTCCATGATCAACAATCTGCCCTACAACAAACTGTTCTTCACCAGGCTCACCACCAATCCACCAGAACTCCCAGCGAATCTCGCTGCCAAGCCAGTCAGGACCACATCTCCATGTCTTCTGCTGAACCCTCTGCTCCATGATCTAAACACCCACAACTCCCTTTGAGTTGCTTTGCTGTTCACACTCTGATTCACTGTCCCTCAAAGTAGCTCTGATGCCATGTTGAATTTCCACGATCTTGGGTCTAGAATAGAATATTAAAATCTTTGACGCTAATAGGAATATAAACAACAATAAATCACACATGCAAATAATGTAAACAACTTTTTACAAATTTTCAACCCAACTTCGTTATATTAAACAACATATAATACAACATAGGGATAATGGCCCTCAATCATCCACTAGTACAAGATACAAATTGGGGCTTGGTGTTAGTACATCGACGATCAATCTGCCCTCAACAAGATACTTTGACCATCTCGTTGATGCAGTTGACTCTCTCAGCTCCTCTTCCTCGTACCCTGTACCTGCCCGGTCCATCGGCTCCCGATCTGCAGCTCCTGCCTCTATCAATGCTCCAAGTCCATCTGACCACTGAGCCTCGGCTATCAATATGCTCACTAGTTGATCGTTTGTCCACCAACGCATCAACATCAAGACTCCTGTCGTGCTGTTCACAACTCCGTGTTGTTCACAACTCCACTTGTGAACAACTCTCAATTTTCCCACTGCTGCTCCTTAGCTACTTAGGGACTTCAGCCCACTATGGTTTCTCCTGTGTTGCTTCGATGAAGACCAACATATGGCACGAAGGGCTACCACCTATCACTGCAAGATGTCCATCTCCCACAATGATAATGGGCTAGGAGGACTGCCCATCATTTGTTGTAGAAGTCATTCTCCACACACAGGCCTAGGGCTGCACAAACTGTTCCTGGTTGATAAGACCCTTGAGCTCAACATCTACCTCTCTAGAAACCACTTTTGTCCATCAAAGTGTTGCACACCGGGCTCCAACTTGGGCACTATCACGCTGTCCTCTGGCAGACCATAAATGGCCAATCACATCCACACTTGACCCACTCTCACGCTGCCCTCCAACAGTCCATGAGTGACCAAGTCTGATGTAGCGTCTGCTCCTAGTTAGGGAATCCTCACACCTAGGAAACCCCTCCACATGGCTGCTAACAGACTTCATCAACAGTCCTCTCCTAGGACACTTATCCACTTAGCCTCCAACCATCAACAAAGTGACATCTACAACTCACTGTTGCTATCTCCTTGACCTTGATTTCTGTGCTTCTAGAAGACTGATTGGGGCATACTTCTAGCCCTTAGCCCATTGCTTCAACACTGTGTGAAATTCTCCCAAAGACTGCTCCTTTCGCTGTCCAATTATAGGTACAAACACTGCTTTAGGGTGAGGCTGCTCCTCAATTTACCCTACAATACTTCTACACCAACCAGCAATAAGAACGCTGCCCTTATATATGGAGACACCCCCTGTTCTACTGCGCAATCATCTCTAGGAGCTGCGGCCTAAGGGACAGACCTATCTTAGGCCTAACTGCCATCCAAACAATCCCTTACACATGCTGCTGTATCTACCCTTCTCTGTGGCCCTGTAGACAGAGGAGACCTTCACGAAATAACACAGAAAAACACTCTAAACATACCTATGGGCTGTGGCTTGGACTTGCAAGGAACTCGCACCATATTTAGGAGATAATCTGCCCCAAAGTCATCCTCCTTGCCTCTATGCAAGGTACCTTAGATCTGCAGCTCTTCCTCACAAGGAAACTCGCATCAAAACAAAAGTATCTACCCAAAAACTTGTGCTCCAACCCTTGCGTCCTAGCTGCCTCCTTTGTTGTTCGATTTCAGAGCTCTTCCTTTGATTTGGATGCACTTGGATGGATGAATAATGATCTCTCACACCTCATATTTATACACAAACACAAGGGCTCCACGAATTCATGAAGGGTCATGTCTATTGCACAAATTCTCCTCAAGCCTACATGACTTGACTGTCCAAATGCTAATGACAACTTCAAAAATTCATTACTCAAATTCTAGAGCTCCGATTTGAGTGATTTTCGAAGTGTTGGAATCGCCACACCAAGCTCTATCACCTCAAATTTTCTCATGTGCAAATTCATCATGGTTTTGGCCCAAATCCGATGGTTGCAGAACCCCATGCTTGGGTTTCAAGCCCACAAGTGACTCTTGTGGCGCTTTTTTCTCCAACCCCGAACCTTAGGGCTTGGAGTACCTCCCAAGCTACACAAAAATCAACACAACACCTATAAATAAAACTCAATGGTATCTCATTTGGACACACATCTCACACATCTTCTTCTTCTTCTTGGAGGTTCGTACAATCTGAAAATTGCAAGTCTTCATCCGCACGTGCAAGGAGGAGAAAGAGAGAATTTCAGAGGCCTGAAATTTGTCTTGCATCAACCTTTGACCAACGTTAACTTTTTGAAGATTGGGCATAGTTTGACTCGGCATCTTGGACCGTTTTTGGAGGCCGAATTCTTTGGCATAGAGATCGAGTTTTTCTGAGCAATTTGACTGTAGTTGACCGCAAATCTGACTGCAAACTTTCTCTCTCCGTTGACCAAGTTGTTTGGGGCTTTTTTGACTAAGGTTTGACCAGCTTAGAAGGCCAAATATTTTGACCTTTGACCGAGCCCTTTTGGAGGTTGTTTGACTGCTGGCTTATGACTAGTTAGGGCATCTTTGATTATTGTTGACTGTTGTTGACTTTGACCAGATTTGACAATTTGACCATATTTGACTTTTGGGCTCATCTCTTGAATTTTTTGATATTTGTTTTTGGAAAGTCAAAGTTCTTGACCTTTGACTCTTGAATGGTGAATTGAATTGTTGTACTCTCTCTATTGAACAATTTATGACAATCTAATAAGAAGAAGAATTTGAAAGGGTTTTCCCCCTTGTGGGGTTTTTTCCTGGTCTTTGACCAAATTTGGTGTCTCTTGTTATCGATGTAGATTGTTTTCTACCGTCATTGCATTTACTGTTCTATGTACAATTTCTATTTATCATTGGAAGATTAAATTTGATTTGCTAATTGAAGATAAGATTGGGCTAAAGTGATTGTAACAACATAGAACAATGGAAAAATTAACATGGTATCAGAGCTTAAGGTGAAGACAAGCCCAAGAAGACAAGAGACAAGAGCAATCATCTTTGGAAGAAGCTGAAGGAGCCTATTTGACTTGGTCAAGATGTCTATCTCTTACTTCAAGGAATCTGAGAAGTTGGAGACTCATCCGACTTTGTTGCTTGGAAGATTAGGTTGGAAGTAATATTAGATGAAAATGATGTCTTGGAATATGTGGAAGGAAAGGTAGCATGTACCTCCGGAAAATGCTCCTGCTGCTGCCAAATCCAAGTATAAGAAAGGTGAGCTCAAAGCCAAGAAAATTCTCATTGATGGTTTGCAAGATCATTTACTTGTTTATGTTGGAAGCTTGAAGAAGTCTAAGGATATCTATGATAAGCTGGTTGGGATGTATGAGGTCAACAACTTGAATCATATCCTATCCCTGAAAAATCAACTCAAGGACATGAAGATGAACAAGGGGAATCTGTGCAATCCTATGTTATGAGGTTATCCTGCCTAAGGGATCAATTGCAATCTGTTGGTGAGCATATATTTGGTAGAGAGTTTCTGATGGTCACTCTTCAAGGTATTCCTCCTATTTGGGAAACCTTCTGTTGAAATTTGTAACAAGAAACAGTGAAATTGGCATCCAACAACAACATCCAGAAATGGCTACCATGGAGGCTTTTGATTTAATTATTTCTTAATTAAATTAGAAGAAATGTGTGTCAAATTTATTTATCCCATAAATAAATTGGACAATAAATTGTAATCTTATCTCATAATCACTTATAATAGTTAACTGAGTGTGATAGACTCAGTTAGCTCATGAAATTCGAGTTGAGGGTGGTTGGTGAGACATGTAGAGTGATTCTATTTGTTTTAGAGTCCAAGTTGTAGTTAGTGTATTAGTTTAATGCATGAGAAATCAGTTAACTCAATTAATTGAGTTAAAATCAGTTTAACTAGTTGTAACTGATTGTTGCACTAGTGAGAGGTCAAGTGAATTAAATCAGATTTAATTCACATGTAATGATCTGTGAAGTGACTGATGATTTACTATTAATAGCTGCATGCATGTTAGTTCTGATGAAGACCCAGTTGAGACAGAGGTTAAAGGGATGTTATCTATCAGTTGTATTTTTAGCAAACTGCCCAGATGCAGTTATACAACGATAAGATTGCCCATGATTTATTGCGCATTCAAGGAAGGCTAATTATCCTATTTAATAGGGATTAATTGCCTAGGGATTGCGCAAGGCAGACAGGCTGAGCAGAGGCAGGAAATTGGCAGTGTTGGTCGATTTTGTCCAGATCAATGTGAGACAGTTGGTACAGTGCAACAGACTCTTGTGAGAAGAGTGCATTGTATTGTTTCATGATTCCTTGGTTCATTATACAATAGAGATAGAGGGGTTTTGAGCAGCAAGCTTTCCCCAGGAAAAATATCTGTGTTGTGCGATTGATTTGCTTCTTTCTCTTACTTGGTGTGATTGTGCAATCGTGTTTAATTTCCGCAAATTAATTGTGGAAGGATTCAGTATCTTGCTCTAGTATATTGCATGATCAGATTGAATCCATTGGTATACATATTGTTTGTATAATTTCTACATGGTATTGGAGCGCCATGAATCACTATAGTGGAGAAGAATTTGATTTTGTGCTGAACAACATTCGAATTTGCAAAAATATTCTTTGGTGTGATAGGCAGATCAAGATGGCTTTCAATGGATTAATATTGGAATATGCACTCGACGACAGTTCTAATTGTATTGCATGGAAAGACAGAATGGAGGCAGTTCTGGAGGACAACGGGTTGAAAGAATTCATTGATAATGATATTCCCAAGCTTGCAGCAGCAGACACCTCTCTTCTTGATGCTTGGCAAAAAAGGTAGCAAGGGCGAGGAGGATCTTATTAGAAGGAAGTTCGAGATCACATTGTCTCGAGTTTCCATGGCAAGGCGATTCCACATGTTATGTGGAAGGCCTTGACATATTTGTTTCAGAACAACAGTGACCAAAGGAAATTGGTGCTGAAGGATAAGCTCAGGAAAATCAAGAAGGAGGAGGGCGAGACAGTACCAACATACTTGGCGAAGTTCACTCAATGTCGAGATGAGCTTGGAAGTGTTGGTGTGACCGTAACAGATGATGACTTGGTGAGCCTAGCACGTCTAGGCCTTCCTAAGAGCTGGCATAGATACTAGGACTCGGTGAATGGGAGGGAGAAGTTATCAGATTGGGAGCGACTTTGGTCAGATTTGGTACAAGAAGAATTCGGGCCAAATACCAAGGATGGATCCTCATCCAAGACTAATGACGAGGAAGATTGTGCCTTGGCCGGTAAGGCAAAGAAGGCCAAGTGAAAGAAATCCCAAGGTGAAGTGGGCAAGAAAGACTTGTCCAAGATCAGATGTTTTCATTGTCATGAGCATGGGCACTATGTTACAAATTGTCCACAGAAGAAGGCAAGCAAGAAAGAGCCTGCAGTTGTAGCAGGTGAAGCATTGGCTTCATAGTTCGAGCTTGATTTTATTCTTATTGCATGCATGGCCAACATTGTAATGGGATGCATGTGGTATTTAGACAGCGGTGCCTCGTTCCATATGACGTGGGATAGAGATCTCTTCATTGACTTGGAGGAGAAGGACCTCCAACAGAACATAGAGTTTGGAGATGATGGGAGGTATAGCGTGGCCGACATAGGTACAGTTACCTTTCAGAGGGAGAATGGCTCCCATTTCAGAGTAGCAGATGTTTTGTATGTTCCAGGTCTAAAGAAGAATCTTATCACTGTAGCGGTATTGGAAGACCGTGGTTATGAAGTGATGTTTAGAAAATGAAAAGTGTCAGAGTCAAGAACCTGTATGCTCTCGAGGTTGAGGATGCATGCAAGGCTTTGAGGAGCAAAGCAGTGGTTAGTGACTTGGAGGTTGAGAGGGAGCAATTATCTTTCAACATGCAGCCTCAGAAGCAGTCTCAGAAGGTTGTGGAGCAGCCACAATTGGAGAAGCAGAGAGGAGACTGAGTGGAAGAGTCCACTCAAGCAGAGACCTCCAGGAGGCGAAAATTAGGAGCCAGATGGGCAGAGGGAGTACATGCATCTATACCTCCATGTGTGAGGTGGAGCGATGTGAAAAATTAATCCCAAGAAGAAATTTGGGCAGGATTCATTGAGATGGTGTATCTGATGGATTTAACCTGGCTACGAGGAGCCCACAATACAACAGTAGCAGGAAGGATCGGTTAGAAAGATGCAGTCAGATGTCAGGAAGACAAAAATCAGAGTGACAGGTGTCGGATACTGGAGCGCAGATCAGAGTTGGCAGCAGTGTAGAGTGCATGGATGCAGATGTTAGCAGCGCAAAGAGTCCAGTAGACATGTGTAGTAGGATCCAACAGTCAGAAGACTCTGATGATAGATGCATTTTATTGATTCAGTTGTTTGGAGGCTATTCAGTTTTAGGATAGTTGCATCTGCGAACAACACTAGAGAAGTGTTGCATGCAAGAACATTCCAAAGGTACTAGATCAGGACGAATTGATTCCTTTCTTGTTGAGAGGGTGTGTTGAAATGTGCAACAAGAAACAGTGAAATTGGCATCCAGAAATGGCTACCATGGAGGCTTTTGATTTAATTATTTCTTAATTAAATTAGAAGAAATGTGTGTCAAATTTATTTATCCCTTAAATAAATTGGACAATAAATTGTAATCTTATCTCATAATCACTCGTAATAGTTAACTGAGTGTGATAGACTTAGTTAGCTCATGAAATTCGAGTTGAGGGTGGTTGGTGAGGTATGTAGAGTGATTCTATTTGTTTTAGAGTCCAAGTTGCAGTTAGTGTATTAATTTAATGAATGAGAAATCAGTTAACTCAATTAATTGAGTTAAAATCAATTTATCTAGTTTTAACTAATTGTTGCACTAGTGAGAGGTCAAGTGAATTACATCAGATTTAATTCACGTGCAGTGATTTGTCAAGTGACTGATGATTTACTATTAATTGTTGCATGCGTGTCAGTTTCGATGAAGACCCAGTTGAGACAGAGGTTAAAGGGATGTTATCTATTAGTTGTATTTTTAGCAAACTGCCCAGATGCAGTTATACAACCATAGGATTGCCCATGATGTATTGCATATTCAAGGAAGGCGAATTATCCTCTTTAATAGGGAAATTGCCTAGGGATTGCACAAACAAGGCAGGCTGAGCAGAGGCAGGAAATTGGCTAAGTGTTGGTTGATTTTGTCCGGATCAGTGTGAGACAGTTGGTAGAGTGCAACAGACTCTTGTGAGAAGAGTGCATTGTATTGTTTCATGATTCCTTGGTTCATTATACAATAGAGATAGAGGGGTTTTGAGCAGCAAGCTTTCCCTAGGAAAAATATCTGTGTTGTGCGATTGATTTGCTTCTTTCTCTTACGTGGTGTGATTGTGCGATTGTGTTTAATTTCCACAAATTAATTGTAGAAGGATTCAATATCTTACTCTAGTATATTGCATGATCGGATTGAATCCATTGGTATACATATTGTTTGTATAATTTCTACACCTTCATTACTACTGGGAAGCCTTCATTCCTACTCTAAGCAACAATAATATCCTTTCGACATTTGATGAGCTTGTTGGTAAATGCACTCAAGAGGAGACCAGGATGATTGTCAGAGGGAGGATTCAAAAGCACGAATGAGAGCCCTCTGCATTTGTTGCTCAAGACAAGAAGAGAAAAGGAAGACCATCTAGCTCAAAGAGCACCCCCCCCCCCCAATCAACGGGCTTCAATAGAATTGTCACAAGCATGGTCACTATGCCCGAGAATGTCTGAAAAAGAGAAATGATTCAAGATCCAACTACAACAACAATCATGGCTTCAACAACAACAGGTTCAATAATAGAAGAAGAGGAGATGATCGAAGAAGGGATGATAGAAGAAGAAGAGATGCTCCAGATGATTATGAAGAATGCCATCGTCCTCAAATAGGTCAAGGAATTCCATGTATGAGAATAATGCAACTGCTTCCCATTCTGAATATATTATTATTTATGCTCTTTGTAGTTCTTCCCCCAACTGCACATTGCTGGTGAAACTATATCTGATAAAGAGTTGGTGACGATCACTCTTCAAGACGTTCCAACAATATGGGAAACCTTCATTACTACTATAAGCAACAACAATAGACTCCCGACATTTGATGAACTCATTGGACAATGCACTTAAGAGGAAACCAGGATGATTGCCCAACAAAGGATTCAAAAACAAGAAGAAGGAGAGCCCTCTGCATTTGTTACACAAGATAAGAAGAAGAAAGGTAGAGGGAGACCATCCAATTCAAGGAATTTCTCTCCCGAATCAAAAGACTCCAAGAGAAGATCTAGAAAAGAAAGGCCTCAAGTTGAATGCTACAATTGCCACACGTATGGTCACTATGCACAAGACTGTCCGAGAAAGAGAGATGCACCAAGATTCAAACGAGGCAACAACAACAGGTACAATGATAGGAGAAGGAATGATGATAGAAGAAAAGGCGATGATAGAAGAAGAAGAGATGATAGAAGGAGAAGAGATACTCTAGATGACTATGAAGAAGGCTATCGTCCTCAAAAGAAAGCATGAAATTCCAGGTATGAAAATAATGCAACTGCTAGTCAATATTAATATATTCTTATTTCTGCTCTTTCTAGTTCTTCTCCTCTAAATTCACGTGATAGTTGGTTAGTAGATAGTGGGGCTTCTAGACACTTCTCCGGATACAAGGAAGTCCTCTCAAATCTGGATGGGAGGGAGATAGGTTTGAAGATCATTCTTGGAGATAACTCTACATATTTAGTGAAGGGCTTTGGTTTTGTCAAATTTGATTTGTACTCTGGGGAATCCATCCTTCTTCATGATGTAATGTACATTTCAAAACTAAAGAAGAACCTGGGACCTGTTTCTTCCTTGGAAGACAAAGGGATGAAGGTAGCTTTCATAAAAGATAAAGTCCTCACAATGTCTAGGGAATCCCACATGAAAGATGCATTCACATTAGGATCTAGAGTTGAAGGACTCTACACAGTTAATGGGAGACCTATACTGGCAATGGTCCACGACGCCAATCGCCAGAGTGAGTTATGGCACTGCAGGTTAGCACATCTACATTATGATGCCCTACTAAAGTTGAAGAAGCTAGTCTCTAGGATGCCTGATGTTCAAGCAAGTCATGATGGAATTTTTCCGGGATGCGCCAATGGAAAGAAGACAAGGGGACCATTCCCCTCTAGCAGGAATAAGACAGATTGTATTCTTCAGCTCATTCATAATGACCTTTGTGGACCCATGCCAGTGCATTCTATTGGTGGCCATCTCTATTACATCATATTCATTGATGACTTCTCCAAGAAATTATGGATCTACTATTTGAAGCATAAGGACGTGGCTTTTGACATGTTCAAAGACTTCAAGGCATTGATAGAGAATCAAACAGGGAAGAAATTTAAGGTCTCTATGTCCAACAATGGTGGAGAGTACATTTCAAATGAGTTTATTGACTTTTGCAAGAAGGAAGGTATTAAGAAAGAAACAATTGTACCCTACAATCCCGAGCAAAATGGAGTGGCCGAAAGAAAGAACAAGTCGATTGTGGAAGCTGCCCAAGCCATGCTACATGATCAAAAGTTACCAAAATTCCTTTGGGGAGAAGCAACAAATACGATGGTATATGTACAAAACAGAGTTCCGCATCAAGCCTTGGATAATAAGACTCCTGAAGAAATGTTCATAGGTGTGAAGCCCGCCAATGGTCATCTCAGGATATTTGGCTGCCCCATATACTTTCATGTGCCGAAGGATAAGAGGAACAAGTTGGAAGCCACCAGAAAGAAAGGTATGTTTGTTGGTTATTGTGAAAATTCCAAAGCATTTAGAATATATAATTTTGGACAAAGAAGATCGAGTTTAGCAAGGATGTGACCTTTGATGAAGATGCTCTTAGAAAAGCAAGACCTTCCTCCTTCTCCTCCTTCGAAGAAAGATGATGATATGGACATATTAGAAGGTCGTTCTGTACCATAATTTGAGAAGGACATTGTTGGTAATCCCATGGAGCCTATGGATCCCTTAGATTCTCCTCCAAGTGATCCCCCTACCCAGAAGAGACCATTATGGCTTCGTGATACTTTATAGGATGCTGAGAGATTTGTTCTTGCCAAAAGAACCTTTAGAGAAAGTAAGAAGCCGTGCCGATATCAACGATATGTTGTAGCTATGAGCACTATGATCCAGGTTGAGCCTTCCTATAATATCCCAAATGGAAATAAATAGCAATACAAGCACATAAACAAAGACATACAACAACTAGAGACAAATCATAACGGAAACAAACAATATGGAGAAGGCTGAGCCATTTTATTAATACTGAGAAATGGAAATGAGTACAGAGGTGATCAAAATGATGGCACCTCGACTTGCACTAGGCAAGCGTAGAAAGACTCTCACGAAATGACCTGGAATGGCTGCTCCCTCTGGACTGCGTTATCTCCAAGCTGCTGGTACTGCTACTGCTGGAATGAACTGAACCTTTGGGGCTGCTCCCCACCTCGGAAGATTCTGAAACTTCGGGAACGGCCTCTACTCCCAATACCTAGAAAAGCCCAGAAAACTTTTCAGAAATGGCCGACCCCTGAAAATGGCTCCCTTGAGGCACTACGCTATTCCTCAAGGAGGGTCGCTAGCTCTGAATAATTTGCTCCAAATAATGGCCCCTAATTCCTCCAAAATGCTGGAATAGGGAAGGGCTAGCCCCTTACCCACTATCCCGGGCTGAATCCCCCAACAAACCCCCAATCCGGAACCACCTCCTCTCAAGACTGCGTCCTTCCTCTCACTGACTGCGCTGTCTCTCTGAGTGGATGCTCCTCCTGTGGTAGCTGCAACTCTCTGCAGCAAAACAAGGATGAAACTCCTCACCCGAGAAGGCACTCGAAGTCCCCCGGGGCTGAGGTTGGGATCTCTGAACGGAGACACCCGATGCACTGAATAATACGTGCAGACTTTGCTAAACAACAGGCGTGCTCAATGTCAGAAGACAAATCTCAGAGATGCATAATTAGAATGAATGAGAATGAGGAGACCCTTCCTCCTTTTATGCTTGGTGAGCCTTTCCCTCACCTAGGCCCCACCAATCTCTGCGCTGTCCCCTTTGCCCCACGCTGTCCAACTCACTCTGCATTGGCTTGGCCCCACGCTGTCTACGCTTCTCCTTTTCCTATGCTGCCACTTGACCACTAGGCCCCACGTTGCCAAATAGACATGTCTCTTAAGTGACTTTAGGAAATACTTTTTATCCTAAGTGTGAGCTAAGTGTCCCCTTCACCCACTTTATTTATATTTTAACTCTATAAAGGCAAAATAGTCAAATTAATATTGCCAATTAGCTATTGCTAATTGGGAATATTACAGTCTCCCCCGACAAAACGTTGCTTGTCCTCAAGCAACTGCAATGATGGATGCTGCAGCATCTTCTCACTCTCCCAGGTGGCATCTTCATCCGGTAAATTCCTCCATCTCACCAGGTACTCCCTGACTGTCCTGCTTTGTAATTGCCTCTCCCTAGTGTCAATAATGGCCTCCGGCTGTAGCACCAAGTGCCCCTCATCATCTATGTGCGGAAGCTCCTCTATTGCAGTCACCTGTTGCCCAGTGCCTTCTTCAGGCATGACACGTGAAAAACGTTGTGAATCTTGCTGCCCTTGGATAGCTCCAACTCATATGCAACTTGTCCCACTCTGTGTATCACCCTGTAAGGTCCATAGAAGCGAGGCTTGAGCTTTTCAGCCCCCTTCTGCTTCAGCGTGGACTGCCGATATGGCTGCAAGCGTAGCTAGACCAAGTTTCCTACCTCAAACTGCCTCTCAACTCGTCCCCTGTTGGCGTACAACTTCTGCTGGTTTTGTGCTGTAGCCATGTTATCCTTGAGAGCTCGGAGTATATCCTGACTCTCTTGGATCCAATCCTTGGCTCTAGGAGCCTTGCTAGTACCAAACATCATGTCAGCAAAAGATAAAGCATGATATCCATACAATGCATAAAACAGAGACATACCAATGGACATATGATGAGTGTTGTTGTAGCAGTACTCCCCCAAGTGCAACCATGCCTTCTGCTGCCCGTTGACATAGTTACGCAAGTAGCCCTCCAGCCACTTGTTCACTATCTCAGTCTGTCCATCCGTCTGGGGGTGGTAACTAGTACTCAGTGTCAACTCAGTGCCCACCAAACGGAAAAGCTCCTGCCAAAATCCACCCATGAAGCAGCTGTCCCTGTCACTGACAATGGTCTTTGGGAGACCGTGTAATCTGAAAACGTCCCTGAAGAACAACTCTGCTACCTGTGCTGCAATGTAATGTGCTGATATGGCGAAAAAATGGGCATATTTAGTCAGTCGATCAACGACTACAAATATGCAATCCTTTCCCTGTACCGTGGGCAACCCTGTAATGAAGTCCATTGAAATACTCTCCCATTTCCCCTCAGGTATGGGAAGACGCTGCAATAATCTTGTTGGATGGTTCATCTCCCCCTTGTTACGCTGGCAAACCTTGCACTCCCTGACATGTTGGAGCACGTCCTCCTTGAGGCCCTTCCAAGAGAACCTCTCTTTGATGGCCCTATAGGTTTTGGTAAACCCCTGGTGGCCTGATAATGGAGAATCATGCGAGGTGTGCAATATCTTCTTCTTGAGATGGGAGCTCTCAGTCAAGAAGATCCTGTCCCTGTAATAGATCACTTCGTCCATCACTCAGTACCTGTTATCTGTCACCTGTCCATCCAAAATCTCACAAGCAAAACGGTCCTTGGAGTACTCTACCAACAGTTGAGCCCTCCAGTCCGTGTCCAAACTCATTAAGGATAACGCTGCCGGTCTGCGGGAAATTGTATCTGCCACAACGTTGTTCTTCCCCTTGACATACTTGATGTCAAAGTCATAAGCCTGGATCTTGCTGACCAACTTTTGCTGCCTCTCCTACAACTGTTTCTGCTCTAAAAAGAATCAGAGGCTACTGTGATCCGTCCTCACCCTGAATCTGTTCCCTACCAGGTACTGTCGAAACTTGGCCAATGCATGCATGATGGCCAACATCTCCTTGTCGTATATAGCATACAACCTCTCATGTGGCAATAGCTTCCGGCTCTCGAAAGCTATGGGGTGGTCTCCCTGCATCAAAACTGCGCCGATCCCCTCCCTTGATGCATCACACTCCAAGACAAAGGGTTGTGTAAAATCCGGCAATGCTAACACTGGACAACTGCTCATCACCTCCTTGAGCCTGTCAAAAGCCCTCTGCGCTGTATCCGTCCAATTGAATGCCCCCTTTTTGGTAAGGTCTGTAAGGGGTGCAACAAGCTGGGAAAATCCCTTGATGAACTTCCGGTAGTAGGTGCAGCCCTACAAATCCCCGAAGTTCCGTCACGTTATTCGGCTCTGGCCAATCCCTGATGGCCCTAATCTTCTCCTCGTGGACCCTAACTCCGTCCACCCCAAGTAAAGCATCTCTGTCAGCCCAAACTCACATTTGGAGATCTTAGCATAAAATTGCTGCTCTTCCAAAATGCGCAATACAACCTCTATATGTAGGAGGTGCTCCTCCCATGTCCTGTTGTAAATCAAAATGTCGTCAAAGAACACTAATACACACTTCCTCAAATGATTGCGGAAGATGTGGTTCATGCATGACTGGAAAGTGGCCAGGGCATTGGTTAGCCCAAAAGGCATCACCAAAAATTCAAAATGGCCGTAATTACACCTGAAAGCGGTCTTGGGAATTTCCTGCTCCCTCATGCGAATTTGGTGGTACCTAGATCTCAAATCAATCTTTGAGAAGAACTTGGCCCCCCTCAGCTCATCAATTCGTGGGATGGGGTACCGGTTCTTCATGGTCTTCTTGTTTAGGGCCCTGTAATCAATGCACATCCTCAACGTTCTGTCCTTCTTCTTCACAAGTACTACTGAAGAAGCAAAGGGGCTAGTGCTAGGACGGATGTGTCCAAGAGCTAGGAGCTCATGGATAGCCCTCTCAATCTCATCCTGATAGGCTGTGGGATGCCTATAGGGTGTAGTGATAATAGCCTGGATGCCCTGCTCCAGCTCAATCGTGTGCTCAAACCCCCGATCTGGTGGCTGTCCTGGTGGTATCTCTCCAAATACCGTAGCATACCTGTCGAGAATGGACTATACATCTGGGTGTACGGCCTGCCTTGTGGATCTTGCCTCCGACACATGCAACTCCATTGCCCACTCTATATCTCCCTTCCGAAAATCTGCCTCCATCCGGTGTGTTGAAACTTTCTGTGGTGGATAGGTGTGCATACCCCGAATCTGCTCATGTCTCCTAGTCTTCTTGCCCGTCCACTCCATCTCCAAGGTCTCCCAATCAGTGGTGACCTTCCCCAGTGTGATAAGCCACTGTACCCCAAGTATCACGTTGGTGTCCGGAATGTCCACCACGAAGAAATGATATGTCAGGGTGTACGTCCCCATCGTCACCGACAAGGCTAGCACATACCTGGCACACTACATGGTCCGGTCCCCTGGAACCAGTATCGAAAACCCATCAAAAGTCTCCGTCTGCATGTCCCTCCACTCTACCAGCTAGGCATCAATGAAATTGTGGGTAGCCCCACTATCTACCAACACCGACACACGCTGCCCTCGTACTGTGCCTCAGACACGCAGTGTCAAGTACTTGGGAACTCCCCGCAAGGCTGCAAGGGCTCCCCCGGTAGGTGCAAAAGCCTCACCTCCTGCTCCAGGTGGTGGAGGTGGCAGATGATTCCCTCTCTGCGCTGTATAGCTGCCTCCAGCCTCCATCTCCTCATACTCCTCTTCTTCCCCACTACAACCGGAGAAGACCTCGATGTAATGTGCCTTCCCCGTGGCACAACGGTGCCCTGGTGCCCATGGCTCCTGGCACGTGAAGCATAACCTCCTTCGCTTCAGGTCTCTCCTGACCTCATCATCTCCAAACCCTCTACCCTGGTTCCCTTTGGCAGGTGGAACCCTCTCATCCTTTCCCTTCGGATGGAATGCCGATCTCTGGGGAAAAGGAGCTCTAGTCCTGGGAAGTGCATCCTGCAAATCCCGAGTCCTCTCAACTGCATCATGGAGTGTCGTGGGCCTCGTTGATCTGACTAATCCCTGTAGAGGCTCTGCCAATCCATCTATGAACATATAGATCATTCGAGCTGTGGATAAATCAGGTACCATCACGGAGAGTCTAAAAAACTCGGAGATGTACGTATCCGACCTCCTAGTCTGCTTGAGCTTTGTTAGGTCAACAAAATGCTCCTCTGGATCCCTCCGATCAAAACGCTCTACCAACCTCTGCATAAACTCGGCATATGCTGTCACTCTCGAGTGCCCCAACGTAACCATCCCATGAAACCACCAATCTTGGGCCTCGCCCTTTAGGTGCAGCGCTGCCACCTTGATGGCCTCTAGCTCGGCCATCTGATTAAGCTAGAAATATATATCCAACTTCTCCACCCAAGCTTTTGCCAAACAGTTGGACGATCTGTCAAATGTCGGTAGATGGAATCTACCCACCGTGCGCTGTAAGTCCCTGTCATGTGAATGCCTGTTTCCCTTATGATGGTTGCGGGGTTTGCTGTCCCGCTTGAGTTGAACAAAATCATGGAAAGTGAGGGCATCCCTGAACTCCTGACCGTATGACTGGTACTCAACAAAATAATCTCCCATGTGTGCTGGTTCCTGCTCCTGCTGTGCTTCTGCCCCAATGTCTGCGGCAAGAAATGTCGGCATCATGGAATGGGGGGGGTTTGTGCGATGCTATTTGCTGCGCTGTGAGGTGCTCCTATAAATTATGGGAGGTGCTTGAGCCCTCTCCAACATGGAAACCCCTTGGGGTCTCGCGCTGGCTAGACTCTGCCGTGAATCTCTGTCCCATCTCCTCTATCCACCTCGACAAATCCTGCACTGATTTGAGGAGGAGTTCCCCGAACTCCTTCCCAACATCTCTTTCCTCCGCCATTGGTTCCTCTTCCTCTACGTCCACTACTCGAACGTTGTCTCCTTTCCCGAAAGTGAGCTCTAACCTCCGCTCTTGGTCTTTATATTTTCTTCCCCGGTAAGTGATGTAAGGTTTTTCTGCTGGTGTCATAGACAATCTGCTCCATAGGCTGAGCCAAGTCTATGAGCTTTGATACCACTGTAATATCCCAAATGGAAATAAACAACAATACAAGCACATAAACAAAGACATACAACAACTAGAGACAAATCATAAGGGAAACAAACAATATGGAGAACGCTGAGCCATTTTATTAACACTGAGAAATGGAAATGAGTATAGAGGTGATCAGAATGATGGCACCTTGGCTTGCACTAGGCAAGCGTAGAAAGACTCTCAGGAAATGACCCGGAATGGCTGCTCCCTCTAGATTGTGTTATCTCCCTAGTTGCTAGTACTGCTACTGCTGGAATGAACTGAATCTTTGGGGCTGCTCCCCACCTCAGAGGATTCTGAAACTTCGGGAATGGCCTTTACTCCCAATACCCAGAAAAGCCCAGAAAGCTTTTCAGAAATGGCTGACCCCCGAAAATGGCTCCCTTGAGGCACTACGCTATTCCTCAAGGAGGGACGCTAGCTTTGAATAATCTGCTCCAAATAATGGCCCCTAACTCCTCCAAAATGCTAGAATAGGGAAGGGTTGGCCCCTTACCCACTATCCCAGGCTGAATCCACCAACAAACCCCCAATCCGGAACCACCTCCTCTCAAGACTGCATCCTCCCTCTCACTGCTTGCGTTGTCTCTCTGAGTGGATGCTCCTCCTGTGGTAGCTGCAACTCTCTACGGCAAAACAAGGATGAAACTCCTCACCCGAGCAGGCACTCGAAGTCCCTTGGGGCTGACGTTGGGATCTTCGAACGGAGACACCCGATGTACTGAACAGTACGTGTAAACTTTGCTAAACAACAAGCGTGCTCAATGTCAGAAGACAAATCTCAAAGATGCATGATCAGAATGAATGAGAATGAGGAGACCCTTCCTCCTTTTATGCTTGGTGAGCCTTTCCCTCACCTAGGCCCCACCAATCTCTGTGTTGTCCCCCTTGGCCCACGCTGTCCAACTCACTCTGCGTTGGCTTGGCCCCACGTTGTCTACGCTGCTCCTTTTTCTATGTTGCCACTTGACCACTAGGCTCCACGTTGCCAAATAGACATGTCTCTTAAGTGACTTTAGGAAATACTTTTTATCCTAAGTGTGAGCTAAGTGTCCCCTTCATCCACTTTATTTATATTTTAACTCTATAAAGGAAAAATAGTCAAACTTAATATTTCCAATTAGCTATTGCTAATTGGGAATATTACACTTCCACATTTGAAGAAGCAGTGAAAGAACATGTTTGGAAGGACGCTATGGCTGAAGAATATGAATCCATTATGAAGAATGATCTATGGGATATTATTCCGAGACCTAAAGGAAAGTCTTTCGTAACCTCAAAATGGTTGTACAAGATCAAACGTGGAGCTAATAGAAGCATTGAAAAGTATAAGGCAAGGTTCGTGGCTAGAGGATTCTCCCAGAAAGAGGGAGAAGATTATGATGACATCTTTGTGCCAATTGCCCGCTATACCACTATTAGATCAATTGTTGCACTTGTTGCTAGTCAAGGATGGACCCTTCACCAGATGGATGTAAAGACAACATTTCTTCATGGCATACTACATGAAGAAGTATATGTAGAGCAACCTCAGGGATTTGAAATAAAGGACTGAAAGACACATGTTTGAAGGTTGAAGAAGGCATTAATGGCTTGAAACAAGCCCCCAGAGCCTGGTATGCATGCATTGATAGTTACCTGGTGAAGCTTGGATTCACAAGAAGCAGTGCCGACTCCAATCTCTACTTCAAGGTGGTCCACGATATTCCTTTGATTTTGGTTTTATATGTTGACGGTCTATTCTTGATTGGTAGTTAGCCTCTGATGATCGAGTGTAAGAGGGAGTTGGCCTCTGAGTTTAAGATGAAGGATCTTGGTATGATGCATTACTTCCCGCGATTAGATGTTTGGCAAAAACCCAGACAGATTTTCCTTTCTCAAGGAAAATATGTCGTGAAGCTATTAGAGAGATTTGGAATGACAAAATGCAAATCCTTGGCCACCTCGATGGAGATGAATTTCAAGAAGTTATGTGGAGATGTTTCCGGACCCAATTTGCCTAACCCTTCCGAGTATCAACAATTGATTGGGGCATTGATTTACCTTGTGAACTCCCGTCCGGATATATGCTTTGTAGTGAACACTTTTAGTCAATTCATGACCGAGCCCCTTCATGCACATTGGGTTGCTGCCAAACACATTCTGAGATATTTGCATGGGACGATCAATCTTGGTTTGATATATACTTTCGGAGATGTGAGACTTCATGGATACATCGATGCTGACTGGGCTGTAAATGTTATTAACAGGAAGAGCACATCTGAGTGCTGCTTTAGCTTGGGATTTGCCATGATATCTTGGATGAGCAGGAAACATAAGTCTGTGGCTTTGAGTATGGAAGAGGCAGAGTATATTGCTGCTAGCATGGCTAGCTGTGAGGAAGTCTGGTTGAGGAAGCTCTTTGGAGAGCTGTTTGAGCAAGTCCTAGATATGACAGTGATATATTGTGATAACAAGATTGGGATCTGATTGGACGAGAATCTAGTGTTTCATGACAAGTCCAAGCACATGGTAAGTATGTCTGCAATTTGCTCATCAATGGAAATATGATGAAGTCTCACGACTCCTCGTTGCACCATGTCACGTATGTAATGATAGGTCGACCCAAAAGAGAAATTGGACACCCTTGGAAGCCTATAAATACAAGTCAAGTGAACCTCATTTGGAGATCATCATCAAGCATCTTCTTCTTCTTCTCTTCTTTGATTTGGCTCGCACAGGTTTGAGGTTGGTTCATGGAATTGGTTCGTACAGGTTCAAAATTGCAGGGTCCGAGCTTGCACGTGTAGATTAGGGTTTTTTGATCTAGGGCCGCAGGATTAAAACAGAGAAATCTCGGCTGTAGCCACAAACATTCAAGGTCCTCTGTGCGGCTGGAGAGTTGTAGCTGCTTGCATGGTCAATAGCTCCGTGCAGCTTTGACCTAGGGTTTTGATAATAGTTGACCACAGATTTTGACCGTCGACCACAGGCTGAAAAACTCTGATATGATGCAAATTTGTGTATTGGGCTCATCTCTCAGATATTGTTTGGTTGGTTTTGCTGGATAATCTTGTGATTGATGAATTGGAATATTGTACTTTCCCTTTGCTGAACATTTATGACTATTTAATAAGAAGAAGAATTTGAAAGGGTTTCCCCCCTTGTGGGGTTTTTCCCTATTCTTTGACCAAGCCTGGTGTCTCTTGTTTGTCTCATATTGTTCATTGCATTTACTGTTCTATCTATAATTACTATTGATCATTGGAATATTAAATTGTTTTGATAGATCGCTAATTAAAGATAAGAATTGGGCTAAAGTGATTATAGTGGCATAGAACAACAAAAAATTAACACTAAGGTGCCAAAACAGAAATCAAATTCGGTCAACAGAATTTCCTCTCTCCTCGCACGTGTGAGCTCACTGCAATTTCAGACTTGTACAAACCAATTAGATCAAGAGAGATGTGTGTGATGATGCTCCAAAGTGATGTGACATGTGGTCTATTTATATGCGTCTTAGGAGGTTGAATTAGCTTGCCCAACCTGATTTGTACTTTTGTGCACATGTGGGTTTGCTTCCCAATGGAGGGAATTTGTCCCTGAGCTGCCCTAGTTTAGTTTTGCTTCAACATATGGGCTTCCTTGAAGGTTTCATGAGCCTTGGACTTGTTAATATAGTTGGAAACCTTTTGTCCTGGCGTCAACCTTTGGTTACTTTAACACTCAACAAATCACACAACCCCTTGGTCTTTTGCTCTTAACCCAGGCCTCTACAAAGAAAGCAAATTGCCTCCAATTGGAACCCTAAGCCTAAATTGTGCCTTTCTTGTAGAAGGTCTCTTTGAGTCACCTTATACCCTAACCCTATAATATCCATTAGGTGACCATCTCAAGTACTGAGATTCCTTCCATTGGTGAAAATTCATAAATAGTAGGGGGTTTTGGCTGTGATGGCACTGGGCCATCGCCCATTGTTGTCACTTGGTTTCGTGCTAGTCTTCTACAGTGCCCCACTCTAAGGCCTGCTAGATTTTGTGGCAACATTTTTGGCGTTGTTGCCAGGGAGGAAGCGAGTTTGCCTTCCCATAGCGTGAAGCATTTAGCTTCTTCCATTTGAAGAGGGAGAAATCTTTGATGACAAGATAAATCCTCTTTTGACGACTCCATTGGAAGAACAAAGCCCTAGTTCTTCATTGAGCTTCAAGGTTAAATGCTTGTAGGGTGAAGCAAGCATTCTTTAAGGCATTTAGATTCACCCCGACGACTCTACATTTGATTATCATGCAAGACTCGAGGGAATGGCTCCTTGGGATCTACATGAGATGTTCCCTACTTTGGATGTCAGGGAAATTCATGGATATCTAAGTTCTATGGAAGATGTTCCAAAATTCAATGGTGATCCTTCTTTAGCCATGGATCATGTTGTCAAATATATCAAGTATGCTTTAGAGTCAACGTGGTTCATGAGGATGCTCTTATGTGGCTTTTCATTAATTCCTTAGTGAAGATCAAAAGGATTAGCTTAGATGTTCTTGTAGATCTAAAAGCATCGTTTCCATTAAGGCATTGGCTAAAGAATTTCTAAAGAATTGGGGGCCAATCTGTAGTTTTGAAGTCGTTGTTCAAAACCTGACCATAGCTCTCCAAGAAGAGCACCTCCTCAGTTATGTTGAGGAAGTTGGAAAAAATCATTGCCATCTTAGAGAAAATATCACCCCTGATCATCCTAATCCCTCTGTTAATCAACGAAATCAAGGTTGTGGTATGCAAGAGGAAGAATCATTTCTAGATCATCTAGATGAAGAAATTAAAGGTAATCATGAAGTTGGCCCAGAAAGAGAACATTGTGAAGATCATGAAGATGGCACCGTGGTAAATGATGTTGAGGTGAACTCTCCCCTTCTCATTAGTGTTGAGCTTGATTATGTACTTACTGAAGATCTTGAAGATGGGGATCCTGTTAATTCCCTGAAAGTCAACATTTGCGATTTTCTGCTCATAGAAGAAGGGAAGTGGGATATGAGAAACCATCATTTTGATAACAATCCAATTCATGACACTAATGATGATGTTGTTGCGCCTTGCATTATATATAATCAGGAAGATATGACCATTGATATTTTTGAACCTTTTCTAGATCTTCATGTTGTTGCCCCTCAATCATATTTAGAGCGCATAGGTTTTGAAGATGATGAACCACTACCTATCACCTCTTTTGAATTGGATGGTTGTGTTAAGCCATCTAGTGGTCAAGGTCTCGTCCTCCATCCATCTTCCTCATTATGCCACTCTCAGTACGCCCCTAAGGACATTAATAAGAGTTGCATGCCTGAGAAATCTCTTGAGGAAAGATTATTGAGTTTGGTAGTTGATTTCTCCATGTTTAGGATTGAATGAAAGATCCGATGATGTGGGCATGATTCACGTTTTCCCTCTTTGTCCATGACCCCTTTGCATGATTCATGGTCATCTTATTTTCCCACCTCCCACCCTTGTAATTTGACATATGAGTCTCATAATTATTATGATTATTCTTAGTTCTAACTCATAATTATTCATAGGGGTAGGAAGTACGATGTTGATCTGATGACATGTTTGCTGCATTGGTTATATGATTATACTTAGGTAGTGCATTGTATGCTTGCATTGCATGGTAGTTTAGGTGCATTGCATATTCTTTTGGCATGCTAATATCACTCATCTCATGTTCTCATGCTAGATTAGATTGCTTGTAGATTAGATTTCATTTAGAATAGATTAACTTTTTTTGTATGGATTATTATCTTTTATATAAAACATGGGTGATACGCTACGCCCAGTGCACATGCTCCCAAATAGTTTGTTGCAATGTGTAGGTTACAGGTCTGTGGTCCTAGGAGATTGTTGGATTTCCCATGAACTTCCTCGTTCAAGTACATGGAACATGCGCTCTACGGTGAGATCGTGTCCCAGTTAGAGTTAGATGTTACCCAACAAAGGTGGGTGACCCCATAGGAATTTTTTTTCTCCCATGATCTTTTCCAACTGGCCAACCAACAATGCCTAACAACCACTACTAGCCAATGACGATGTGTCATTCATATCTTCACCACCTGCATCAGCCATATGTTTCCTCGTCCATTTGGCAGGAGCACATGCTGGAAGGTGGGGTTCTGATCAAAAGGTACTTTATTTATTTTGCAATCAGGTGCATATGCTTGTTTGTATTTGGGCATTTTACATGGATTATGGGGTAACTTCGAAGAAAGAAGGGTCTTGGCCGTGATCTTTTTCCCTCAACTGAAATGGGGGGTTAATTTTGAATCCTAGTACAGTGGGACCTACCCTAATGGCCTAATGGGTATAGGAGGGGCACTACTTGGGAATCCATGATTAAGATAACGTAGCCCCATCTCTCCCTATTCCATACTTAGCACTTTCCATCTTACATTACAAGTCCCTATTCTACCTCCATTCTTCGGGTTCAAATGACCATTGGTTCATTGGGATTTGGCACCCACACATCCTCATACCTGGGTAGGGCTCGAAAATTTGGCTTGGAAGGTTGATGCAGCTAAAAGAAACAGAAAGAGCATATGATTGCCACAAGCAAAACAAAACAAAAATTAAATTTCAAAAGATTGTCGAGACATTCAAGCTAGCACGTGGGCAAAAGCCAAGCATGAGCTCTACTTCATTCATTATGGCCATCACCTGGTTCCTAGGCCAATGTTACCTTGTCATCATAAGAAAAAGGAAACCTTGCATGTCCCAACCCTTGATGGGTGATGAACAACCCCATCATCACGAGGGTAAATAATTGCTATACATCATACCAAGCAAGCTCTCATTCCTTGAGCTATGAGCAGTAATACAAAGAAGAATCAAGAAAAAGTAAAAGGCATAAGAGGGGTCGAAAAGTGAAGGCTGGGTTGGTAATTCATGCATCTAAGATTGCTCCCTCCTCACATCTATACACCCATGATGAGGATCCCCATCAGGCTGGTCACTTTGACCATGGCACTTGGCCATGGAGTCTTTCCCCCTTCGTTCCATCATTATTCACATAGCACCTACGATTGAAGGGTGGACCAAGGACATGTCACTTTGAGAACACCTAATCGGGCTGTCTATTAACTACTCCTACCTTGGGAGGTAACACCATTACGTGACCAAAGCCATAATTTTGGAAGGGATGCCTTGTATGAAGGGTTAATTTGCCCATTACTTTCAAGGTTGGTTCACTTAGATGCAATAATGATTAAATGTACCTAATGGTGAAAGTTGCAACATTGGATATTGTGTGTAATTGGCAGGTGCTTCCAACTATAGGTTTGGGCAACTTAAGTGGGGTCCACATCCTCCAAAGGGACATATTGACACCCATAGGTGAGGCGTTGAGATGCATGGGATTCTAGACAGTTGTAGAGCATCACTTGCATCCTTGGGCACTTCCAACACCCACAACGTTCTAACACTCTGCCCCACATTTTTTACTTTTATGGGATAATGCACTTGGACTAGCATGCCCTCAGCCGACCCATTGATTAGATGAATGGCAGCTAATGAAGGGCCCAGATGAGGATGGTCTCACACATTGAGACATGGGATGGCTAGCAGCACCTTGTGAGCTTTCAATGTTGGAGCAAAGATATGCATTTTAGCCACTTGGAGACCATGAGACCACTTTTGTGCCCAAAGTCAAAACTAGGGTCCATAGATGGAGATTGAGAGATATCAGGGGCCAACCCCTAGAAGATGATTTTAGAGGGATTCTACACACTTCAAGACACCCTTGACCCTCAACGCTTGCCTAGAAGAGGATTACACTAGCATGATGTCAACATTATCATCATTTTGTCTCACATGTGTGGATTGTTTTGAGTTTATTACATGAGCTACTAGGTCGACTTGTGACCTAGCTTGCATTAGCACATTATTTTATGATTTTTAGGGGGCTAGTAGGCTAAAATAAAATTCGATCTCATATAAATAGAGGAGGGATACTTCTACTAGGTTGACTTGTGACCTAGCTTGCATTAGCACATTATTTTATGATTTTTAGGGGGCTAGTAGGCTAAAATAAAATTTGATCTCATATAAATAGAGGAGGGATACTTCTTTAAGGGGATAGTGTGACCCCCTTATTGTTATTGTTGTGCCCATGTAGTCCCCATATTGTTATTATTGTGCCCCATAGAAGCCCACTATTGTTACTGTTGTGCCCTTACATTATTATTGTTATGTAGGCTCTGATTATATTGGGACCTCTTAGAATCCTATATATAAAAAGTAGGTTTTTTCATTTGTATCATCTAAGAATTGTTCATTTATGTAATTTAAAGGAGGTTGTCCCCTTGAAGAGATTTATTTCTAAGTCATTGATCTCTCTTTTCTTCTATTTTGTGGGCTGGTTTCATAACATTTGGTATCAAAGCTTTGGATTCTAGGGTTTCGATGCTGAAAAAGGTTATCTTGGCATTTTTGCTATAACTTTTTCTCTACGAAGGTTCAAAAGCTAAAAAAAAACCCATTTGACCCGAAAGTCCGAGGAACATCGTGTAACAATTTCAGATCTTGGTTCGCTATATTTTCAGAGATATGATCTAAGGAAATTGCAGTTTTTGCAGACTTCATAATTTCATCTCAAACAGGTGACCGAAGGAAAATGGTGATAACTTTCGTTTCAGACATCGAATTGGAATTCTGTAAAAAGTGGCCGCAAGTGCACTGATTGTAGTTTCTTGTGTATTGATTTCAGAGCCGAAGGTCAAAACAGTGACACGTGGCACTCCGTACAAGTTCGCTTTGCTAAACCAACCCATAATTAGGTCATTGTGGGAGATTGAGCATAATGTTATCTTGAAGAATCCAAATTAGGTATGACTTGTGGCATTGGAAAGAAGACTCAGAGGGCCACCACAAGACCGAAGTTTAGATCTTGGAGATCCGAAATCACAGAGTTACAACTGTTTCAATATTGAGATCCTAAAAGCAAGAAAAAGATGTGTATTTAAAAAAAAAAGTTTGCATAACTTTTGTTTGAAAAATCAGTTTGAAGTGATTCCAAGGGAATATTGAAGCATATATAGCTGTATTGGGTTCTAAAATGCCTCCAAAAAAGAATTCTACACCCATTAAGCCCACATAAAACTCTATTATCACGTATGAAGAGGAAGAATTGCAACATGATATATCAAATTTACGGGACCAAGAGCAACAAATTTGTAAATTTTCGAAGATGTTCTATGCTTGATGCAACTTTACTTTGAACTCGATACCAAATAGCAATCACATAAACATGAAAGTAAAATGCTGATAAAACATACCAATAGATCGACGGAAGACAAGCCAAAAATTCACTTAACTTGATCAACAAAATATGTGTTTTGGTGCGTTACGATGGTCAACAGGATGCTTCAACCACCAAAGTGTCCTCACGGTCAGCCAACCAGAAGTGTCACACAACCCTCAAGATAGCTCCACAAAAGTCAACCCAAAGTCAATGAAAGTCAATGTTGTCCAGTCAATGGCCAATGCAGAACATCAACAACAAAAAGTCAATGCAGCATGTCAAAGGTCAACGTCTAGCCTCGGTTTTTGTGCCAAAGAATGTAGATTGCAGAAATCGAAATTTTGGTGGAGTTTGAGGCCAAATGTACCAAGCGTTGACGAAAGTCAATGCTGGTCAAACGTGCGCTGAAACCCTAGACAGATCCGAACAAAAAACCTAGCTGCTGTTCCACACGTGTGAGAAGAGAAGCCTCCAAATGATGATCGAACCAATCAGATAGAAGAGAGAAGTGTGTGATGAGTGGATGATGAAATGAACTCCAAGTCTGTCCAATATATATCCATCTGTGAGGGTGTGTGACACATCTGTTGGGGCTCCAAGCCTACATTACAATTTTGGCCGACCTTGCACATAAGTGGAATAAATTCAAAATAAATGTTCTGGTCATCCGATCAAGATGATCTTTAGATCGATCTTGCACCTCTTCGAAAGAGGAATCCAATAAAAATATTGGCATCATCATCTGAGCAGTACAACATGGAGTTTGGAACTAGTTGCCCAAAATTAACAAAATTTCACTGTCACAAAGAGCAACAAAAGATGAACTAAAAAGTGACATGGATGGTTTAAAAGTAGACATGGAAGCTAAGATGGATGGCATGGAAGCTAAGATCGATGGTATAGAAGCAAAACTTGAAGGTTTGAAGGAAGGTTTGGCAAAGTTGCTACAAGAAAAGCTTCCTAATGGTGAAAAGGTAGTAGAGGAAACTCATGATGAGAACAAAAGAAATGTTAATCATGATTTCATAGACTCTAACGTTGGATCGAAAACACACCATATTCCAAAGATCGATATGAGGAAGTTTGATGGCAAGGACCCGATAACATAGATATTGCAAATGGAGCAATACTTTGAACTCCATAATGTGCAACCCACACAAAAGGTACGCATTGCAACTTTATATTAGAACAAAATCAGTTTGTATGGTATCGATGGCTTTGTTCTCGTAAACCACTTGTCACTTTGTCAATTTTTACGCAGGAAATGTTAGCACATTATGAGGATACAAAGAACAACACCTTCTTTAGCCAATTGATAAATCTCAAACAAAAGTGTTCAATGATGGAGCACATTGAGGACTTCCAAAAATTGAATATCAGGGTAGCAAATATTCCAGAGGAGCATAAGATTGATTTCTTCATAGGGACTTTAAGGGATAACATCCAACATGAGGTTCGCCTTTGGGAACCTGATTCACTGGAGAAGGCATTCAGGTGGCAAGAAAAGTTGAAAGCAAAATTATGGCAACAATTAAGTCTACCAATCACAACTATAAAGATGGAAATGTTGCTGCTCCTAGCCTTCCACAACCTACAAGGTTGACACCACAACAACTGGAGGAAAAAAGAGCAAAAGGGGTTTGTTACAGTTGTGATAGAAAATACACTAAAGGTCATAAGTGTGCTGAGAAGAAATTAATCTACATAGATTGTGAAGAGGAGGAAGAAAAGGAACAAGAAAATTCAAAAGAAAAGGATATACACCAGGAACCAACCCTTGAGAAAGAAGAAATGAATCTGACGATATCTTGTAATGCATTAGCAGGTATTACTAGTGCTCAAATCCTCAAGATTAAAGGACATATCAAGAAGAAAAAGGTAATATTACTGATTGATTTGGGTAGTATCCATAATTGTATTCATTATAAAATAGCCAAGGAATTGAATTGTTTATTGTATCCAACACCACAGTGTCAAGTAATGGTTGCAAATGGAGGAATTGTAAATTGCTCTGGAAAGTGCCATATTATCAAGCTAACCATGGGGGAATATGTATTGAATAGTCCAATGCTTTCTATTCCAATGGGTGGTGTTGATGTTGTACTAGGAGTCCAATGGTTACAATTTGTAGGGACTATAGCTTTTAATTTTCAAGAACTTTTCTTGAAATTTTTTGGGAAGGAAAGGAAGTTGAATTATAGGGTATTGCAGGGAAACTAGGAAAGATAATCAGTTCTAATGTCACGAAAAAGTTTCTGAAGAAAGAACAACAAGGCGTAATTGCACAATTATGCTCACTATAGGTTCAAGCAGTGGAAGATCACATCGAGAATCAATAACAAGTTCTCCAACTCTTAAAGGATAACCTCACTTTGGCGCAGAATCAAATGAAACAATAGACAAATCAACATCGCAGCGAAATAAGTTTTGATGTAGGAGACTGGGTATTTTTATGGCTACAAACATAGAAACAAATGTTCCTCAAGCAAGCTAAGAAGGATAATAAATTATCACCAAAGTATTATGGTCCTTCCAAGGTGTTGCAAAAGTTTGGTACTATGGCATACAAATTGGAGCGTACGACATCTTCTCGAATGCACCCAATTGTCTATGTTTCATCCTTAAAGAAGGTTATAGGTGACAAGCTCCTAGATCAAACAATATTTCTAGAACTTGACGAGGAAGGAAAAATCATATTGGAACCTAAAGCAGTCACAGAAATAAGAACTCGACAACTACGAAATAGATCAATTTCAAAGTATCTCATCAAGTGGAAGAACATACTAGCTAAAGATTCCTCATGGTAGGATGAGAATTTTTATACAAAAGCATCCAGAACTACTCAAGCGTTGAGGACAACACTTGTTTGAAGACGAGGGGCATGTTAGGTCCCTATAATACTAGTATACCCCCTTATTTTTATTGTTAGTGTAACCCCCTTATTGTTATTGTTGTGCCCTTACATTATTATTGTTATGTAGGCTCTGATTATATTGGGACCCCTTAGAATCCTATATATAGAAAGTAGGTTTTGTCATTTGTATCATCTAAGAATTGTTCATTTATGTAATGTAAAGGAGGTTGCCCCCTCGAAGAGGCTTATTTTTAAGTTGTTGATCTCTCTTTTATTTTATTTTGTGAGCTGGTTTCATAACACAAATTGTGCCCTAATTTGTTGAAGGTATATTGAACGCTATCGAGATGATCTATTGCAAGCATTACTCATACATAACATGTGAATGTATTTCCTATTGGTGAACTCTTGGTAACTCTCCCATGAAAAATCCATTGTCCATTGCATAGGGAAATGCTTGAGTTTTGTTGCTAGGGCATCAAATTTGCAGCGTCCTTGGGAACTCTTTAGTTGATTTATCACATCATAGACTCCACACTCCCAAGGGACAAGGGACTGGTCCATCTTGTTGGTGATCATATTTCTCTTTTATCCATAAATTATCTTTCTCCAATTTGGCCCCTTCAAGGCCAAACTTGCTAACTAGCGCTTGGTGCAAATCCCTAAGCAAGGTGAGTTTGTGGGATAGGAGGGCCTAAATGACACAGGGATTGCATTTGCCTCAAAATCTATTCTTTTGGTGGGCATCCACTTCAATCTTGTCCATAAATTTCCTTGCCCTAGTTGTTTTCCCTAAGGGGGAACCTTAGTTTAGTTTTGCTTCAACTTAGGGGCTTCCTTGAAGGTTTCATGAACCTTGGACTTGTTAATATACGTTGTTGGAATCCTTTTCTTCCAATCTTGACCTTTGGTTACTCCAACAATAAAAAATGACACAAACCCTAGGTCTTGTGCGCTTAACCCTAGGCCTCCACAAAGAAAGCAAATTGCTTCCAATTGGAGCCCTAAGCTTGAATTGTGCATTTCTTGTAGAAGTTCTCATTGAGCCACATTTTACCCTAACCATAAAATATCCATTAGGTGACCTTATCACATATCGAGACTCCTCCCATCGAGGAAAATCGACAAACAAATAGTAGGGGGTTTTGGCTATGGTGACAATGGGCCATCACCCCATTGTTGTCACTTGGTCTAAAGCTAGCCTTGTAGGGTGCCCCCTTTGAAGGCTTGCTAGATTTTGCGACAACATAGTCAGTCTATGCAGTGGTTAATCTATTCATATTTTGTTTTTAAATCTCCATGTTTGATCTTTTTAGTTACAAAAAGGTTCTTCACGATCGTAAGCCTCACCTATTAACGTAAATACATTTTTTGCGTACTCTCTCTATCTCTCTATTGTTTCAAGTTCTGTGTTTCCGAAATTGTATAATACTGCTTATTTTCTCATCTCAATTTATTGATTCTCTTGCCACGTAAATCCACACCTGGGCTAACATGGAGAAAATATTTAACTCCACTTGGTGTGGCCTTGGGGGCAAGTCTCGAGTGGAGTAACTGTCACTCAAATTTCAATTCCTCCGTCTGGGTTAACTCTTTGCGAAGCCAAGGGGGGTGGATCCTATGAGACAAAAGGACTAAGGCTTGACTTAAGCTAAGTTAAACTAAATCAAGTTATAGGAGTTCAAATGAAATTAGAGAAGATATATTCAACCATCGATTTATGAATTGCAACATGTAATCTTCAAAGCATGTAAAATGATTTCACAAGTAAATTGCCATAAGAAACATGATCGTTCGTAAACAATAGATGTAACAATGATAAGAAATTGAATGAAATGCTCGCAAATGATATAACCAGATAGAGACCAGTGTCAAAGAAAATAGCTGGAAAGCAAATGATCAAATCATGAGATATTACATTGAAAGTAAAGATTTGAATGTAAAATGCTTCAAGTAAAAGTACTTGAACTTGGAAATAAAATTGCCAAAAGCAAATGCGCTTGAAATGTAAAGTGCCAATGAGATAATGATCTGATACCAAGTGCTCCAAATTTTAATTTGGAGTGTACTTGGTTGATTTTAGTTGACGTTAGATTTTCTCTTGGGTTTAAGTTAATTTAGTGTGTGCGTGCGCAATATGCAAAATTGGCGATTGCAAAAAATTAAAGCTAATCTAAGGTTTTCTTCGTCTTCAGGCTTTATCCTCGCTGTGTTAAGGAAAGCTGCAAGGGGATCTTACAAGGGGAAGCTTAGGCTTCAATGAGTACCCATGAGAGCCCCACAAGTCAGCCCGTCCACAAGGAGGTCCAACACTAAGGGAACAAGCGCAAAGCCTTACTTCACAAGTCGAATGTTTACCAGTTTCTTCCAATCTCAGAATAAGAAGACATAGACGAGGGTGTTCCCTAATTAGTTCCCGGGCCAATGTTGCCCTGCCACATCATGGAAAAGGAACCCTTGCATGTCCCAAACCATGATGGCCGATGAAGTTCCCCATCCCTAAGGGGGTAATAACTACTATGCATCATACAAAACATGCTCTCATTTCTGGGAGCTTCAAACATTAATACAAAGAAAAATCGAGAAAAAGTAAAAGGAAATGATAGGGGTGGAAAAACAAAGGTCGAGGTAACTCATGCATCCATGATTGCTCCCTCCTCACATCTACACTCCCATGATGAGGATCACTTCGTGCTGGTCCCTTTGACCATGACACTTGTCCATGAAGTCTTATCCCCTTCGTTCCATCGTTATTCACATGGCACCTATTGATTGAAGGGTGGACCAAGGACATGTCTTTCCCCTAAGAGGTTGGAAACGCCTAATAGGGTTATCTATTAACCACTCTTACCTAGGGAGGTAACATCTTTATGAGATTAAATCACCAATTTTAGAAGGCAAGCCTTTTAAGAAGTGTCAATTTTCCCATTGCTTTCAAGCTTGGTTCGCTCAAATGCAAAAATGATTGTATGTACCTAATGGTGAAGTTGCAGTACTGGATATTGTGTGTGATTGATAGGTGGTTTCATAATGGGTTGGACAACTTAATTGGGGCCCAAGTCCACTAGAGGAGCATATTGACACCCACAGGTGATGTGTTGAGAGCCATGGGACTCCAGACAATTGTAGAGCATCATTTGTATGCATGGGCACCTTCAAAACCCACATAACTCTTGCACTTTGCCATATATCATTTATGGGATGGTGCACCTGGACCAACATGCCCCCAGCTGACTTAGCAGTACTACAGGGTCAGGCAATTGATCCAGGGCCTAGATGAGGTTTGTCTCATACCTTGAGACATGGGACATTTAGAACCATCCTCAGTGCCCTCAATGTTGGAGCAGAATCAGGTATTCACACCACCGAGAGACCCATGAGACTCATTTTTGTTCCCCAAACCCAAAATTTAGGTCTACAGGATGATTATGATAGAGATCTAGGGGCCAACCCCTAGATAGTGATTTTAGAGGGCTTCTACACTTGTTTTGGCACCATTTGCACTCAACACTATCCCAAGAAGTGCCTACGCTTGCTTGATGTCAACACTTTTTTCTATTTCGGCTCACACGTGTGGAGGATCTTTATGTTTTCACATTAGCTACTAGGTCGACTTGTGACCTAACTTGTAGAAGCACATTATTTTATGGTTTGTAGGGCCTTTTAGGTTAAAATAGCTACTCAACCTCATATAAATAATGGAGGCATTCATTCTTGTATCTCATCATCTCATCACTCATGGATTATTTCAGCCTACTTGTGCATTTTTGACCTCTTGAACTTGTGGAGATATTTGGATCTTTGATGCATTTTGATATTTGGAGCTAAATCGTTGCACTTTGGAGCTATTCTTTGGATGAATGGAATGAATTCTTTGCATGTTATCTTGTAAGTGGACTTAAATTTTGAATATCTATTTCTTCCATGTCTAATGTATGGAACTTTGTTGATTCTAGTAATTGCACTTGTGCCCTAATTTGTTGAATACTATTGAATGCTAAATCTATGTGATCTATTGCACACATTACTTAGACATTGTATGTGAATGAATGTCCTTAGTGGTGAACTCTTGGTAGCTCTCTGATGAAAAATCCTTCTTCCATTGAATAGGTAAATGTTGGAATTTTGGTAGTTAGGGATCAAAATTTCAGCCTCCTTCGAAGCTATTTGGCTAATTTGAAGCATCATTGACTACATACTCCCAAGGGATAAGGGAGTGGTCCAATTGGTTGGTGGTCATTTACCTTTTTTTTATTTGTTTTCTCTCTCCTTTGAATTTCGACACCTTTAAGGTTAGGGTAGTAAACTAGGGCTTAGAGCAAATCCCTAGGCAAGGTGAGTTTTGGGGATTGGAGAGCCTAAACATCAAGAGGATAGTATTTGCCACAAAATGTATCATTTTGGCGGGCATCCACTTCAATTTCATCCACAAATTCTCTTGCCCTTGTTGTTTGCCCTAAGAGGGAAACCCTAGTGTTATCTTCCTTCAAGTTAGAGGCTTCTTGAAGGTTTCGTGAGCCTTGGCCTTGCTAATTTACATTGTTGGAAACCTTTTCTCTTAGCCTTGACCTTTGCATCCTCCAACACTCAACAAATTTCTCAAACCCTAGGTCTTGTTTTTGTAGTCCTAGGTCTCTACATAGAAAGCGAATTACCTTGTATTGGAGCCATGAGCCTTTGTTGTGTCTTTCTTGTAGAAGATCTAGCCAAGTCATCTAAAAAATTTATGCCTAGAATATCATACATCGGTGACCTTTACCACATATTGGGACTCCTCCCAGTGGTGAAAATTCATAAAGAGCAGGGGGTTTTGGATGTGGTGACTGTGGCCCACTACCCCATTGTTGTCTCTTAGTATAGTTTATGCCTTGTAGGGTTTCCCCCTCCAAAGGCTGCTAAATTTTGTGGCAACATAGCCAAAAGGGGAGTGGGCTCCCACTTATTGTCACCTTAACTCAACTTCTCTTAAATGCATCAAATCAATTCCAAATTCATCCCTTGACTTGGCTTGACTCGACCTCTCTTAAATGCATCAAATCAACTCCAAATTCATCCCTTCACTTGGCTTGACTGGACCCTCACAAAGAGTTAATTTGGCCTCCCTTGCTAGCAGTTAACTTGGCTTAGTGGATAGTCATTAGATCCCTTAATTCATGGGCCTTACTTAGCCTCCAAATCAACATTGAAATCCCTTGAATGCAAAAACACTTCCCTTAACTGATGGTGTCTTTCAGTCAACTCAAAACATGTTTTTGGGTTGTCCTGAATTATTTAATGACTAATTTTCCTTGTCTTTTTTCCTCAGTTTTGAGTAAAAGTGAATTTTGGCGAGAAAGTATATATTTTTTGCATCCCAAAGTGGGTACTAGGATAATGTTGGTACTTTGAATATGAATTTTGATTACTCACATGCCATACAACATTTCTAAGTGCCACCTTTTAACTTATTACATACAAGTTAATTAAAATTTTCCATTTTGCGAGAAATTTTTAATTAATAAAAATCCTAAAAATACCTAATGCAATTCTGTAATACTCTAGGAAATGCCTAGCATGGTAATATACATTGGCCCTAGACTTTGAAAACCATGCAAGGCCTAAGTATTATGGCACACCAACTTTGGAGGTTATGAGTGGAAAAAATCGATTAATTATTTATTGCTAAAAAGTGAAAATAATTAATTAAGTGAAAAACTCAGGAGCAACTTCCTTAGAAACCAAGTCCCAAGGGTCGAAGTCTGTTACATAAGTTCATCATGCTAGTGTCATTTTATATAATTATTTGGGGGGTACAAAATTTGCATAGAAGAAGAGAGAAGATACAGAGAGAAAGGGGCAAAATTGCCCTGATGCCTTCTGAACTTCAAATTTTTTTATTGGTTTCTTCTCCAGTGGGCAATGGGGTTTCCGCTTCTTGCTAGGTACATCTGAGCAGGTAATACATTCCTTAGATTAGATCTTCATGGTTTGTAACTAATCCACACAAGTAGTTATAATAGTTATTTCGACTAATCTGTACAAGTAGTTGTAATAGTTCTATGCACATACAAGTTGTTGAGAAATGTAACTATTTTCGGTCTTCATAATTGTTGTACTCATTTCAATATGTATCCTATGTAACAAACAAGAAAAGAAAAGAAAATATTATTTTTAAAGCACCGGTTTCATGCTCATTATTGATGGTATTTAAGGTAAAAGCATGTTCTTCGTGCTTCCAATGTATGTTAGGTCTTAGGATTTATTGTCTTCGGTCAAAGGAGTTAACATCATGTTTATAAGACCCTTTAGGGCAAAAATATATTTGTAAAAAGAATTATTTTTGAGTCTAGAAAATCCTGGAAGCTCCAAAGTACAAGTCGGCCCTAGGATCAACAAGTCGACCTAAAGGAGGGAATTCGACCCCTTGAGAAGGCTATATAAAGAAGCAGTTCGACCTCATTTGGAGTCACCCACTCATACAAGTTTGATCTATCAAGAAAGGCTTCGATCTGAAGCTGGGAGAAGCAGAAAAGTAGAGAGAAGGTCTTGGAGAAGGAAGAAGGACGAAATACCTTGTTTCTGGGCTCTATCTCTCTCACACGTGTGAAGATCTAGCGTTTCTGGTGTTGCAGAAGGAGGCCAAAATCGTAGGTCTGAGTTGCTGTAGGATGAAGTGCAGAACCTTGTAGCTGGAAGGGAGGAAACCCTATATTGACCTCGTTGACCTTGGGACGCAGGAGAGTTGTCTTGCTCTAGGAAGGTCTAAGGAGGATGTTGGATTAGGGTTTATAGAGAACCTGCAAGGATGAAGTTGCAGTGTCGAAGTTGCTGGACGAGTTGCAGTATTGAAGCTGGCAGGTTGAAGCTGCAGTTTGATGCTGAATCTAAGGACTTGTTAGAATGCAAACTTGGTACTTGGAGGAGGACTTGGTCTAGGATTTGGGTATTTATATCTCATTTGAAGCAGATTCTAAGAAAATAAGAGTTATTGGGTTTTCCCCTTGGAGGGGTTTTTCCCTAGTTGAGAGCCTAATATCTATGTCCTCTATTGTTGTTATTGTTATTGTTGTTCTTGATATTGTTTGATGATAATATCTAACTAAACAACATAAAGAAGTTAAATAAGATTCACAAACAAGTATCAAGGTTAAGGAAAATAAGTATAATAAGTTGCCATTATTGATTTTTCAACATGGTGTTAGAGCTAAGGTGAATAAGGAAGGCAGCTGGAAGGACACTAGTCGGAGTTACTTTTCAAGGGGAAAGGACAAAGGAAACCCTCTAGGAAAGACTGAGAAAGAAGACTTAAAGAAGGGTTGAGGACTCATTGGTAGAAGACCTAGTAGGAGGGTTTCTACTGAAGAAGATCAAGTCTACATCAAGCTCACATCAAAGGAAGATCTGGGAGAAAGACTTTAAGAAGAATATTGATCTCTCTTTGGAAGCAGGTCCATTTGGAAGGCATCCTTAAAGGAAGCATCAAGAATCTTGGAAGCGATTGCTGAAGGAAGCATCTTTCTAAGACATCATCAAAGATCTTTAAGGCGTAAAGAAGATTAGAGACATCATCAAGGAGAATCTTGGTCATCAAGTAAGTAACATATTATTACATCATGCTTGAATCTTTAAGTCATGTGGGTTCTTTCTGCAAAGAGAGCAACAAGCTCATTGGGGCATCAAACTATCTTGCATGGAAGAAAAGAATTGAATTGATACTCACAAAACAAGAAGTATTGGTATATGTTACTGGGGAAATTACTGAACCTAAGGAAGATAAGACATAAGAACTAGCAAAGTACAAAAAACAGGAAGTAAGAGCTCAAAGGATCATAGTTTTAAATTTGAAGACTTCCAAGGCCATTTATGACAAGCTAGTGAACTTATATTTGGTAAGTACAATAGGTCAAAATATGTCATTGATGAACAAATTGTACAAAATGAAGAAATCAAAGGATGAGGATGTGGCATCCTTCCTCCTGAGAGTCTCTCAACTAAGAGACCATCTGCAAAGACTTGGGGAAACAATCACTGATTCTGAAGTAACCATTTGTGTATTGAATGCATTGCCACCAAAATGGAGCAACCCTGCAACAAGCATCTATTCCAAGAAGGATTCAACTCCCTTCTATGAATTATGGGCGCAGTCCATATTGGAAGAATCTAGGGTCAAGGTCAAGGATGATATTGGGTCAAATGAGCAATCTCAAGCCTTTCTAGCCCGAGTCAAGAAGCTGAAGAAGGGGAAGTTTGGTAAGTCCAAGAAGAAAGACATGTCCAAAGTGCAATGTTTTGGATGCAATGAATTTGGGCACTTTAAGAGGGACTGTTCAAACAAGCAGAACAACAAGAGAAAGGAAAGGAGCAAAGCTCATGTAGTTGAAGCAGTGGGAGAACCTGAGAAGTAGGCAAAGAAGGAAGAAGTGAAGGATCTTTACTACTAAAGAAGGTTCACTGAGTGTTAGATTCTCTGAGAAGATTAATCTTTCTTTTAGGATAGTATGTTTTGCATAGCATCATAAAAAGAAGCATATGATAGTAGCATGATTAAGTTGCTTTGTAGAAATCGATAGATAGATAGACTATTTTGCATATTATTCATCTAGACATTATCTAACATTATGTTAGAGGTAGTCATCTTGCTTAGGTGGATCATCATGATCCTGGAAGAATCATCATTATGGAAGGTTCTTGGGAAAGGAACTATGACAAAGTATACATTCCATGTAATGTGGAAGTAATGTTGGTAAAGTGGTGAAGGAATGCAATGGGTCAGGATCAATGATCTTTGTGAGATATATAGATAGCTAGATGATTGGGTGAAAGCTTAGGAATGCATACTGGATGTAAAAACTCTGGATAAGATTAATATGTGTAGAATCTTGTGGAAATAAAGTTGGTCATATGGTTATATGATGCTTGAAAAGAATAGGATTTGACTTACTTAAGGATGTATACAGATTAAGACTTTCTCTAGAATACGTAAATAATGATTAACATCCAGTATAGTCTCCGAAAGAAAAGTATTAACTTGGTAATCAAGTTCAATTGTTGGGCACTCTGATGCATGAAGGAAGTTTCAAGTGGAGATGATTGATGAGGATGTTGATGAGAAGGTCATCATGGTAAGGTAAGTCTAATTTGTTTAGGATTTGGTTATCTAGTTAACATATTATTTTGGCTACCTGGTAGAATGTTGCATGGATACATGATGACAATTGAGGCAAGTTCAACTGTATGAATGAAAATGTATTAAGGTTATTGAGGGAAGCTCAATATCTGGTCCCTGGAAATTGTGAAGTCAAGATGCGGATATGTTGGGATTAAAAGGTAGCAGTGCAAGAAGATAACTTGAAGGTCAAAGAAAGATCACTTTCAAGAAGAAGCTATGATCAACTTGAAATTTGAAGAGTCAATGTAATGCCTTCATATCGAAGAAGAAAGTGATGAGCAAGAAGATTGGCTTAGAACCTGTCACAAGATTAAAGAGAGAAGGTGGCTCCATGATACCCTGAAAGAAAGAAAGCTCGATGATACAAAGGAAAGATGGAGCTAGGTAGGAGAACTGGTAACTAGTACTCTTATGAAGACAAGTTATAAGGTTTGTGATGGTGACTTCCCAAATAGAAAGGAATTCATAAATCTCCTCTGGATTTAAGAGGGAGCAAAGGAGTATCCTTGAATAGGAGCTAGGTTCTATTCTCAAGATTAAGGGAGAATAGGGATGTCCTCTCGGTTTGAGAGGGAGTGATGTTGGACATCACATGTACATGTGCATTCTCCTCTTCAGGTGATGCAGAGAGAATGGCGAAGGATTGGATAAGCGTCTATGTTTTCCTTGAGGATATAACATCCAAGAAAGGAAAGGTACCGACACTGTTTGAGGATGGGCAGGTATCCAAGAGAAGAGTGGTCGAAGAGGACCGATATTCTTTGAGGACTCAGGATTGGAGGTCCAAGATAAGAATAGTTCTAAAAGGACATACCTTGTGGACATATGGATGGGGTATGTACTTTGTAGAGGTAGTGCAGTATCACACGTAAAGCCTCCCAACATAATTCTCTTGATTAAAGTAGAGCTTGTCCAGTTAGGCCTCAGGGACATTGTTGGTCATGATGATGATGCTTACATTATGGCTTATCAATCTGACTCTTCTTGTGAGAACTCTTCAGTTTGAGATATGATGTTGTACTGGTTGTGCTATTATGAACACCTCCCTAGTTAAGGGGGAGTGTTGAAAAATGTAACTAGTTTGGGTCTTCATAATTGTACTCATTTTAATATGTATCTTATGTAACAAACAAGAAAAGAAAAGAAAAGTTATTATTATTAAAACATAGGTTTCATGCTCATTATTGATGGTCCTTTAGGTAAAAGCATGTTCTTCATGCATCTATGGTTTTTTAGGTCTTAGGATTTATTGTCTTGAGTCAAAGGAGTTAACATCATGTTTATAAGACACTTCCAGGAAAAAATATATTTGTAAAAAGAATTATTTTTGAGTCTAGAAAGTCCTGGAAGCTCTAAAGTACAAGTCGACCCTGGGATCAACAAGTTGGCCTAAAGGAGGGAATTCGACCCCTTGAGATGGCTATATCAAGAAGCAGTTCGACCTCATTTGGAGTCACTCAGTCACACAAGTTCGATCTATAAATAAAGGTTTCGATTTGAAGTTGGGAGAAGCAAGAAAGAAGAGCGAAGGTCTTGGAGAAGGAAGAAGGATGAAATATCTTGTTTCTAGGGTCTATCTCTCTCACACATGCGAAGATCTAGGGTATCTGGTGCTGCAGAAGGAGGCCAAAATTGCAAGTCCGAGTTGCAGTGGGATGAAGTGTGGAATCTTGTAGCTAGAAGGGAGGAAACCCTATATTGACCTCGTTGACCTTGGGAGAGCTGTCTTGCTCTAGGAAGGTCTAAGGAGGCTGGAGTAGGGTTTCCAGAGAAGCTGCAAGGACAAAGTTGCAAGGTCGAAGTTGCAGTTTGAAGCTGGTTGATGCAGAATCGAAGGACTTGTTAGAGGGCCGACTTGGTACTTGGAGGAAGACTTGGTCTTAGGATTTGGCTCTTTGTATCTCATTTGAAGCAGATTCTAAGAAGAGAAGAGTTTCTGGGTTTTCCCCTTAGAGGGATTTTTCCCTGGCTGAGAGCCTAATATCTGTGTCCTCTATTGTTGCTATTGCTGTCCTTGATATTGTTTGATGATAAGATCTAACTAAAAAACATAAAGAAGTTAAATAAGATTTATGGGAAAGTATCAAGGTTAAGGAAAATAAGTATAAGAAGCTGCCATTATTGATTTTTCAACACATGTAAGGCCTCTCTAGCTGGGATGTCTCATAAACTTGTGTTTGCTTTGTATTTCTTTTGTTATGTGTTCTTTTCTGAACTCTTTATTAAGAACATATATTTTTATGTAAGATATTGAAGCACATTATGGTTATTTTTGAACTGATTTTATTAGCCTAGAGAGCATTGCGTTGCTGATTATCCAAATCTGACAACAAATTAAAACTATAAAGATTATTAGGTACATTTATTTCTTAGATTTGATGACGTTAGCATATTATTGAGAGAATGCTAGTGCCTTCTATTTAATAGTTACCAAAGAGATATGTCAAATTCGATTGTTTTCTTTATTCTTATAATATTATGTTTTGTTTAGATGAGTGTTGGTTAAAGTCTGTTGCTCTTTATTTTAGTATGTTTTCAATAGGACAGTTTATAAATTTGTTGGAGGTGCATTTTTTTCGGTAATTTGATAAGTAACATATACAAAATTGATCTCTTAATGTGTTTTATTCACTTTAAATTGTTCTTGTTTGTACTATGGGGTTGTACTTGGTTGCCAATTTTTTATCGTTTGCAGACAATCTTTTTATTAGTTTGTCTCGGTAAATTTATGATATTTTAATTGAAATTTTCTTGGTAAGGGGCCTAATAAGCTATGGCATCCTATATTGGCGATGTGATCAGTTTTATGTCCTGAAGTTCGTGTTCTTTTAAATTGTATCATGATTCAGAACTGCATGACAAACCAGTCCATGGTTTATTGGTCTTGCAGGAAGTCAATGGTTCAAAGCTAGTCTATTTAGATAATGCTGCAACATCACAGAAACCACAATTTGTTATAGATGCAGTAAGAGAATATTATGAGGCCTATAATTCAAATGTGCATCGTGGAATTCATTTTTTAAGGTGAAGAGCAAATTCTTGACTTTGTTATATACTGAGTTATTTTTCGTTTCTTCCTGCTTAAGTTTTTAGTCTGCTTTCAGCCTTTAAAGGGATTACACAGGTTGCGTCTTTGTCCTTGTTCTTTGTTATACTTTCATTTATATGATTTTTGCATTCTCAAAATAAATATTTCTTAACATAATGCATGCTTAGCATTCTTAGCTTATAAGGTAAAATAATCTCACAATCTCATTGATACTATTGCTACAATTTATTTATACATGTTATGGCTGAATGGGAATGGTAACTAAATTACTGTGGAAGTTTTATCATCATGATTTAATGTATAAATAAGTATATCTAAGGCAAAAGAACCTTTGAATTGGTGGATTTCTATTAAATCCTATCGGTGATTGTGCAATGTATATATCGTAAGGATGAAGGATAAATATGTGTAGGTGAGCTTAGCTATAGTTTGTTGGTTGAAGATAAGATGTTACTTTGACCACATTAGGAATGTGGAGTTCGTGGAATAAACCCATCCATGTAACATCCTTGGTGATGTGAAACTATATAGTAAAAAGATGGATGCGTGCAACTTTCTTTGGGAAATATAGGAATTATTGAATAATTCAATGTCAATTTCCCTCTTTCAGAACTAAAACATAAGTATATATGTGTCATCTAATTTGAATGCCTCCTAAACTAAATTAGTAGTTTTTTTTTTCAAATGAGGAAAACCTTGTTGGGAAACCCAAGGGATGCTTCTCACATTTGTGGATTGCATCCCTAGTAAACCTGTTGGTGTATGCTAGTGCACTTCAACCAAGGGGATTTGAAATTTGAACTTGCTGGCACACAATGAGCAAAATGTCCAACAACATTGGCAACAACTCTGATTGACCTAACCCCTTGTGATAGTTTCCTACCACTAATAACTGTACTCTTTTACTTTTTGTTTGCTTGCATGTCTGTTACTTGCGGGACTAGCCTATGGTCTGAGCAACTATGCCCTGGTGGCATCTAAGTCATCAAAATCAGTGAGGGATCAGACTTGACCTGGGCCACACCAACCCTTAACGTGCAGAGTTCTGAACCTGGATCACCATGCTTGTTAAAGAGTGCAACTAGGGGCTAATTCCCTTTCTTAGAAGCCTGTTATGAATAATCTATATATATATATATATATATATATATATATATATAACACTCATAAATAATGAATAATTAACTAATAATTAGTGTTGAAGAGTCATGTCTCTAAGGACATGATCATTCGTGAATGGGTACCTACCTAGGAGTAATCTATATATATATATATATAACACTTATAAATAATGAATAATTAACTAATAATTAGTGTTGAAGAGTCATGTCTCTAAGGACATGATCATTCGTGAATTGGGACCCTCAGTTGTAATCAAATCATCTAATATCTTCTTGTATGTATTGTTGATGTTCTACTTGCCATTACTATCAATGATGACAAGACATTGAAGTAATTGTTGCAAGAATAGAGCATACCATACAAATTAACATGGTATCAAAGCTTTGATGGAGAAAGGCCTCAATGAAGTGCTAAATTTTTGGGGTTGTTACAATCTTTACATACAACATATTTAATTTTTCCTCCTACCTAAAGAATGCAAAGAATTCCATAAATTCTGGCGGGAAGCAATTCTTGGTAAATATATCCTAATTAATGAAATATAAAGAATGCAAAGAATTCCATAAATTATGGTGGGCAATAATTCTTGGTAAATATGTCTAATTACCGAAATATAAAGAATTCTATGAATTATGGTGGGCAGTAACTTCTCGTAAATATGTCTAATTACCGAAATATAAAGTATGTATCAGCTAATAGTAATTTTTGTTTGAATGCTCTTGAAAACTATATTTGTCAATATGGAATAAGGCATAATTGAAAGTCTATGATTCAAGCATGTCTTTTGAAGTCATTTTGCTCAAATAAGATTGGTTAAGACCCTCTTTCATAAACTTGTTACCCACCACTTCGTGGGTGATATCCCTAGGATAATGTTTTCTCCATGATGGACCTCAGCGAGTAGCCAACAACCCCTTGTAGCCTCCTACTAGCTCATTCTGCCATTTCTCTGCCACCTGAGCCAGCCATGTGGTCCCTCACCTACCTGTGTTGGTCATAGGTTTGAAGGTGGGCCTCCCGAATCTAAAGGTATGTCTTGTCATTCGGTAATTGTGTATTGGGTTTACTTATATGGATACTTTTGGATATTGATTGATGGGGGGATTTGGTAGAAAGAGTGGGCTTAGTTTGTGATCTTATCCCCTTGATCTCTTTTGGGTGTTATCTTTGGACCTTAGTCCAATGGGATCTCCTTTATTGACCATTTGGTTTTAGGGTGGCACTACTTGGGGAAACCCGAATTTGGGTGCGTGGTCTCGCTCCCCTCTCTGCATATATTACTCCCTTTCCACTCACTATATCCCCATTCATCATTTATCCCACTTGGGTCCACATTGCCATTCTAGGTCCACATAGGGTCAACTTCCCTATCCCCTTGCCCCCACCTTGGGTTAGGCCTAGAATAATGTCCCAGAGGTTGATGCAACTAAAAGAAAAAGAACAAGCATAATAGGCCACATTTAACAGGAAACTGTACCACAAAATGCAAGAGATGGCCATGACAAAAATAATTAGCACGTGGGCAAAAGGCAATACATGAACTCTACCCCAATCCATGGCCATCACCCTGGTTCCATAGGCCCTAGATGAGCCTACTTTATCATTTAGGAACCCATGACTGTCCTAACCCTTGGAGGGCAATAAACCTCCCTACCTAAAAGGGGGTAGTCACTGCTACATCTTACACATCATGCTATTATTCCTTTGAGCACCAAGCAATTAATCAAAGAAAATTCATTATAGGAAAAATACGTATAGAGAAGGGTGGAAAAATTAAGGCTAGGGCACCTTATTTACCACGATTGCTCCCTCCTACACATTATATACTTAGGTGTGGGCTTCCCTTTATCTGACTATCCCTATGCCCCAATATGGGACCCATGATTGCCCCTCTCACTCCCTACTCCATTTCGCTTATTTATCGCTTGCCACCGCCATTATAGGGATGTAACTTGGACATATTATCCCCTTTAAGGGCTAAAACCACCTAATAAGGTGCTTGGCTAACCCTCTTTGGAGCCTGGAGCCACTATCACACGCCAAAACCCACTACGGAAAGGCATGCCATTATGAAGTGCCCATTTTGTCATCAATGGTTTGTAAACTCTATTACACGATTATTCTAATGGCTGGTTGTACTGGAAGCCTAGAGGGCGCATTGGATCTTATGAAGGATCACAGGTGGTTTGCATTTGAGTTTGGTCTCCCTATACGAGATCTCAACCACCGAGGGCTATTTTGGCACACATAGGGTGTGTATCGAGAGGCATGGGCCTTTACAACAACAACCATCGCTTCTTGGACCCCTTCAGATGTTCAGGGATTATTAGAGATCCACTCTTGGACGAGGAAGATGCACCATGCCCAACCAACCCCACAAGTGCACCACACACTTGGAGGGTGCCCCAAGGCTTGTACGAGGATCCAATGACATTTACTCCAGCATCTGAGCCTTCACAATGCATCTACATGCATCTCCGATCCATTTGGCGACCCATGGGATCATTTATGTGCCCCCACACCCACTAGGAGCACCACAGGTTTACTACTTGGAGAAGAAGGGACCACCCCCTTGTCCTTCATATTCCGAGAAATTTATTACTCATTATGGCTTTTCAAGATGTTACTAGGCCTCATGGAGGGCCCTACAACATGTATGCATCACTATTTGGTCCTTGTGTGGCTTATTTTTACAACTATGAGCTAAATTGGTGGGCTTGTCACCAATAGGAGTGTTATTTACACATTATTTTATTATTAGAGCCATTATAGGTCCCTTAGGCTAATTCGAGCTACTTAGGAGCCTATATATTCATGTTAGCTACATTCATTTGTATCATCACATTTTGGATTGGAGATCTCTCTCTTAGAGAATTCGTACTTTTTCATTGGAGGAGCTTTTTTGGAGATGAATGAATTTTGATGTATGGATTTGGGCTATTTTTCTTCTCTTGGAGCTTTGTTGTTGCAACAAGTTGCTGGTTGGATATACTCTATGGCATTGTAAGTGGTGTTTTGATGTTAATATTCTTGTTGCTGCATATTGATGATTTATGCTATAACTAGGGTTAGTTGCTGCATGAATGTAATGTGGAATTGGGTGTGTTTTAGCAAATTTTAATGTATGGGTCAATGTCATATGAATGAAATGTAGTAGAGATATGTTTTCTCGATAAGCTTGCACTCTTTGCTGGAAGTATAAATGCTTGAAACTCTCTTATTCTTCTCTCTACACCAATATTGGACAAAGTTGATTTTTGAAGCCTCGTTGTCCAAGAAACCAAGTCCTTACTCATTAATTATCCTTGACGTCATCTCCCCAACTGAATTAAGGCATTGATCCATCGAAGGGTGATCATTTTATCCATAATTTTCCACTTTTTTCACCTTTTCCCAATTCTACCCCTTAAGGGTCACCTAGGGTATCAAGTTCTCCGGAATTGACCCAAGGAAAAATTTCGATCTTCCCTAGGCTACTGCGCTGGTGGGTCCCCTACCTCTTCACAATTTTTCAAGCTATTCTCATGATGAAATCTCCGGGATTGCCGAGTCCTAACTCTAGGATCGAAATCTGCCTAGGCATCCCCAAGGGTAGACCTCAATGAGATCAATTTAACCTTTTGAAGTAAATATTGTTCTTTCTGACCCTTTCCCCTCACCTTGTTCAGGATAGGAACACTGTTGGTTGATATATTCCATCCCCGAACCTGGATTGGGTCCACTTGGCCTCGTGTGGTCCCGCTTCTCTTGAAGATTATTTGTCAAAGCCCATTTTGGAATCCAAGTTCCCTAAGCATTCTAGGGATTGGGAGCCTCATTTATAGGCTTATTCTTTCTACCTCAACCCTCCAATCCTCATCCCTTACCCCTAGTGGACCAAGCCCCTTGCTTAAAGAGCAAGCAAGCTCCATTCTTCAATCCATCCTAGGGAAAGGGTTTCCAGGGTCACTTTCCACCCTTCCATCGACATATACTTTATAAGTAATTCCTACAATACCGAGACCATGGTTACTTGGAAACGGGAGCGGGAGCGCCATTTTCAAAAGATCCCGGTCTGGTAGCGTTTTTTATATATATATATATATATATTTTATTTTTTTATATTTTGATGCCTATATGTCAACAAAAGCATGTAGAATGATGAATTAGACATAAAAAACATAAAAACATAGATTGAACCATATAACATCAATCATCTAGAAGCTATAATCTTCATCAACCACGCCCACAAGTTAGAAACATACGACATATTGACTCTTAAGTCTCATGATTCATCAATCTTAAAGTTTCAAGCTTTCAAAATTCAATATATAACATTTATCATCATTGAAATTTGATATATAACATTTATCATCATTGATTTCAAAATTCAATATACTACATTTATCATCATTGATTCATTGATCACCATAGTTGTACTTGTAAGCTAAGTGTAACCAAAAACCATTACAACAAAGAATATTTAACATGAAATGAAATGAAATGTTATTAAATGAAACGAAATGAAACAACTTTCAACTTTCATGAAACATCATATTCATAATTCATAATGACTTGTAAACTTATAAATGCCAACTTCAAAGTTTCACCTTTCAAATTCAAACTTCAAACTTAAATTGTCATATATTGTTTACAAAAATTATCATAATAAATATGAAAGAGTCTAGTTTCAACTATTCAATAGTTAAAAAAGTTAAAAACTACTAGAAAATAGAAAATACTAGTAAATTGTAAATCTATTTTATCTATTGGTTGGCCCCTTGCCACACCCACAAGAAATATCTAATTTGTGAGAACCACGAGGCAATGGTGGTCTTTTGGTAGTCTCCTGAGTACCACGACCATAACTAGAAGGCGGAGGGCCACGTGAGGATGTAGGTGGAGGCTGAATCTGCAAAGGAACAATAGCTGGAAATCGAACACTGGCACTGGTACCCGCACTGCTACTGGATGGTGGGACTGGCCCTGGGTGTGGCGGTGTCATGGCTGTTGTTGCTTCATCATCATCCCTCAAAATTTCTCCCTCCAATTCTTCCATATGTACAGTGTCATCCTCCAAATTATCGTTCTCTGGGTTGTTGTCCCAAACTTTATATGAATGATCCTCATAAGCTCGATCACAATAATGACTCAACAACCTCAAGTTGTAGTGCACATAAACCAAGCTTGCTGCGTAGTTTTCATTCAGCTTGTTTCTTATGACATTATGTATGAAGCTGTAGGTGCTCCAACACCTCTCTGCAAAAGAAGTATTTATAATTTGTGAGAGAACTTTTTTTGCCAACTTTGGCAAAAGTCCCATGCCGCCATATGCTTACCACCATGTGAGAGCATCAAATCTGTCTCTATCTTCCATTGCATGGAAAGAACCAAAGTTACCAGTGCAACTGAGGTATTCGCCTAATTCAAGGCGCAATCTAGCACACTCCTCCCTGTTGGGGACCAACTTGTCTAATGATTTCATGTATCCCTCTTGTACCTCTGGATCTGTGTGAGGTTTGATCCTAACCCCACCTCCAGGTGCAGGTTGGCCCAACCAAGATGGAGAGTAGTATTTTGGCATAAGGATATATGCCAAGGCATGTAATGGAACATTAAGTTTATTCCACCGTGCACACACAAAGTTGTGAATCATTGAATATGAGTTGGGATCATTTTCCTTAACAACATCTTTAATTTGCCCCAACATGCTATCCATCTGCTCATACACCTCTCCAATCACTGGTTTATCTGTATCTGAAAAGTGAATCATGTCATAAATGGACTTGGTGAAATTCAAAATTTCCCTCGCATGTGCCCAAAACAAAGGATCAAGAGCGGTCTCCTCCTCCTGTTCAAAACCTTGCCTGTCAACTATTGTTGCTGCCCTGTCCTTTAATACCTGCCAGTGTGGAGTTGATACCATGGCTGCCAATGACTCTCTTACCTTCAAAAGGCGCCTGAAGGTGAGGTAATAGCTAGCAAATCTAGTCTTTGCTTTCTTCAACAACACCAATTTTGAGTGAGTACGGAAAAGCCCATGGGTATTGCTATGATTTGTAATAAATTTTATCATTTTTTTTATCTCTTGTACAAATCACCAAGCCATTTGTATTGAGGTTGTTTCTTTTTAATTATATCATGCATCAAAAGGTTCATTGTGTGAACCAAACACCCAGACCAAAACATGTTGGGGTATTTATCCTCAATAATTGCTCTCGCTGCCTTACAATTAGCAACATTATTAGTGATGGCTTGGACGACATTGTATGGCCCAATACTTTCAATTGTTTCAAGTAATGGTTCTGCAATGTTAATGCCGGTCTTGAATTTGTCTGAATAATCATATGCTGAAAGGAATATTGCACCACTAACAGACACACATCAAGAACACTTATCAATGACTTTCCTTTTATATTTGTCCATCCATCAGATACAATTGACACCCCATGCTCATTCCAAGAACTTGTCATTCTATTCAAAGAATGAGTTATTTTAGTTTTTTCATGATGAAGTCCCACAGTTCTGGCCTTGTCATACCCAGGGCTCTTGTATCCTTTGGGGGCATCATTAATGGCAGAAACCATTTCATGCCAATAAGGTGAGCGAAGAACATTGAATGGTGCCCCACTTGCATAGAGAAACTGGAAATTTTTGAATCCACATCACTCCTAGACCCTTCGTCAAGGAAGTCGGATATGGTTCTACGCCTTAAGGAGATGTTTGGTCCAGGTGTGCCTCCATATCCACTGCCATGGGTGGAAGTTGATGGACTTCTTTGTCCATGATGTGATGGACTTGATGGTGCATAAGAATCAATGAAACCCCTAGATCTTTTAGATTTCTGTTGGGCAGACTCTTCTTCCTTTCTGTATTTCTCTCTATCTATTGCTGGCACGCTTACACAAATTTTGATTCCTATATTTTTATCTCCATCCCATGGCATTTTCCCACAAAGGTGCTTGTTGTCGCACAGAATGTCTAGGCACTGCGACAACGGCTCAGATCGGGGGCTGTCACCCTGATCCCCAATCTCTCTATCTAAGCAGTCTCTTTGCAAGCTAAGGGAGGTAGACCCTAACGAAAATGAAGAATGAGAACTGGTTGGAGATCAACCAATTCAAGAGACACAGCTAGATAACCAAATACTTGTTAAGATTTACGAGATTTTACAGATCCAATTAGATTTGAAACTTTAAAACCAGTGCCTTATGGAGTCAAAATATCTCGTTATAAATTTAAGATCAAGTAATTGATATGTAACTGCTGCTATGAAAATCAATCAACCATAATGATATTCAATAAAACACCCTCACAATTACGCATTAACAATGTTTGATGAAGTTACGCAATTTATCTATCACTTGAAATATTCCCAAAGTTGATTTAAACAATTAACCACTGATTTCAAATAATTTAAAATCACAATTAAAGATAGCTCAATGATCACCAACCGCAACGAATCACCAACCATTTAAATTTGAAACAAAAATGTTATCATGAGAGTACCATCAAATTTAAATGCCAAATATTTCCAATATTTCCGAATTTATGATATTCCAAATAATTCCAATTCAGAAACTTATAGTCAAACTTAGAATATATTCTTCAGCAAGATTTCAGATCTGAAATATAAATTGCAGTAGTAATTTAAACCATAGATCAACAAACAAACGATGCCGGCACCAATGCCTAAAATGACTAAAAATAGTAATAATTGATGAACTTGAAGAAAAATCAATTTTTAGGGCTTGATTAAGTGAAATTTCAAATCTGATATTTTTATTTCAGCAGTGAAACAGTGACAGATTAACAAGATAAAACTGCCCAAAATAGCTGCCAAATACTTCCAGAAATAGCAAAAATATATTAAAACTTGAAAATTTCAATTTTAAGGCTTTAAGAGAGTTTGATTCAGTAATTTTCAGAACTGATAAGTTTATAACAGCAGTAAAATGATAACAGATCAACAAACTGAAAATACTAAAAATGATCCCCACAATGTCTAAAAATAGTAAGTTTTGCCAAAAACTGAAAATTCAAATTTTTTAGACTTTATTTAGGATATGCATCAGAAATGTTCAGATTTGATTTTACACAGTTATGCAGAATTTCTAGCAAGCGTCAAAATTAGATTTAGGCAAATTTAAAGATGCTCAAATGGTCAAAAATTATGAAAATGAAGATTTTGCAATTTTAAACAATTTTGACCATATAAAATGTGTTTTTAGGGCCTAATTATTTGTGATTTGCTTGCTGTAATAAAATCTGCAGAAAATAAGGGTTTAGAGATCAAACCCTTAGCCCAAGGCTTTGAAGATCCCACCGTTGAAAATTCTTGAGATTTTGGGATAATGCTGTCGCTTGAAAATTAGAATTTGGAGACCAAAATCTTGTAAAAATAGCCTCAAAAGCCTATACGTCCTCAAGAGTCTAGATCTGGCTCTGATCTGAAGTTTTCCTTGGCTGATTTTTTCAGATCTATTCCTGCAAAGAAATATTGAGCCCAAATCTTGCCTTCTAGGGTCTAGATCTGGCTCAGATCTGAAAATTTCTTTGGCTGATATTTTAGATCTGAAGATTTCGTTTGCTGATTTTTCAGATCTGAAGATTTCCTTAGTTGATTTTTCAGATCCAATCTTGCATAAGTGAAAAAAAGAAACCCAACACCCAATATGTACAAAAATAGCAAAAATCCTAAAAACCCAAATGTTAGAATTCAAAATTATGTTACAAAACTTCAGATCTACACATGTAAATTACAGATCTATACAATATATTTACAGATCTATGTACAAGAGTTGCAGATCTATTAGATCTGAGGAGTATAACAAATGTTTAGGCACCGCGACAACGGTTTAGATCGGGGGCTGTCACCTTGATCCCCAATTTCTCTATCTAAGTTGTCTCCTTGCGAGCTAAGGGAGGTAGACCCTAATGAAAATGAAGAAAGAGAACTAGTTGGAGATCAACCAATTCAGGAGACACAGCTAGACAACCAAATACTTGTTAAGATTTACGAGATTTTACGGATCCAATTAGATTTGAAGCTTTAAAACCAGTGCCTTGTGGAGTCAAAATATCTCGTTATAAATTAAAGTCAAGTATCTGATATGTAACTGCTGCTATGAAAAATCAATCAACCACAATGATATTCAATAGAACACCCTCACAATTAATCAAACTGGAAGATAGGTTCTTTTCGATTCAACATTCGATAAACACCTTCGTAATTATGCATTAGCAATGTTCGATAAAAACATGTAATTTATCATAACTTGAAATATTCCCAAAGTTAAATTAAACAATTAATTGTCAATTTCAAGTAATTTAACACCACAATTAAAACTCATTAGACGATCATCAACCAACGCTAAGCATAAAATGCTTCGAACCAACAATTTAAATTCGAAACAAAATATTATCATGAGGATACCAACAAATTTAAATGCCAGATACTTCCAATATTTCCGAATTTATGATATTCCAAATAATTCTAATTCAGAAACCTATAGTCAAACTTTAGATAGAAAATTAAAGCTTAGTTTGACTATGTAAATTTTTTTTTTAAATTTTTTGAGAATTTTCTAAATTTTTTATATTTTTTATATTTTCCTTTTAAAATCTAAAATTAATATCTAAAGCAAACATATATACAACTAAAGCTAAAAAATGAAAAAAAGTTAAGAATTTTGGAATTTTTTTATTTATTTATTTTCTTTTTATAATCTAAAAGTTAAAACAAAAATATATAACCAACTAAAACTAAAGTTTTACACAATGAAAAATTTAAAAAATTTTGAACTTTTTTTTTGAAGTTTTTTTTATAGTTTTTAAAAATTAAACTAAAAGAATTGAAATCCTAAAAATTAAAATTAAACTAACTTTAAAAAAAATAAAAAAAGCTAAAACTGAGAACTAAAACAAATAAAACTAGGCTAAAACTAACGCAAAAAAAAAGAAGAAAAAGGTTAAGAATTTTGGATTTTTTATTTTAGAATTTTTATTTTTTTAAAATTTATCTAAAACTAAAGCTAAAGCCTAAAATTATTTTCTTTTTTAATTTTTAATTTTTATTTCTTAAAAAAAAAAAAAACTATGGACAAAAATAACAAAATTAAAATCTAAAGTTAAAATTTAAAAGATTAAACTAAGACTAAAAATTTAAACTAAAAGAAATATCTACGACTAACGCTAATACTAAAACCAACTATAATTTTTTTTTTTTTTTTTTTTGGGTGCAGGCATAGCCGTACGGATTGTATGGACGACAGAGAGAAAGATAAATCTGCTGGTCGAATGGACGCCGTGAAGGCAGAGGATGAAATGATAGGCAGATGCGGACAACGTGAAGAAGGAAGAGGAGATGGGACGTCGGTGAATGGAGCAGCGTGGAGGAGAAAGGAGCTGAGGGTTTGCAAGATTGACATCGTATGGACAATTTCAGCAAAGATGGATTGTGCTGTATGAAGATGGCAGAAATTAGAGGTATTAGCAATGACAAGGAATGATTATCTCAGGGAAATCCAGTACACATGAAATCCCTTCTCACCCAACATTTAAAATTTTGCCAAATATAAGTCAGATTTTTTAAAATACTGATTTAGATGCACCTGAGATTTTCTCCTTTGTAGCAGAATTATGCCCAGATTTGGGAATAAAACCGATCTTAAGGCCAGATCTTACCCTTCAGGGCTTGATCTAGCTCAGATTTAAAAGAAAATTCTGAAAAACGCTCTGTAGATCTGCACAAAACCAGATCAGATCCGAAGCTATACAAAAATAAACCCTCAAATCCTAAAAGTAAATACAAATTCACAATGCTAATTTACAGATTTGAGGCCCTCTTGGCCAGATTTAAAACAGTTCAGCACAATTTAGAAAATAAAAATTTAAGAGAGAGGCACAAGCCCAATAAAGAACCCTGTAAAAAATGGAATTTAAGGTAAGCCTGGGGAATTAGATCCGGAGGGCTCTTGAGATCTTATCTCTTGGGAGTCAGCTGGTCTAAACTAGGAATTCCCCAAACACCCAGTTCTAAATCCGGAAAATTTCTGCAAACTTAAAGTTAAATTGTCAGATTAATAGAGAAATAGTGATAAAACATAAAATTTTCAAGAGCTAGAGATAACAGTTAGCTCGATCCAATTAATATTCTTACCCTAGATCCAGTAACCTGGGCAGGATACCTGTACCCAAAATTACTCTACAAGAGCCATTAATCAACAATCCATTAGAATAATTACCAGCAGAATATTAAGAACAAATTTACCATAAAATGCTGAAGAGGAACACCACCATCAAAATAAAACCCCAAAGTCTTCGTTTGTATTATTTCAGAAAATATTACAGGAGAGCTTCAAGAGCAAGTACACAATCCAGAGATCGGATGATTGAAAGAATGACAAAGACTTCTAATTTATAAGATAAAATCTTTAACGGCTAGTTCAGTTGATCCATGTCAAAATAATCTCTACCGTCAAAAAGATTTAATCATCTTTTAATCTGGACCGTCGAAATTATAATTTTGAGGAAATTCGAATTTATCATCTAATTCCATTTTAATTAACTAAAAAATAATATTTTTGAGTTAATTACCTCAAAATTTTGACTTTGATTTAACCACCAAGGCCCAAGGGTCCAAAATTTATTGAAATTCTCAATATTCCCTTGGCTTGGGACCTTTAATTTTTTTTTTTCAGGACCCACGAATTTTGCTTTTGAAGAATTTTAACTCACCTGGGACCTAAAATTAATTAAATTTCTGGCGTAGAATTTTTAATTAATTTGGCCAGAAAATTTAATTAATTGAGTGAGAGGGGATTTAATTATTTTTTCCAACCCTTTTTACATAAGATGAATACATTTAGACACTTGAAGGGGAAATACTCATTCGTATAGACCCTAAAAAAGTTACCCAATTCTGCGACTCAAAACATGATCTAGTAGACCAAGTAGCTTGTAATAAAATAACCTAGCTAATTAGCTAGGAGCTTGTAATAAAATAACCTAGCCAATTAGCTAGGATTATCCCCAAACTACTTTTACAAAGACTTGATAGAAAACACTAGGATTCACTTAGCATCTTGATGACAAAATCCACCCAAGCTTTGGGGTGAAGCTGGAGGGGAAAACTCTGCCGATCACTTGTGTCGAAAAACACAAGCAAATCAGTGAGACAAAAAACCTTCTAGGATAGAAATCATCACCAACATACTAGGCTTACCTAGGTTGTTACATACATGGTGGTCTTACTTAGATTATTTACTTCATAAACACGCAGAATGGGTTTACATCGTTCATAAAACTGTTGGCTGTCGATGGAATCTGAATGGCGCGAGCACGTTGAACATGATGAATCCCATTTGAAAAAATGGGGGTGTACTGCTATGGGGTCGTTGACAAAGTGTGGTTAACATCTGGCTCTACTTGGGGACACGTTGCTTCATCGGAGGAATGTGAGAATCCAGAATCTGTATCCAAGCAACACACAAAATTTCATAAGTAGCCTCCATCCAAAAATCATCATATAACATTAAGCACATGAAAAATAGAAGCTCTTCTTTCATTTATTATTTTGCTTAACATGAAAAGTAAGTCTACTCTAACTGCAAAATGAAACGCTGAAATAACAAGGTGTAGGGTTAGAGATACAATACAAAGGATGCCCTGTGGCATCAGATGTGCTCAATTTAGTGCATGTTGAGCATTTTCCTGCTTTCAGGCAAGTCTGTAGGCTACTTTTCAGATGTGCCATGTCCAATCTTGCATATTGTAGGACTCTGTCTTATCCGAATGTCAAGTTGCTCTCGGCCATCAGACGAATCAAACCGCTTGCTTCTTCTTTTCTGCTTTTTTCTCTTCTTCTTAGTGGGCTGTGATGTTAGTAATGAGACCACTGTAGATTTCTTGTCCTTATCTTGAAAATGTTTGTACAAAACTTTTGATGAACCTGGAGTGTGACCAATCTTATTCTGAATATACTCTGTCAATGGTGACACATAAGCTTGGTCTTTCTTAACGTCCTATGTAACCATAGTTACTTTTTCCTTAATGGGAAAAGTGACCTCCGTGTGATGAGATGGAAATTGCTTCAGCAAACCGGAAGGCCTATGATCTGTTGACAATTTTGACTTGGGTTGGAAATTCTGCATGTGTGATTTTTCCATTTTTTCCAACTTATTTTGCTTAACATTAACAACAGTAATTTCCTTCGCATGACTCCCTTCAATGGTCAACAAATTGTGTTGAAGAGACATCTGATTAAAATGATTAACTTCCATCATCTTTAACCTGTTTTCCATGACATTTAATTCCCGTGCATGACTTGCTTCAATGGCATTTATCCTATTTTGAATATTGATTTGGTTAGCTTCCATGTTTTGAATCATTTTATCACTATCCGCTTTCATGGCCATGAAGAAATTTTGCATATAGTTCATCTCCTTCTCATGATTTGTTTCCATGATCGTCATTTCCTTGATATGTTTTTCTTCTAAGGCCAATAACCTACTCTGCATAGAACCAATTTCCCTGGCGTGATCCGCTATTATTTTTTCTTGATAAAGTTCCATATTTTTAATTACCTGAGCTTGATTTAGTTGTATATCTTTAACCATCTGAATCAATTCGTTAACAAGATGCTTATCGTTGTCAACACTGATTTGACAACTTGTTTCTGCTTCACCACTATCATGGATTTGTGCTGTCGTGGTACAAGTGGATTCATCCTGAGAACTGTCTTGAAATCTCCTGTTAATAGTTGAGTTCTCTACAAGATCAATTTCATTATTTTGCATAGTACTAGGAACACAAGGCGGGCCACCTTGTTTTATATATTTATCTTTAAAAGCATTGATTATCTGTTGTAAACAATAAAAATACTCCTCAGGACAATTTTGAAACCAATCGATAGCATCACCTTTTAAGGAATAGCCAAAGATACGTATCTTGACATCTTCATGATTATATTGTGAAGGACGACAATATTTATTTATTATAAAAGTGACTGTCGATAGATGCTCTAGAGCAATGGCTGCATTACCACCTGAGAAAAAAGGCAATTTAGGAATGGCCTCTTCTGGCATGTCATGAAAGGTGTCATCCATGATGACCTGCTTAAATGTTAAGTGGATGTTAGAGAAAGAGATCTGTGTTCAAGAATAGTCAAAAGGTCCTCAAGAAGCGAGTTTCTTAGCAGGAACTCTTGTAAGAAATGAAAGAATTGGAGTCGCCACTTGAACATGAAACTAATTCTAAAACAGAAGAAATAATCGAGAGTAGCAGATGGATATCAGGGGGGGATTCTTGTCTGGGAGTAAATAGATGAATAAGTGGACTCGCCACCCAAACAAGAAGCCAACCGAAATGTCCAGGTGCTAAAGGTGTAAATGATGAAATGATTAGTGATATGACGAAAGATATGATGATGAAATGACGCCAGAAAACGCTATGCCGTGCGACGAGCTAATGAATGGCGAGAAAAAGATTAGAAGATTGGAAAATGTCGCTAAGACCAAGGATAGAAAAACTCTATCCCCGGCAACGGCGCCAAAAAATGTTGTCGCGCAAAATGTCTAGGCACCGCAACAACGGCTCAGATCGGGGGCTATCATCCTGATCCCCAATCTTTCTATTTAAGCTGTCTCCTTGCAAGCTAAGGGAGGTAGACCCTAATGAAAATTAAGAAAGAGAACTGGTTGGAGATCAACCAATTCAGGAGACACATCTAGACAACCAAATACTTGTTAAGATTTACGAGATTTTACAGATCCAATTAGATTTGAAGCTTTAAAACCAAGTGCCTTGTGGAGTCAAAATATCTCGTTATAAATTAAAGTCAAGTATCTGATATGTAACTGTTGTTATGAAAAATCAATCAACCACAATGATATTCAATAAAACACCCTCACAATTAATCAAATTGGAAGATAGGTTCTTTTTGATTCAACATTCGATAAACACCTTCGTAATTATGCATTAGCAATGCTCGATAAAAACATGTAATTTATCATAACTTGAAATATTTCCAAAGTGAACGTAAACAATTAATTGCCAATTTCAAGTAATTTAACACCACAATTAAAAGTCATTAGACGATTATCAACCAACGCTAAGCATAAAATACTTTGAACCAACAATTTAAATTCGAAACAAAATATTATCATGAGGATACCATCAAATTTAAATGCCAGATACTTCCAATATTTCCGAATTTATGATATTCCAAATAATTCTAATTCATAAACCTATAGTCAAACTTTAGATAGAAAATTAAAGCTTAATTTGACTATGTAATTTTTTTTTTTTAAATTTTTTTTAAATTTTCTAAATTTTTTATATTTTCCTTCTAAAATCTAAAATTAATATCTAAAGCAAACATATATACAACTAAAGCTAAAAAGTGAAAAAAAGTTAAGAATTTTGGAATTTTTTATTTTTATATTTTATTTTTAAAATCCAAAAGTTAAAACAAAAATATATGCACAACTAAAACTAAAGTTCTACACAATGAAAAAATTAAAAAATTTTAAACATTTATTTTTTATTTTTTTATAGTTTCTAAAAATTAAACTAAAAGAATTGAAATCCTAAAAATTAAAATTAAACTAACTTTAAAAAAGAAGAAGAAGCTAAAACTAAGAACTAAAACAAATAAAGCTAGGCTATAACTAACGCTAAAAAAAATAAAAAAAGGTTAAGAATTTTGGATTTTTTATTTTATAATTTTTTATTTTTAAAAATTTATCTAAAACTTGAAATTAATCTAAAACTAAAACTAAAGCCTAAAATTATTTTCTTTTTTAATTTTTAATTTTTATTTCTTAAAAAAAAAAAAAAACTAAAACTATGGACAAAAATAACAAAATTAAAATCCAAAGTTAAAATTTAAAAGATTAAACTAAGACTAAAAATTTAAACTAAAAGAAATATCTACGACTAACACTAACGCTAAAACCAACTGTAATTTTTTTTTTGTGCAGGCACAACCGTATGGATCCGCACGGATTGTACGGACAACAGAGAGAGATAAATTTGCTGGTCGAATGGACGCCGTGAAGGCAGAGGATGAAATGATAGGCAGATGCAGACAACGTGAAGAAGGAAGAGATGGGACGTCAGTGAATGGAGCAGCGTGGAGGAGAAAGGAGCTGAGGGTTTGCAGGATTGACAGGTACAGACAATTTCCGCAGAGATGGATTGTGCTAGATGAAGATGGTAGAAAGCAGAGGTATTAGCAAGGACAAGGAATGATTATCTCAGGGAAATCCAGTACACATGAAATCCCTTCTCACCCAGCATTTAAAATTTTGCCAAATATAAGTCAGATTTTTTAAAATACTGATTTAGATGCACTTGAGATTTTCTTTTTGCAGCAGAATTATGCCCAGATTTGGGAACAAAACCGATCTTAAGGCCAGATCTTATCCTCCAGGGCTTGATCTAGCTCAGATCTAAAAGAAAATTCTGAAAAGCGCCCTGCAAATTTGCACAAAACTAGATCAGATCCGAAGCTATACACAAATAAACCCTCATATCCTAAAAATAAATACAAATTCACAATGCTAATTTACAGATTTGAGGCCCTCTTGGCCATATTTAGAACAGTTCAAAGAAAATAAAAATTTAAGAGAGAGGCACAAGCCCAATAAAGAACCCTGTAAAAAATGAAATTTAAGGTAACCCCGGGGAATTAGATCCGGAGTGCTCTTGAGATCTTATCTCCTAGGAATCAGCTGGTCCAAACTAGGAATTCCCCAAATGCCCAGTTCTAAATCCGGAAAATTTCTGCAAACTTAAAGTTAAACTGTCAGATTAATAGAGAAATAGTGATAAAACATAAAATTTTCAAGAGCTAGAGATAACAGTTAGCTCGATCCAATTAATATTCTTACCCTAGATCTAGTAACTTGGGCAAGATACCTGTACCCAAAATTACTTTACAAGAGCCATTAATCAACAATCCATTAGAATAATTACCAGCAGAATATTAAGAACAAGTTTACTATAAAATGCTGAAGAGGAACACCACCATCAAAATAAAACCCCAAAGTCTTCATTTGTATTATTTCAGAAAATATTACAGGAGAGCTTCAAGAGCGAGTGCACGATCCAAAGATCAGATGATTGAAAGAATGACAAAGACCTCTAATTTATAAGATAAAATCTCCAACGACTAGTTCAGTTGATCCATGTCAAAATAATCTCGACCGTCGAAAAGATTTAATCATCTTTTAATCTGGACCGTCTAAATTATAATTTTGAGGAAATTCGAATTTATTATTTAATTCCATTTTAATTAACTCAAAAATAATATTTTTGAGTTAATTACCTCAAAATTTTGACTTTGATTTAACAACCAAGGCCCAAGGGTCCAAAATTTCTTGAAATTCTCAATATTCCCTTGGCTTGGGACCTTTAAATTTTTTTTTTCAAGGACCCACGAATTTTGCCTTTGAAGAATTTTAATTCACCTAGAACCTAAAATTAATTAAATTTCTGGCTTAGGATTTTTAATTAATTTGGCCAGAAAATTTAATTAATTGATTGAGAGGGGATTTAATTATTTTTTCCAACCCTCTTTACATAAGATAAATACATTTAGACACATGAAAGGGGAATACCCATTCGTATAGACCCTAAAAAAGCTACCCAATTTTGCGACTCAAAACATGATTTAGTAGACCAAGCAACTTGTAATAAAATAACCTAGCCAATTAGCTAGGATTATTCCCAAACTACTTACACGAGGACTCACTTAGCATCTTGATAACAAAATCCACCTTAGCTTTGGAGTGAAGCTGGAGGGGAAAACTCTGCCGATCACTTGTGCTGAAAAACACAAGCAAATCAATGAGACAAAAAACCTCCTAGCATAGAAATCGTCACCAACATACTAGGCTTACCTAGGTTGTTACATACATGGTGGTCTTAGATCATTTACATCATAAACACGCAGAATGGGTTTACATCGTTCATAAAATTGTCGGCTGTCGATGAAATTTGAATGGCACGAACATGTCGAACATGATGAATTCCATTTGAAAAAATGGGGGTGTACTGCTATGGCGTCATTGACAAAGTGTGACCAACAGTGCCTTCTGGCACGGGTGTATGAACCTGTGTATTCTTTATTGCAATGGGGGCAAAGAAATTTAGTGGTTCCATCCGCTTTCCCTCCTTCCTGCCTCTGAACATATTTCCGCAATGGTGTTTGACTTTGGTCATGTTTAGTTGGTGTCTCTGTGGCCTCATGTTCTCCACTCTCCCCTTCCTCCTTAGCATACTCCTCTTCAAGATTTTCATCAAATCCACTATAACCCACTTCTTCATCCTCCTCTTCTCGAATGGGCGTCTTTCTTCTACTCTCCAACACCATTATTACAAAGAAAGGAACCAACATGAAGAAAACCCCAAGCGATATAGCCATGATGTTTAAAGTTTCAAGTTTTTAGCCTGCAAAAAAATGGAGGAATGCCAAATGGGAATAGGAAAAAATGCAACATAGAAAAAAATAATTCAATTTTTCACTTTTTAACACATTAAAATGCAACATAGAGAAAAAAATTCAAGTTTTCATTTTTGAACAACTTAAAAATGCAACATAGAAAAAAAAACTAGATTAGAGAGTCTTGACGCCTACCTCTTTGTCCTGACTCCTTCAATCCTCCTTGTTGCTCTCTCCAAGTTCCATGCTCTCTCCTCTTGCTCTCTTGCAGCTTGCTCTCTATTCTCTTCTCTCCTTGCTCTCTCCTCTCTCCTCTCTCCTTGGCACTTGCTCTCTCTCTCTTGACAAACAAACAATAACAAAAATGAGGAGGGGAGGGATTTTTATTACCCACCCCTCCCCTCCCTCCCAAAAAATCGCCGCCGATTTTTTTCCGCGCGTCGAGGAGCGTTTGTGAGTGAGCACTCCTTGAGCGCTCCCGAATCGTTTTCTAAATGGAGGGAGCATTCTCTCCTGAGCGCTCCCTGAAACGTTTCCTAGAAACCCGGGAGTGTTCTCTCGAGCACTACCAAAACGCTCTCGAACGAAGCGCATTTTGGGAGCGGGGTCGAGGGGGGGGGGGACGCTTCCCAACAACCTTGACCGGGACTCCTCCCATTGCTGGAAGTTCGTAAAGAGCAGGGAGTCCTAGCCATGGTGACAATGGGCTAAGCCTCCACTAATGCCCTTGGCCTAGAAGTTGCCCTATTAGGAACCCCCTTAGGTCCCCTGCTGGTTTGAGTGGTAACATTTCTGGTGCCATTGTCGGGGACACGAGACGTGTGTTTTGTTCCCTTTACGGCACATTGACATATTATTATTAGCGACTCCATTGGAAGAACGAAGCCCTAGTTCTTCATTGTACTTCAAAGCTAATGCTTGTAGGGTGAATCAAGAATCTATCAAGGCACTTCATTTCACCCTGGTGACTCCTTCTAAATCCTAACATGCAAAATCATAAAAAAATGGACTATCGGAAAATGGAGGTTTGTCTTGGTCCTCTATTTGCAAAGCTCAATGACCAAGACATTCAAGAACTACAAAACAATGCAAAAAAATACACACAATCTTATCGAAATGTATTGGAAGGTATGGATATGGAACGCATACTCGGGTTTTATAGGTCACAACAAGTGCAACTTGACATAATGTAGGGTTTCTATGTGGCGGATCCTGGTCGTCTCTTTGACCTTGCTCACCTAACCTATGCTTTCAATATTCTAACTGACCTAATCAATGATGAATGTTGTAGTTAACCAAAAAGTCCCACAAAGGATAATTAATTGGATGGCGTCGAAAAAACTTCAATTGTAAGCCAAGATGATGAGCAAATGGAATTGGAAGACCATGGTGACATCTCTTCCAAGGATGAGGAAGATGAGTCCTTGTTTGATGAATGGGATGATTTTGAGAGCACGCGTGTTGAGGATGACTAGGCTATGGAAAGTAAAGTTGAGGCTAACTTTACCTCTCTCGAAGGTGTCACTCCTGATAACTCTCCTTTCGAGAACCTCGCGAGAGGTGATCCCGTGAGCTCCTTGGAAGATAACATTGAAGATTATTTTCGCATCGAAAAGGAGAAATGGAAAATTGTTGGGCCTCAATTTGATGGTGCTCCCATTTATGATACCGACAGGGAGGATGAAGTTGAAATTAGTACTTGTTGAGATTTTGTGTATTTGGGGTAGCATCAGTTGTGCTCTAGGTCCCAAATTTTGAGGGAGGACTAGAGTTCACCTGATCTACAAGACCTAGAAATGGATTTGAGAAATTTCATCTGGTTTAGGAGATATTAAATTAATTAATTATTTTAATGAATTTCCTAAGTTAAAACTTAGGAAAATAAAATAATTAAAGTGAATTTAATTAAACATGTCATGAAATTGTCTTAAGTCACACAGATCAAGCTTTCTTTTAATCTTAGCTATTGATTAAAGATTTAATCTTGGCTGTTGATTTTTCAACGAGAAAAGTATAAAGGAAAGGCTTGGAGTCATTTGTAACACACACAGAGGCAAAGCACTGAAGCTAAGCTGATATTCTAGGGTGGGGTTGCTAAGAATTCTCAAGTGTTTCAGTTGCAGAGAGGGGAATTTAAACCAAGGCGATGATCTGATCCCGGGGTCTAGAATGCACAAGAAGCAGAGAAGAGATCAGGAAAGACAACGCAGAGGAAGGCAGCAGCAGATGATAGTAGCAGCAGACGGCAGCAGCAACAACAGCAGCAAGGACAACGTGATTTTGAGGAAACCCTTCAGGGGTTACGCAGAGACCCTTAGGGGCAGCGTAGTGACTGTGTCACCCAGTCTGGAGTAACGCAGTCCCTACCAGTGACAACGCTGAGCTTTTGGAGGCCTTCAGAGGCTGACGCAATGTCTTTCAGGGGCAGATCTGGGGTTTCTAGGCCTAAAACTGGCTGAGTTTTGTAAATCTCGTTTGAGGGTGTGGATCAATCAATATTGCTGGTCTTAGATCAGCCAGGTGTTGCAGATCTAGAGTTTTCTCTGTAGGGTTTTCCAGATCTGGAACCCAGAGTTGTATATTCAGAAAAATTCTTAATAATAGAGCCCTCCAGCAGCGAGAGAACGGTTTTCCCACATTGGGTTTTTCCGGGGACAGTTTGTCCAGAAATAACTGTGTCACGTTGCTTATGTGTGCATGTGCGCTTATTCTAGATCTGAATTGGTAGAGATCTGTTATGTGTTTTTGCTTTGATGTTAACTTGAATTTATTCAATTGATAACTTGTATAAGTAGGAGAAGCTTTCAGGGGCAGATCTGGGTTTTCTAGGCCTAGAACTGGCTGAGTTCTGTAAATCCCGTTTGAGGGTGTGGATCAGTTAGTATTGTTGGTCTTAGATTAGCCAGGTGCTGCAGATCTAGAGTTTTCTTTGTAGGGTTTTCCAGATCTGGAACTCAGAGTTGTATATTCAGAAATTTTCTTAATAATAGAGCCCTCCAGCAGCCAGAGACCGGTTTTCCCACATTGGGTTTTTCCGAGGATGGTTTGTCTAGAAATAACTGTGTCACTTTGCTTATGTGTGCATGTGCTTATTCTAGATCTGAATTGGTAGAGATCTGTTATGTGTTTTGCTTTGATGTTAACTTGAATTTATTTAGTTGATAACTTGTATAAGTAGGAGAAGCTTACCCGGATTAACAAAAATAATTTTTGCATAAGAATTAATATTCAGAAATTTCTACATGGTATCGGAGCAAATGCAGATCTAGAAGGGTCACCAGCTGAAGCATCTGTAGGATCTAGCTGCAGAAAGCAGTTGGAAAGGCAGCAAAAAAGCAGATCTGAAGGGACAGCGCAGTTTTCAAGAGGAGATTCACGCAGAGGGAAGGGTGACACTGTCCAACACTGTGTCCTAGCAAGCCCACGCAATTACTGCGCAGAGGCATCTTAGAAACAACGCTGGTTAGGTCTGAAGCCAACCAGTGTGATTCAAATCTGAATCTGTCAGATCCAGAAAATGTCTGCAGAAAAGTTGCAGAAATTCAGAAGGGCTGGTGGGGTTAAACTTCTGAAGTTTTCAGATTTTTAACTTTAGCACAAGTGACAAAGTTTGGAAAGAGATCAGCTTCTTAGAGAGTTTCTTGCCAAAGGAAACTTGCGGTTTGGTTATAGGATCAAAGAAGAAGCTGAATCATAGTTGATTTGGTAGATTTCCAAGGAGGGAAATCAAGTGTCAGAGGGAGTAGAGGGTTCCCAGTTCGAAAAGGACCCTAGATCCAAGATCTCTAGCATAGAGAAGAGGAGCTCCGACACATTCTGATCAGATGGCTCCTCATGGACTGCATGATCAGGATAGGCTAGAGGGCCTCTCAAACTTTTCGGTATGGAAAGCTAGGATCCTGATTGTCCTAGAGGCATATGGTTTAAGAGATCATGCAGAGCAGACCCTAGCCACGCCGACAGATGCGGATCTCCTACGGAAGCATAGAGAAGCTGGTGGGCATGCCAAGCGGCTGATAATGGACAGTATCAAGGATCATATTTTGCCACACATAGCTGAGAAGAGGACAACCAATGAGATGTGGAAGGCCTTGACTTCCCTATATGAGGGAAAATCAGTCCAAAGAAAGATGCTGTTGGAGGCCCAAATGAGGTCATTCATGATGACCGAGGGAGAAGACATCGAGCATTTCCTCTTCAGATTGCAGTCAATTAGAGATCAACTGACTGCAATGGGTGCAATCGTAGATGATGCAGTGATAGTGAGGACTGCCCTCAATGCAGTCATGGATGAGTGGGAAACCTTTGTCCAAAGTATCTTGGGCAGAGCAGACCTCCCAGATTGGGACAACTTGTGGTCGATCCCGCGGCAAGAAGAACTACTAAGGTTCACCAAGAAGCAGCACAGCCCTGCGTTGAGCAAGTTTAAGAAGGAAAAGGAGGAAGATGCAACCTTGGCATCGAAGAAGCAGCCGAAGAAGAAGAAGGATCTTTCTAAGATAAAGTGCTTCCAGTGTGGCGAAATGGGACATTTTGCTAGCCATTATCCAAAAAAGAATAAGGTCAAGGAAGCATCTTCTTCCAAAGCAGCGGTGGCAGATGATGGGTCAGGAAATGATGTAGCCATGAGTGCTCATGAACCATGGAGGTGGGGTGACATGGATATGTAGAGGAGCTACATAGAAGAGAAGGCGAGATCCTTGAGCAACTCATCTCTTGGATCACAAGCAAGCTACGATAGCCTTAAGACAGTAGCGGGACAGGTGGAGCAGTGGGTGCATAGATCACAGATGAGGCAGAGGTAGAGGCAGATCTGGAGGTTGGGAGGAGCAGCGCAGAGCATAACAGCAACAACGTAGAAGCAGTAGCAACGCAAAGGCTGATGTGATTTCAGCAATGCAGAGTAGTGCTACTTACGCAGTGCAGAGCTGCAGCAACGCAGAGAGCTTCAGAGGGACAATGCAGTGCAACAATAGCGTGATAGATTTCAGCACAAGGAGCTGATGTGACTTCAGTAGAGCAGAGTGAGTCTGATTACGCAGGCAGAGTTGTAGCTGTGCATCGTTCTTTAGATGCCAGCACAGATCTGTAGCCTATGGAGCTTCAGTGATGAGGATGCAATCCATCTGACTTGTTTGTCAAAGATTGTGCAGGAGATTTAGTGGTTTCTCTCAACAACTGAAGTTGCAGTAAAGCAGATCAGTAGTGGCAGTGCTATGAGCAGCACAAATGCAACATATTGAGAGGGAGCTGCAGTACAATGGTTGCAGTGGTAGTGGCAGAGTCATGGGCAGCAGTATAGAATGGCAACAGTAGTGCAGAGTTGAGTGGCAGGAGGCCAAGCTTCAGCAACACAAAACCAGTGCCCAAAATCATGTAATGCATAAGTGTGATGTACTGCTAGAGCACACCCTTGATGCTAAGAGGGAGTGTTGAGATTTTATGTATTTGGGGTAGCATCAGTTGTGCTCTAGGTCCCAAATTTTGAGAAAGGACTAGAGTTCACATGATCTACAAGACCCAGAAATGGATTTGGGAAATTTCATCTGGTTTAAGAGATATTAAATTAATTAATTATTTTAATGTATTTCCTAAGTTAAAACTTAAGAAAATAAAATAATTAAAGTGAATTTAATTAAACATGTGATGAAATTGTCTTAAGTCACATGGATCGAGCTTTCTTTTAATCTTAGCCATTGATTAAAGATTTAATCTTGGTCGTTGATTTGTCAACGAGAAAAGTATAAAGGAAAGGCTTGGGGTCATTTGTAACACACACAGAGGCAGAGCACTGAAGCTAAGCTGAGATTCTAGGGCAGGGTTGCTAAGAATTCTCAAGTGTTTCAGTTGCAGAGAGGGGAATTTAGACCAAGGGGATGATCTGATCCCGGGGTCTACAATACACAAGAAGCAGAGAAGACATCAAGAAAGACAGCGCAGAGGAAGGCAACAGCTGCAACAAGGACAACGTGATTTTGAGGAAACCCTTCAAGGGTTACGCGAGACCCTTAGGGGCAGCATAGTGACTGTGTCACCCAGTCTGGGGTAACGCAGTCCCTTCCAGTGATAGCGCTGAGCATTTGGAGGCCTTCAGAGGCTGACACAGTGTCTTTCAGGGGCAGATCTGGGGTTTCTAGGCCTAGATCTGACTGAGTTCTGTAAATCTCGTTTGAGGGTGTGGATCAGTCAGTATTGTTGGTCTTAGATCAGCCAAGTGCTGCAGATCTAGAGTTTTCTCTGTAGGGTTTTCCAGATCTGGAACCCAGAGTTGTGTATTCATAAATATTCTTAATAATAGAGCCCTCTAGCACCCAGAGACCGGTTTCCCACATTGGGTTTTTCCGGGGACGGTTTGTCCAGAAATAACTGTCACTTTGTCTATGTGTGCATATGCTTATTCTAGATCTGAATTGGTAGAGATATGTTATGTGTTTTGCTTTGATGTTAACTTGAATTTATTTAGTTGATAACTTGTATAAGTAGGAGAAGCTTAACCAGATTAACAGAAATAATTTCTGCATAAGAATTAAGATTCATAAATTTCTACAGTAGTTAAACAAAAAGTCACACAAAGGATAATTAATTGGATGGCGTCTAAAAAACTTCGATTGTAAGCCAGGATGATGAGAAAATGGAATTGGAAGACCATAGTGACATCTCTTCCAAGGATGAGGAAGATGAGTCCTTGTTTGATGAATGGGATGATTTTGAGAGCACGCGTGTTGAGGATGACTAGGCTATGGAAAATAAAGTTGAGGCTGACTTTACCTCTCTCGAAGGTGTCACTCCTGATAACTCTCCTTTCGAGAACCTTGAGGGAGGTGATCGCGTGAGCTCTTTGGAAGATAACATTGAAGATTATTTCCGCATCGAAAAGGAGAAATGGAAAATTGCTGGGCCTCAATTTGATGGTGCTCCCATTTATGATACTGACAAGGAGGATGAAGTTGAAATTAGTAATCATTTCTTCTCAAGCACTACTTACAATGACATATCCAACGATACCCTTGGGAAGGAGGATTATTATTTTCCTTTGCATGATGAGGGGCAGTTGGGAGTAGTTGATTCTCTTTTTAGGGGAGACTCAATCTTTAGTACTAATAATGATAAAATCGATAAGACTCCCACCTATCTTCCTTATGATTCTATATTTGAATCACTTGAGCCTTTAGATTATGGTCTAGTGGAAGAAAGACCTGTTGAATATAATGTTTCACTTTCCCCTTTGTCTTTTCCTCTTGTGCATCATCTTGAGTCTTCCACAAGTAATTCTCTCACCCCTTGTCATATGTTCCCAAGCTTTTGTAAGCCCTTTTCCCCTTCCGAGTGTAGTGTCAAGGGAGAACCCCTCATTGACTATACTTTACCTCCTTGGATGCACCCTCAGGGTTTTGATCACTCCACGACATCCCCTCTCCAATGCGACCATTACTTTGAGCAACCTAGTTGTTGCACTCCTTTCTCTCGCCCTTCCTTTCTCTCTCATTGCGACCTTGTGGCATCTACAAAACATAGCACTATAACCAATGATCATGATAGGGAGTTCTTGAGAGTGATCATCCATTCCTCCATTCTGTACTTGGAGGGGAAACCCGACGCTTCTAGATCGACTTATGTTCTTTTTCCTAGGACTTCCTTTTATCTCAGAGGGGGATTATGTTCTCTTACATCCCGCCCTCTCCATCCCCCATGTGACTATGGCCACATTCGATTTAAGATTTGCTACATGAGTAGTCATAATGGAAGGCATAAGTATATTAATATTGATATGATGATATGTACTAGCTTTATGATTACACATAATGGTAGCATATCTATATGCATGTTAGCGTAGGATGCATTGCATGATGACTTTTGCATTAGAACTAACAACATATGATATTTCTCATGATAGATTAGATTGCATTTAGATTAAATATGCATGTTTATTTCTCGTCAGTTTTATGGGCTAACATTGAGCATGGGTGATCATTAGACACCATGAAAAACATGCTCCTCTGTGGCTATGATCTTTAACATGTGCAGATAAAAGGTCTACGGTGACAAAGAGATTGTTGGAGTTCTCGTGACCTCCCGTTCGAGTAGCCTCACCCACTTCTTCGAGAGATCACTTCCCAGTTGGAGCCAGATTCTACCCACCACTTCGTGGGTGATATCCCCGGGATAAATTTTTCTCCATGATGGACCTCAGCCAGTAGCCAGCAACCCCTTGCAACCTCCTACTAGATCATTCTGCTATTTCTTTGCCACCTGAGCCAACCATGTGGTCCCTCACCCACCTGTGTTGATCGTATGTTTGTAGGTGGGCCTCTTGAATCTAAAGGTATGTCTTGTCATTTGGTAATTGAGTATTATGTTTACTTATCATGGATACTTATGGATATGGATTGATGGGCGGATGGCGGAAAGAGTGGGCTTAGTTTGTGATATTATCCCCTTGATCTCTTTTGGGTGTTACCTTTGGATATTAGTTCGGGATTCCCGAAGGATCTCCTTTATTAACCATTTGGTTTTAGGGTGGTACTACTTGGGAAAACTAGACTTTGGGTGCGTGGTCCTGCTCCCCTATCCGCATATATTACTCCCTTTCCACTCGCTATATCCCCATTCATCATTTATCCCACCTGGGTCCACATTGCCATTCTGGGTCCACATAGGGTCAACTTCCCTATCCCCTTGCCTCGACCTTGGCTCAGGCCTGGAACGATGCCCCAGAGGTTGATGCATCTAAAAGAAAAAGGAAAAGCATAATTGGCCACATTTAACAGGAAATTGTACGTCGAGACAAAATAATTAGCACGTGGGAAAAATGAAATACATGAGCTCTACACTAATCCATGGCCATCACCATGTGTTGGAGAGGTAAATCCCCTCTGCGGACAGAGGCGATCCCTACTAGCCCATATTGGGTCTAGCAACAATCAAGTCACGCTAAGACGCAGGTCTCTAGTTACAAAATGACAAGAAACGATAAGTTGCCTACCTCAGGTCCTACACGATGGTCGTCGAAAGAAGGATGACGCTTCCCGTCCTCTGCTTCGGAAGATCACAATCCTTCCGCTTAGCGCGCCCGAACACCTGCACACATGCAAAGAAACACGATGATACACCACATAGAATCTAAATCTTGTAACTATACATCAGTCAGAGAGATGTAATTCATTGCATCAAAGATAAAGATACACGAATGAAACCATAATCAAAGTCGCTTATTATTAATGAAACAAAGGAACGATACAACCTTAAGCTCTGATGTTGGATCTTCCTTCAGCGGGGTCGACAGTGGAGCATGTATCAATGAAGCTTGTCAGAAATGGGACAAAACTCTCTCTCTCTTCAGCTTGGCTCTCAAAGGCTATCTGGCGATAGTCTCCTTGCTACAGATTCAACTCTTAGTACTAGCTTGCTAAGGGAAAATGACAAGCTTATATAGATGGTGGAAGGGGAGTTGGGATCCCTACAATGGTGGGATTGGCCCTATCCTCAAGGAAGCTTCCATGATAGGTGGAAAACCACTTCTCCTACATGGAGATCCGGAGCTAAACTTCCCAACTTATTTTAGAGACTCGTTCAGGAGTTGGTTGGAATCAAACTTCCGCCATTTATTTTTTAAAAAACAATCCTTATTAAGCTTGGCGCGAGCAATACACTGGGACAGAGCGCCAGTTGGCGCGCCCTCTTTGGTGGATTTCCCCCATTGGCACGAGGGCTGAACTGGCTGGTGGCGCCAAGGCCAAAAGGTCTATTTTTAGGGTTTTTCACAGGAAACTGTCTTCAGAGGAATGATTTTCCTTGTCAAGGGGGATGCCATGAAAGTGGTTTCAGGTCATGTCACACCTCACAGGTCACGGAAAAGGCCCTCCAATGTGTGGGACGGGGGATTGCAGGGACGGTGACTAATTACTGTGTAACACCATGGTTCCATAGGCCCTAGATGAACCTCCTTTATCATTCAGGAACCCATGATTGTCCCAACCTCTGGAGGGCAATAAACCGCCCTACCTAAAAGGGGGTAATCACTGCTACATCTTACACATCATGCTATTATTCCTTTGAGCCCCGAGCAGTTAATCAAAGAAAATTCATAAAAGGAAAAAGGCATATAGAGAAGGGTGGAAAAATTAAGGTCGGGGCACCTCATGTACCACGATTGCTCCCTCCTACACATTATATACTCAGGTGTGGGCTTCTCTTTATCTGACTATCCCTATGCCCCAATATGGGACCCAAGATTGCCCCTCTCACTTCCTACTCCATTTCGATTATTTATCACTTGCCACCCCCATTAGAGGGATGTACCTTGGACATATTACCCCCTTTAAGGGCTAAAACGACCTAATAAGGTGTTTGGTTAACCCCCTTTGGAGCCTGGAGACACTATCATATGCCAAAGCCCACTATGAAAGGACATGCCATTATGATGTGCCCATTTTGTCATCTATGGTTTGTAAACTCTATTACACGATTATTCTAATGACTAGTTGTACTGGAAGCCTAGAGGGCACATTGGATCTTATGCAGGATCACAGGTGGTTTCCATTTGGGTTTAGTCTCCCTATACGGGATCCCAACCCCCGAGGGCTATATTGGCACACATAGGGTGTGTATCGAGAGGTATGGGCCTCCACAACAGTAGACAACGCTTCATGGACCCCTTCAGATGTTTAGGGAGTACTAAAGATCCACTCTTGGACAAGGAAGACGCACCATGCCCAACCAGCCCCACAAGTGCACCACACACTTGGAGGGTGCCCCGAGGCTCGCACGAGGATCCAATGACATTTACTCCAGCATTCGAGACTTCCCAGAACATCTACGTGCATCTCCGATCCATTTGGAGACCCATGGGATCATTTATGTGCCTCCACACCCATTGGGAGTACCACAGGTCTACTACTTGGAGAACAAGGGACCACCCCCTTGTCCTTCATATTCTGAGGAATTTATTCCTCATTATGGCACTTTAGGATGTTACTAGGCCTCATGGAGGGCCCTACGACATATATACATCATTACTTGGCATATGTGTGGCTTATTTTTACACCTATGAGCTAAATTGGCAGGCTTGTCACCAATAGGTGTGTTATTTACACATTATTATATTATTAGAGCCATTAGAGGCCCCTTAGGCTAATTTGAGCTCCTTAGGAGCCTATATATTCATGTTAGCTACATTCATTTGTATCATCACATTTTGGATTGGAGATCTCTCTCTTAAAGAATTCGTACTTTTTCACTGGAGGAGCTTTTTTGGAGATGGATGAATTTTGATGTATGGATGTAATATCCCAAAATAGGGAATTTCTACAACAATAAGAACATCTTAAGATGTTCCAAAGTTGGAGATGCAGCAATGTAAAAACACATATTGGAGTAGCAGCATTATTTCAATACATACATCATGAGAAGATCCAAATAGCCATAAAATTGATCTTATAGCAGCAAAGAGTACAAATCCTTGAGGTAATGATCACTCAAGCTAGGCAATGCAAGCCTCAATAGAACTTGTACAAGAAAATGAAGAACACTGCTACATATAGAAAGCCCCAGGCTATGACTGTGCAGTTTATAGGAGGCACTGCTACAGAAATAATGTCAATACATAGATATGGAAATGTATGGCTCAAATAAAGTGGGGAGCAAAGCCCTAACCCCTGGAAAACAATATCAAGTCAATTCGGGAAGGATTGGCTGAAATATACAAAATGACAAAAATGCCGGAGTAGCAAGGCTGAGTAGCAGCTACAACTCAAGAACTAGATGGAGATGGCTGTAGATGATGCACAAGCTGAATAGATCTCCTCCAATGGATCTTCTAAGTGAAAGGCTGATCCTGACACTGAAGATCTGACCCTCCAAACAGATACTGCAACCCTCACTGCAGATGCTCTATGAAAATAACGCAGTCAATGAGAGGGACTGCGCTGTAGGTGATGAACAATGGTTGACCTGATGCCAAAGATGATGGGAATCAGCTCCAATGCTCCCTCATTGATCCTCGAAAGGGAAGGAGGCTCCCTCCTCTGAAAAATAGCTCCATAAGTGGTGTTGTAGAACCTCCACTGCAACACCTTGCAACACAACGTTATACTTGAGCAAAAATAATGTTGTAGCTCAAGGAGGATGCTTGGCCTCAAGCCTAAATGTGGAGAAATGAAAAGCAACTCCCTCAAGAGGCCTCTCAAGAAGGGAGAAGGATTCCTAAACAGGAAATCCTTGTGCTAAACAGCACTGCAACTCTGTTAAACAGTAGGAGAATGCACAAAGTCTAAACAGACCAAGAAATCAATAATCTTTAACCTGCCTCAGAATGGCTGCCTTGCCCTCCTTTTAAACAAGTGAAATCCCTCTCACCATGGGTCCCACAAATTAGGGTTTCCTTTACCAAAGAAACCTCTTCCCATTCATACTGCGTTGTTTCTCTAAGTGTTCTCCACCTCCTATCCCAGCGCTGTTTACTTGGTCAAACTTGACCTTGTCCACCTGCAAATGACCCTGTTCTCACATAAGGGTGTGAAATCTAGCTCCTCTGATGATCCCCTTTCATACTATGAGGGATTTTATTTATGTTTTTATTATGTATGGGCCTCCTTACCCAAATATTCCACCCCTAGGTGATAAAAGAAAAAATTTAATGTTCCAACTCGTTGCATGCTAATTTGGGAACATTACAGTCCTCCCCTCCCAAATGTTGCTTGTCCTCAAGCAACTACAAGGATAGAATTGAGAAGTTGCCTCCCCAGGCATGGAGACTGAAATGTATTGGGAAAACATCTTTCCCAAGTGGATCCTCTATCCCCAAGCAATCATCCATATAAAGTGAGTCACCTCCCAACATGGCAACTCCTGAAAATGCTCCTCCACCTTGAGCTCCTGCAATGTAGGTGGGCTGAAAATCTGAACATGGTAGCCATAACAGTGCACCCCACGCTGTCCTCCTCTCCTCTTAATATAAGTGTAGAGTGTCTGTTGATCCTGGGCTGCAATAATGTTGCCCTCAAGTGGCAAGAAAAAGACTAGACCCCCAAGGATCTCTTCTCCAACGTTATGAAATATGCTAGCCCAAATCATCCCATATGTGATGGATAGGAAATCATCACCATAAGGCATCCCATCAATCACGTGGCCCACCTCAACAAAAAGAAGCAAGTGTTTGGCTATGGTGGCCATATCTCCTCTCATGCTCCCATTAGAACATGCAATGCAAAAAGTGTGGGAATCCTCTTCCCCAAAGGACACATCCAACTCCTGTGTCTCTCTCCTAATCATGCTTCCAATACACATCAGATCCATATCAGCGAATGAAATCATGATTAGCAACACAATGAGGAAAATGCTGAAGGTTTCATGTGGTGCAAGAAGGTACCAACAGTTTTCCCAAACTGCTACTTCAGAAAATTATATGGCAAGTTGTTTTGTGTTACATGGATAATTATGTATATCATGACATCTACTGATAAATATCAAATGGCTAGGTATATCAACTGAACATACATGAAGGAAAACACTTGCCCAAGGCCATATAAGAAATGGCTGTCTCCATCATACAATTTGGCCCAATGTTGACAATGGAGCTCAATGAAAAACTTGCCCTTTTGTGGAGCAATGCACTGAATATGAATGGTAAGAGTATCCAAATATTGTGTTATATAATCCATGGATGCAAAAACAATATTTTTTTTCTATTCTTTCTCCATCAAAGGTTCTAATCAACCTTTGGGTGAACTCTGCAAAAGTAGTCACCCTTGCATGGCTCAAGTGGCTGAACCACCAAACATTGGCTTCACCCTCCAAGTGCAGCGCTGCAACTTCTACTGCCTCTCTCTCTACCACTGGATGTAGTAGGAAGAATGCCTCAAGCTTCTTTTCCCAAGCTCTTGCTGTAGAAGATCCATCATATGTAGGCAATAGAAACCTATTACCTTTGATTCGTCTCGTTGCAGGGCCTCCTCTCTTCCTTCAACTGAATGAACTGTGGAAGAGCTAGAGTCTCCTTGAAGGCTCTAGGTTGAGATTTGTACTCAACAAGGTACTTACTTAGAATCAGATGATCCAAGTATCTTCCATGCTCATTGTTTTCTTCTTGATGAGAATAGGAAGTGCATGGTCCTTCCTTCTCTATTGGCCCATCCTCCTTGGGGAGGTTCCTCATATATCTGAAGAATGATGAGACAATACCCATCCTCTCCAAAATTTTGATCTTCTTCTATCTTCTTTGCCTGAAACTCACAAGCTGAGCCAAGATGATGCTTCGATACCACTGTAATATCCCAAAATAGGGAATGTCTACAACAATAAGAACATCTTGAGATGTTCCAAAGTTGGAGATGCAGCGATGTAAAAACGCATATTGGAGGAGCAACGTTATTTCAATACATACATCATGAGAAGATCCAAATAGCCATAAAATTGATCTTATAGCAGCAAAGAGTACAAATCCTTGAGGTAATGATCACTCAAGCTAGGCAATGCAAGCTTCAATAGAACATGTACAAGAAAATGAAGAACACTGCTACATATAGAAAGCCCCAGGCTATGACTGCGCAGTTTATAGGAGGCACTTTTACAGAAATAATGTCAATACATAGATATGGAAATGTATGGCTCAAATAAAGTGGGGAGCAAAGCTCTAACCCCTGGAAAACAATATCAAGTCAATCCGGGAAGGATTGGCTGAAATATACAAAATGGCAAAACGCCGGAGTAGCAGGGCTGAGTAGCAGCTGCAACTCAAGAACTAGATGGAGATGGCTGTAGATGATGCACAAGCTGAATAGATCTCCTCCAATGGATCTTCCAAGTGAAAGGCTAATCCTAACACTGAAGATCTGACCCTCCAAACCCTCACTGCAACCCTCACTGCAAATGCTTTATGAAAATAACGCAGTCAATGAGAGGGACTGCGCTGTAGGTGATGAACAATGGTTGGCATGATGCCAGAGATGATGGGAATCAACTCCAATGCTCCCTCACTGATCCTCGAAAGGGAAGGAGGCTCCCTCCTCTGAAAAATAGCTCCGGAAGTGGTGTTGTAGAACCTCCACTGCAACACCCTGCAACACAACGTTATACTTGAGCAGAAATAATGCTGTAGCTGAAGGAGGATGCTTGGCCTCAAGCCTGAATGTGGAGAAATGAAAAGCAACTCCCTCAAGAGGCCTCTCAAGAAGGGAGAAGGATTCCTAAACAGGAAATCCTTATGCTAAGCAGCACTGCAACTCTGCTAAACAACAGGAGAATGCACAAAGTCTAAACAGACCAAGAAATCAATAATCTTCAACCTGCCTCACAACGGCTTCCTTGCCCTCCTTTTAAACAAGTGAAATCCCTCTCACCATGGGTCCCACTCATTAGGGTTTCCTTTACCAAAGAAACCTCTTCCCATTCATACTGCGCTGTTTCTCTAAGTGTTCTCCACCTCCTATCCCAACGCTGTTTACTTGGTCAAACTTGACCTTGTCCACCTGCAAATGACCCTGTTCACACATGAGGGTGTGAAATCCAGCTTCTCTGATGATCCCCTTTCATACTATGAGGGATTTTATCTATGTTTTTATTATGTATGGGCCTCCTTACCCAAATATTCCACCCCTAGGTGATAAAAGCAAAAATTTAATGTTCCAACTAGCTGCATGCTAATTTGGGAACATTAGCATGGATTTGGGCTATTTTTCTTCTCTTGGAGATTTGTTGTTGCAATGAGTTGTTGGTTGGATATACTCTATGGCATTGTAAGTGGTCTTCTGATGTTAATATTCTTGTTGCTGCACAATGATGATTTACGCTATAACTGGGGCTAGTTGTTGCATGAATATAATGTGGAATTGAGCATATTTTAGCAAATTTTATTGGCCAATGTCATATGAATGAAATTTCCTAGAGATATGTTTTCTTGATAAGAGTGCACTCTTTGCTAGAAGTATTCTTCTCTCTACACCAATATTAGATGAAGTTGATTTTTCCAGCCTCATTGACCAAGAAACTATGTTCTTACTCATTAATCATCCTTGACTCCATCTCCCCAACTAAACTAAGGCACTGATCCATTGAAGGGTGATCAATTTATCCATAATTTTCCGTTTTTTTTACCTTTTCCCAAGTCTACCCGTCAAGGGTCATTTAGGGCATCAATTTCCCAGGAATTGACCCAAGGAAAAATTTCGATCTTACCTAGGCTACTGCGCTAGTGGGTCCCTTACCTCTTTAAAAATTTTCTAGCCATTCTCACGGTGGAATCTCCAGGAATCCTGAACCCTAGCACTAGGATCGAAATCTTCCTAGGCATCCCCATTGTAGACCTCAATAGGATCAATTTAACCTTTTGAAGTAAATATTCTTTCTGATTCTTTCCTCTCATCTTGTCCAAGGTAGGAACACTGTTGGTTGTTCTATTCCATCCCTGAACCTGGACTGGGTCCACTTGGCCCTGTGTGGTCTCGCTTCTCATCAAAGATTGTTTGTCAAAGACCATTTGGGAATCCAAGTTCCGTAAGGATTCTAGGGATTGGGAGCCTCATCTATAGGCTTATTCTTTCTACCTCGACCCTTCAATCCTCACCCCTTACCCCTAGAGGACCAAGCCCCTTGCTTAAAGAGCAAGCAAGCTCCATTATTCAATCCATCCCAGGGAAAGGGTTTCCAAGGTCACTTTCCACCCGTCCATCGACATATACTTTATAAGTAATTCCTATAATACTGGGACTCCTCCCATCGGTGAAAGTTTGTAACGAGCAGGGAGTCTTAGCCGTGGTGACAGTGGGCTAAGCCTCCACTGTTGCCCTTGGCCTAACAATTGCCCTATTATGAACCCCCCTGGGTCCCCTGCTGGTTTGAGTGGTAACAAAACCTTATGTGGCATTGGCAATAAAGAGGTGACAAGATTGAAGAGATTTCAACTTGGCATATTGCTTGGTTGCTAGCTTGATAAAGGTTTCCATGCATAACATACTATAATGTGAGAACTAAGTTTAAAGATTGATGACTTCTCGAATCATTGGAATGAGAACTATGCATCATCACTACAATCTTGTTTGAAGTATTCTTTGATAATATCTTATCATCATAAGAGAAGCTCTGTCAGAAGTCTGAAGACTTGCATCATAATATTCTGATATACCTAAGGTCTGTGTCAAATACTTGAAAAATGAAATTACGTTAGAGGACTGTGTCAATGATCTACAAGTTGTATTCAGTTATAAAGAAATCCTTTAAGAACCCTTCAAGGACAGTTGTTGATGTGTAGCAGATTAACCATGATGGTATATGGTATGGGCAACTTGTGTGAGTGTAAAAAGAAATGACAGTTCTTGTAATCCTCTCTATTGAAATCTCAGAAGTGTAGCGAACATATTCGTATACTTCGAGGAATGCTCTGATACCAATGTAGCGAACAAAGTTTGTGTACTCAAAGGAATGCTCTGATACCAATGTAACGAAGAAAGTTCTTATACACAACAATAATCTCCAGAATACTTCGAAGACAAGGACATCCGTTTTAGGACAAGTAATTGTATATTGAATATTATATAAAGGAATTGATGAGATGCATTCATAGTGGTCAATTATTACTTGTAAATCATTAATTTCACTCTTTTATGCTTTTACTTTTTATTTTTAGCTGCTTCAACCTTCAGGGCACCGTTTCAAGCCTGACCCAAGGTGGGGGCAAGGGAATGGGGAGGCTAACCTTATGTGGACCCAATGAGGAAATGTGGATCTAGGTGGGAGAGATGATGAATGAGGTTATAATGAGTGGAAGGGGAATGAAATATGCGGATAAGGAGGTAGGACCACGCATCCAAAATCGGGGTTCCTAAGTAGTGTACCACCCTAAAACCCAATGGTCAGTAAAAGAGATCTCACGAGGCTAAGATCCAAGGGTAACACCTCGAAAGAGGCCAAGCCCACTCTCTCCGCCGAATCCTCCCATTAAACCATGCCCATGAGTGTCCATGATAAGTAAACCCAATACTCAATTACCGAATGAAAAGACATACCTTTGAGTTTGGGAGGCCCACCTTCAAACATACCATCAATACAGATGGGTGAGGGACCACATGGCTGGCTCAAGTGGCAGAGAAATGGCACAACGAGCTAGTTGATGGCTGCAAGGGTTTGCTGGCCGAGGACCATCTTGGAGAAAAAAATTCTCGTAGGGATATCACCCATGAAGTGGTGGGTAACAGTATTGAAGTCACCTCCAATCACTCATTTAAGATGCATATTCATTTCCTTTAGAATATCCTGAGAGTCCCAGAATTCCGTCTTTTCACTATATAACACTTGAGTGTAAATATTTATAAAGGGTATTTGTTCTCCAGTTTCTCTTACCTCTAAGAGTGCCATCACCCAGGATTTCATTTTTAGTTATTCCACCAGGGAAAAATGCATATTTGACCAAAAAATACCTAGACCTCCAGAAGCTCCTTTGGACGATTGAATAGTCCCGAAGCACTGTTTCCAAAATACTTCCACATCTTTGAAAACCTCCATCTCTTCCAGTTTTGTTTCTTGAAGAACAACAACCTTCAAAGATTCTTGTCTTATTATATCTTGCACAACTAGGTTTTTAGCGGGGTTCCCTAGTCTCCTTATATTCCAAGAAATTAATTTCATTTAGAAGATGTGACTTGACCAAGCCCACCATCCTTTCCTTCCTTATTTTTTACTACCTTCCCTTTGAGTATTTCTGTAATGACTGATTGCCTTCCCAATTTTTTATTCAACTCAACTTCTTTTGCCCTTAGAGCTTTCTGCTTCGGTCTGCCTTTTTTTTGAACTCTCAGTTTCCTGACTGCTGCAATCATCTGACCATGTTAAGTTCTGAGTCATATACCGGGTAATGACTCTACCTATTTCTTCACTAACATTGCCTAGAAGGTCCCCCGGAGGTTCAGAAGCCAAGGCCACCCTTGAAGGAGAGGCAATGAAATCGATTCCATTGGATGGACTACATTCCACAACTATTTGACCATCCTCAGCTCCATCGATTTCCATTTCCTTTTCATTGCTTCTGTCTTCTTCTTGTGGGATGGGAGTTTCTTCCACCTTAGGTAGGGAGCTGAGAATGTTAAATGGGTTAGATGAGGAAGGAGTTGCGATATTACCTGTAATTCCTTGAGTTTTTTGAGATGCTCCTTTCCCTTTCAGACCTTTCTTTTGCTTCTGCCACTGTTCCTCCTGGAGACCTAAGATATCCACAGGTTTTTGCCCAGCTTTAGAACAATCTCTTTCAAAGTGATCGTAGTCATGACAGTGTCGACATTTGAAATGAATTTGTTCATAATCCAAAATTTATTTGTGCTTCCATTCTCCCAAGCAAGGTTACTTGGAAGCGGGAGCGGGAGCGGGAGCGCGAAGCGGGAGCGAAGCACGGAGCGCCATTTTTAAAAGTTTCCGTGTCCGAAGCGTTTTCGGGAGCGTTTTTATATATATATATATATATATATTAAATATTTTTAATATTTTTTATATTTTGATGCATATATGTCAACAAAAACATGTAGAATGATGAATTAGACATAAAAAACATAAAAACATAGATTGAAATTTGAATCATATAACATCAATCATCTAGAAGTTATAATCTTCATCAACCACGCCCACGAGTTGGAAGCATACAACATATTGACTCTTGAGTCTCGCAAATCATCAATCTGAAGGTTTCAAGCTTTCAAAATTCAATATATAACATTTATCATCATTGATAATTTGATATATAACATTTGTCATCATTGATTTCAAATTTCAATATCTAACATTTATCATCATTGATTCATTGATTTCAAAATTCAATATACATTTATCATCATTGATATATAACATTTATCATCATTGATTCATTGATTTCAAAATTCAATATATAACATTTATCATCATTGATGTTATATAACATTTATCATCATTGATTCATTGATCACCATATAACTTTCATGAAGCATCATATTCATAATTCATAATGACTTGTAAACAGTAAACTTATAAATGCCAACTTCAAAGTTTCACCTTTCAAATTCAAACTTCCAAACTTAAATTGTCATTAAATATATGAAATCAGAAAGAGTCAAGTTTCAACTGTTCAACTGTCAACAACAAATAGAAATAGTAAACAACAAATATATTTTATCTGGCTGGCCCCTTGCCACGCCCACGAGAAATGTCTAATTTTTGTGAGCCACGAGGAAATGTTGGTCTTCTAGTACTCTCAGGAGTACCATGACCACGACTAGAAGGTGGAGGCTGGATCTGCAAAGGAACAATAGTGTGATATCGAGGAGTGGCACTGGCACTGGCACCCGCACTGCTACCAGTAGATGGTGGGACTGGCCCTGTGTGTGGCGGTGCTACTGATGCTTCATCATCATCCCTATAAAGTTCTGCTTCCAATTCTTCCAGATGTAACGTGTCGTCCTCCAAATTATCATCCTCTGAGTTGTTGTCCCAGACTCTGTATGATTGATCCTCATTTGCCCGATCACAGTAATGGCTCAACAACCTCAAGTTATAATGCACATAAACCAAGCTTTCAGCTCGGTTTTCATTCAGCCTATTTCTTCTCACATTGTGTATAAAGTTGTAGGTGCTCCAACACCTCTCTGCAGAAGAAGTGTTCACAACTTGTGAGAGAACTTTTTTAGCCAACTTTGGCAAAAGTCCCATGTCGCCATATGCTTCCCACCATGTGAGAGCATCAAATCTGTCCCTGTCTTCCATTGCATGGAAAGAACCAAAGTTAGCAGTGCAACTGAAGTATTTGCCTAATTCAAGGTGCAATCTAGCACACTCTTCCCTGTCAGGTACCAATTTGTCCAATGCCTTCATGTACCCTTCTTGTACCTCTGGATCTGTGTGAGGTTTCACCCTAACACCACCTCCAGGTGCAGGTTGGCCCAACCAAGATGGAGAGTAATATTTTGGCGTAAGGATATATGCCAAAGCATGTAGTGGAACATTGAGTTTATTCCACCGTGCACACACACAATCATGAATCATAGCATACAAGTTGGGATCATTATCCTTAACAATATCTTTTATTTGCCCCAAAATGCTATCCATCTGCTCATAAACCTCTCCAATCACTGGTTTATCAGTATCTGCAAAGTGAATCATGTTATAAATGGGCTTGGTAAAACTCACAATTTCCCTCATACGTGCCCAAAACTGAGGGTCAAGGGTGGTCTCCTCCACATGTTCGAAACCTTGCCTGTCAATTATTGTTGCCGCCCTTTCCTTTAATAGCTGCCAGTGTGGGCTTGAAAGTTGATACCATTGCAGCCAATGACTCTCTTACCTTCAAAAGGCGCCTGAAGGTGAGGTAATAGCTAGCAAATCTAGTTTTTCCTATTTTCAACAACTCCAATTTGGAGTGAGTACGGAAAAGCCCATGGGTATTGCTATGATTTGTAATAAATTTGATCATTTTTTTACCTCTCTTGTACAAATCACCAAGCCATTTGAATTGAGGTTGTTTGTTTTTGATGGTATCATGCATCAAAAGGTTCATTGTGTGAACCAAACACCTAGACCAAAAAATGTTGGGGTATTTATCCTCAACAATTGCTCCTGCTGCCTTACAGTTAGCAGCATTATCAGTGATGACCTGTATCACATTGTATGGCCCAATCTTTTCAATTATATCAAGTAATGGTTCTGCAATGTTAATGCCGGTTTTGAATTTATCTGAATAATCATAAGCTGCCAGGAAGACTGCACCACTAACCGACACAGCGAAAACATTTATCAATGGTTTTCCTTTTACATTGGTCCATCCATCAAAGACAATCGACAACCCATGCTCATTCCACGAACCTGTCATTCTAGCCAAAGAATTGTTTATTTTAGCTCTTTCATGATCAAGACCCACAGTTCTGGCCTTGTCATACCCAGGGCTTTTGTATCCTTTGGGGCATCATTAATGGCAGAAACCATTTCATGCCAATAAGGTGAGCGAAGAACATTGAATGGCACCCCACATGCATATAGAAACCGGTAAACTTTTGAATCCACATCATTCCTACAACCTTCGTCTAGGAAATCGGATATGGTTCTACGCCTTAATCCAATGCCACTGCCTCCAAAACCACTGGCATGGGTGGAAGTTGAACTTGTTTGTCCATGATGTGTTGGGCTTGAATCAACGAAACCCCTAGATCTTTTAGATGATCTCTGTAGGGCAACCCCCTCTTCCTTCCTATATATCTCTCTCTGTGGTGCCGACACAAAAGTACAAACTTTGATTCCAAGATTTTTAGTTCCATCTCCTGGCATTATCCCACAAAGGTGCCTTCTCCGACGGGTGTATGAACCATGGTATTGTTTATTGCAATGGGGGCAAATAAATTTAGTGGTTCCACCACCTTTCCCTCCTTCTTGTTTCTGAACATATTTCCACAAAGGATATTGGTCTTGTTTAGTTGGGGATTCTATGTTCTCAGGGTCTCCACTCCCCACTTCCTCCTCAGCATAATCCTCCTCCTCTTCGGGATTTTCTTCAGATCCACCATAACCCTCCTCTTCATCCTCCTCTTCTCTGATTTGCCTCTTTCTTCTAGCACTCTCCAACACCATTATCACAAAGAAATGAACCAACATGAGGAAAATTCCTAGCCATATAGCCATGATGGAAACAAGTTTCAAGTTTCTAGCCTGCAAAACAAATGGAAAAATGCCAAATGGGAATAGGAAATGCAACATAGGAAAAAAACAATTCATTTTTAAAGTTTTAAATGCAATAAAATGCAACATTCAAGAAAAATTCAAGTTTTCATTTTCAAACAATTTAACAATCTACAAATTCATCCTAGAAAATACAAAATTGGATTAGAAGGTCTACCTCTTTCTTGCAATCCTCCTGTCAGCCTTGCTCCTTGCTCTCCTGTCAGCTTTGCTCCTTGCTCTCCTGTCAACCTTGCGCTCTCCTTCTTGCTCTCTCTCAACTCAACAAACAATGAAATGCAAATGAACCCCCCCCTTTTAAAAATCCCATTTTTCATAAAACAATTTTCCCGCGCGCGGAACGTTGTTTCTGGGAGCGTTCGGGAGCGAACGCTCCCCGACCGCTTCCCGCGTTTAAAAAAACGTCCCCGAAGTGTTTTTTAACGAAGCCGGAAGCGCTCGCCAGTGAGCATTCGCTCCCCGAGCGCTTCCTGAAACGCTCCCGCAATAACAGGGAGCGTTTTTACAGGGTCGGAAACGCGCTCCCGAAAATGCTCCCGTCAGGAAGCGTTTTCGGGAGCGTGTTTCCGAGCGTTTCCGAAACGCTCCCGCACGGAGCGAGTTTCGAAAGCGGGAGCGAAGGGGGTTTGAAGCTTCCCCACAACCCTGCTCCCAGGTTTAGGTTAATCTCCGCTGGTAAGATTTTTTCCAAATCAACTTCCACACATATTTTAGCAAAGGCAAATTGAGAGGCCTGAGGTTCAAATTTATCCAAATACTTGCGCAGACCATTGCCAATAGCCCAGAGGCAGTCATTGCTCCAACAAGAGTTGGGAATCCTAGGGAGCTTGACCCAAACTGGAATAGAAGTGGGTATGTCTTCATCCAGATAGAAATCTAGTGTCCATTTGTTCAAATACATACCTCTTGAACCAAATAAATAAGGCCTGTGTCGAAACAGAATATCTCGATCTTCTTTGAATCAAACAAGGTGGTGAAGAATCTGTTTCCCACAACAAATAAAGTAATCTCTCCTTTCATCATAGATTTCCAAGTCATGCTCATCCAAAATTCCATAGACCTGGTGGTTGGCCACATACCAGTGAACTTGCCAATAAGAGCATGTTCTGCATAAGCTAAGGAAGTTTTCCGGGCACCATCCGGTAGGGTGACATTTTTAACTTCAACGTTTTACTTGACAAACTTGGACAGGGCTTCCGCTTGACGCGGGCGCTTGGAAAGAGAAGTGACCAGAACTTGAAAGGTAGCATCGTCAGAGGAGATGGTGAGGGGCGAAGGGGGAGTGGCCCCCTCCGCAGAAGCCATTGGAAGGAGCAAGAAGGAAAGAGAGCCGAGTCGACAACAAAAACCTAGCTATCACATCTCGGAAGTGTTAGAATTGCAAAAATAATTCATATATTAGTCATATGCTTATGATGGGTTTTCGGCAATAAACCATGCAAAAACTTGAAACTGGGTTGGGCTACCACAGAAAATAATTTTCTCCTTCTCACCTTATATTTCACCACGAGGAGGGGGGGATAATATTAATGATTGATATTTAGACTTCAGGTTTAGAAGTCCAACTAATCAACCTCAAACCACAACTAGAATTAGAGCCTTGAGTGAGAGTCGAAGCTATAGTCATGGCAAGAGTCAAAGCGATGAGCGTGATTCAGTTTGTGGTCTTCTGGAAATGACCATTTAATAGAAGACTTACAACTTCTTCTAAATGTCAGTTTGCGGTCATCTTCAAACCGCCATTTGCAAGCAATTCCATTAAGTAGAGGACATCAACTTCTAGCCAAATTTGAAAATATTTTGGGAATTGTTGAGACTTAGAGCCGAGTTCCACAGTTTGCGGTCATCTTCAAACCACCACCAATTTGCGGTCATCTTCAAATTGCCATTTTTGAGCACTTTCAATTATTAAAAGACACCCACTTCTATCCAAATTTGGAAATGTTCCGGGAACTGCTGAGCCTTAGAGTCGATTTCTAGAGTTGGTGGTCAGATTTAAACCATCATTTAGTAGAGAGCTTCATCTTCTGCTAGCAATTTAGTTTGTAGTCATCCCAAAACCACCAGATTTAGAAAGCACATTCAACCATTGGTAGTTGTACTAATCTCTTTACTTGAACTTAGGAGGACCCCTTCAAATTAAGGTGGGGAATGTTAGCCACCTAAACCATTAGAGTAGGACCCCTTCAAAATAAGGGGGGGAGTGTTAGACACCTAATGCATTAGGGTTATGGTGAGGAATACAAATTATCATTAGAAGTCCAAGGGACCTTGGAAGAAGAATTCTAAGGTCATAAGAACATTGTATTTACGTGTGTCATTTTAATAAAAAAAGGCATCTCACATTTAATCTAATATATTGGCAGCTATGTCACAAGGTTCATTGAACTTTAACCTTGAGGTTAAAAAATTTGGCAAATCTAGTTTTTTTTTTGAGGTTCGGTGAACCTCATCGAACCTCAAAGCCGTTGACCAAGTCCATAGCTCAAAACTCATAACCTCATGTCACAGCTCAAACTTGTAATCTATCCTTGCAATTTCCAAGTGAATGATATATTTTTTTTTTATGTTTATTGATGTTGATTTTTTTAAAGTTAATATATATATATATATAGAAGAACCTAATGGAAAGCCTCATCTGAATCTCATCAAAAAATTTGAACTCCAACCAAACCTGACCATTGCCGAGCTCAAACTCGAACATGAACCATGTGACTTAGATCGGTGGTCCAACAATGTTATATATGAGTTCTCCTCATCTAAGTCAACTTTGGTATGATGTTTTTGAGGCTAATGATGTGTATTTAACTGTAACATTGGTTTTTGTTTATAAGGGGATGTTCGAAATGTTGTCATTGATGGCAAAGGAGATGGCAAAGGAGACAACATAGAAGCAGAGAGAGAAGAAGAGGCAGCGAGATGTAGAGAGGGTCGAGCAACAATGAAAGAAGCGCAAGATGTAGAGAGGGTCGAGCAACAGCAAAAGAAGCAAGGCAGTGAAAGAAGCCTACAGAGAATACAGAGAATACAATAAGGTTGCAAAGAGTACAGTGAAACAGAGACAGAAGATACAGAGGCAGAGACAGAGAATACAGAGGCAGAGCCGTGAGATGAAACGGTCGAGCAACAGAGAAAGGTTGCAGAGAGTACAGTGAAACAGAGACAGAGAATATCTATCCTTGCAATTTCCAAGTGCATGATATAATTTTTTTTTATGTTTATTGATGTTGATTTTTTTAAAGTTAATATATATATATATATATATAGAAGAACCTAATGGAAAACCTCATCTGAATCTCATCAAAAAATTTGAACTCACACCGAACCTGACCATTGCCGAGCTCAAACTCGAACATGAACCATGTGACTTACATCGGTGGTCCAACAATATTATATATGAGTTCTCCTCATCTAAGTCAACTTTGGTATGATGTTTTTGAGGCTGATGATGTGTATTTAACTGTAACATTGGTTTTTGTTTATAAGGGGATGTTGGAAATGTTGTCATTGATGGCAAGGGAGATGGCAAAGGAGACAACATAGAAGCAGAGAGAGAAGAAGAGGCAGCAAGATGTAGAGAGGGTCGAGCAACAGCAAAAGAAGCAAGGCAGTAAAAGAAGCCTACAAAGAATACAGAGAATACAGTAAGGTTGCAGAGAGTACAGTGAAACAGAGACAGAAGATATAGAGGCAGAGACAGAGAATACAGAGGCAAAGCCGTGAGATGAAACAGTCGAGTAGCAGAGAAAGGTTGCAGAGAGTACAGTGAAACAGAGACAGAGAATACAGAGGCAGAGCCGTTAACAAATCCATTGTGAAATGAAAACAGAGGATGTGGAACCATGTAGAACGAGTGGAACTGGAAGGCAAAAGGAATAAATTGATAAATATACACTTTAGTTATAATGCAGGGTAAATACACACACTGCACATGTAAACGAAATATGGAGGACAAATAAACTTTGAAGCGGAATCATCAGAACTGGAACCCTGAGTCAAGAGCGGAACCTTGAATAAATAGTAAAACCAGAGGTGAAAATACCAGCAGTATCGCGTGCGTTTGGGAGTGGTAAGTGGATTTCGCTTTTTGAATGCGATCTATGTCGTTGATGGACACGTGGCTTAAGGTGGTATTTGAATACCACTTACATCGCGCAATTTTTGTGTGTTAACCCTCAGCCCAAAGAAAAACGTGATATTTGTTTGCATTCGTCGGATCTTCCAAACCAACGCGATAAGCTGTTTGCCGTTGGATGTGAGCAGCTTGTTAACAGAGGTGGGCCCAGATGTATGTGCTGTGATGGTTCAATTATATAGTGAGAAATGGTGGGGGCCTGAAGGTTATTTTAATTCAAAGTCGTGGTATAAAGTTTGAAAGGTCTTTCATAAGCTTCGGCGTTGATATAAACTGTATTGTGTATGCAAAGGGATACTGTGGGCCCAAGTGTAGGTACATGGAGTTTTTGATTTTAATACATGGTCTAAAGGTAAGCTACATGCCCGTGAAGTACCACATGTAGACTTGGTCTCATAACCAAGTCGAACGTTATTATAATATAATGGTATTGATTTTATTGATCCAAAGGCCTTGAAATATGTTGTGGGCCAGACTTTTATGTGTAACGAGCTATATGGTTATCTAGGGTTTAATAAAGTGCAGCGGGCCATCATAATATTTGGGCGTGAAGTAAAGTCTTGACATGCGCTGAACGAGAGATGTGGGCCCAAGAGAAAGATAGGAAATTGTATGTGATGCAAGGTTGTTTGATAGCCAAATGTTAATATGTTACATGGTTAAGTCTATGCTGTGAGCGGAAGCGTTAAATAAACTATGGAACCCGAAAGGTTATATAATTATATATATTAGTGCTGGGTTTAAGTCTGAGTCAAAGACTTAATATAATGTTGACGGAGGATATTATATGTGTAGTGTGGGACCCCATGTAAAACGGAAGAGTTCAATACATGTTTATTCCGAGAATCTTAACCCAAGTTGAAGGATATGTAAAAGTTGAAGCGGCAAAATATATATATATATATGTAGAGCTTTATATACAAGGGACCAAGGTTACAATATAAAGCATATGTATTATATTCTTGTGCGCGAGATTAAAAGAACAAAAGGTTATATTGTTCGGGTTTAAAACAAACGAAGTATTATAAGGTGGGACCCTCACGAATCGCATCGGAGAAAAACATAACAGCGGAACATGTTAATAAAGGTTCTGATTGCGATTGCGATAAAGAAGCGGACCCAATACATTATAAACGGTGATTCTAATGTGTTTGAGTTCCGGCTTAAATCACATCGGAACCATCGCATCGGAGGTGAAAGAGTGACGGACACATTGAAAGTTCCGATTGCGATTGAGCGATCGGATGATAGCCGTCCGATTTGCTGAAGGATGGACGGCAGATATGAGTCGTTTGATTACATGGTGGGGCCTTTGCTAATCGCATCGGCGCAGTGAAGTGCAAGTGAACAGTGAACCATCGCATCGGAGAAAAGCAGAACATCAGAACATACCATTGAAAGTTCCGATTGCGATCAATTGCATCGGAACCATTGCAAGAGGCGTAATCGCATCAGAGCATAAGAAAAGATTGATTAGTAGGACCGAAAAGGCATTTTATATATTAAAAGGGTCTATTATGAGTATATCGCCGAGAGGCATTTGCATTATATAGAAAGGGCAGTTTATATGTTAAAAATGCCTTATTATTATGCCGAGAGTTGATTTGCGTTATATAAAAAGCGCAGTTAAATATATGCAAGAGTTACGCAACAACAGTGAACAACAGAGCATACAGAGAGGAAAAAGACAGAGACAACTGCAGAAAAGACAACACACAGTGATCCAAAAAACTGAATGGGTTGATTTGTAATCCATATTGTAACTGAATGTAAACGTTTTTAATTGGTTTATATTGTTTGTGATGCACTGGCAAGTCTCCGTAGGAAACAAAACTCTACTGTAAAACTGAAATTTGTACCAATCGTTGTAGCTTTTCTGAATGAACTGGACAAAGGAATGAGGAGGCAGAATGAAAAGAGTCAAGGCTATTCACTTCGAATTCCCTGTGGAATACGAACAGACATGAGGCAAACTGTATAAAGGATATTACATTGATATGCAAAAAGAGGTTAGAGAATGCAGAGTATGAAGAATTGAGGCAGAGAAGATAAGAAGAAGGAGGAGCAGAAAGAGATGCTATAAGACAGATTTGAAGACTGGAGGACAGCACAAAAGAAGGTATAGAACAGAGCTGATATCCAAGGTAAATCAGCAAATGTTTTCTTTTGATAGAACGAAGAAGTTGGAGCTTCCCTATCAAGTTGTAGCTTGATAGATGTCAGTTGTAGCTGACTGAGGTTGGAGCCTCCTGTAGGTTGGTGCCTACAGAAAATTGAAGGGAGTTGGAGCTTCCTTGCAAGTAGTAGCTTGTAGAATTGAGGTTGGAGCCTCCTGTAGGTTGGTGCCTACAGAAAATCAGTGGTGAGAGGGAGTTGGAGCTTGCCTTTGCATCACAACAATAATAAGATGTGGTTTTCTCCCTTTATGGGTTTCCACTTATATCTGCTGTCTATGTGTGTGATGCTCATATGTTGATATGGTCCATTCAATTTGCTTAATACTTGCTGCTCTCATAATAAGTTTGCTGTCACATTACCTTAATACTTGCTGCTCACTTATAAGGATGGTTCACATACAAAGCTGATCATAAATTAAGTTGTAAATAAGCTTAATGAAAAGTTGTAAAAGATCATGAATGCATTAAACCTATTCACCCCCCCCCTCTCAGTTTAACTAAGGATTCGACAATTGGTATCAGAGCGGGTTCCTTTTGTATCAGTTTAACAACTAAAAGGAGATCCTACGTCCGCAGGATGGCTAGTCAAGAAGGAAGCTCAACCAATAAAGCCCCTTTTTTCACCGGTGCTAATTATGCCTTCTGGAAAATCAGAATGAGAGCTTACATAATGTCTCTAGGAATAGAAGTTTGGGCTGCTGTGGAATTTGGATATGCCCCAAAGGCAACTGACTCAGAGAAAGAAGCTAAACAAGACTTTGTAGCTAATGCAAAGGCCATGAATGCAATCTTAAATGGACTGTGTGAGGCTGAATTTATCAAAGTAATGCACAACAAGACTGCCAAAGAAATGTGGGATACTCTTGAAAATATCCATGAGGGAAAAAAAAAGGTGAAGACAACCAAACTTCAAGTATATAGAGCTCAGTTTGAAAATTTAAAATTGAATGATGATGAAGATATTGGCAGCTTCTTCTTAAGAGTTGCAGAAATTGTTAATAATATGAAAGCTCTTGGAGAAACCATACCAGAATGTATAATTGTACAAAAGATTCTAAGATCTCTTCCACCCAACTTTAACCCCAAGGTTTCTGCCATAGAAGAAACAACTGATTGGGAAACCTTGACCATGAACCAGTTACTTGGAAATCTAACAGCCTATGAGATGAGACTGCCACAGAAAAAGCCAAATGTGAGGGAGGCAACCTTTAAGACAGAGAAGAAGAAAGAAGAAAAGGAAGATATATGCTCTTGCTCTGATGAAGAAGAGGCCAAATTTGTCAAGAAACTGGATAGAGGCTCAGGTAAATATAAAGGTAAGCTTCCATTTAAATGCTTTAACTGTGGAAGAGTTGGACACTATGCTGCTAATGTCCTCATAAGAAAACAAGGAATCAGGCTCAAGAATCAAGAGAAAACTATATCAAAGAACTGGCAGAAAGGAAAGAAATTCAATAGAAAATCTTTCTATGCTCAACAAGACAGCAGTGCATCTGAAGACTCAGATGAACCCTCAAGTGAAGAAGGAACCTCTGAATTTATATTGATGGCCATAGAAGAATTTGAAGGACTCCTTCTAGAAGATGAAGAAGAAGGTGAAGTTGATCTTGAGGGGGAGCTAAGAAGTGCCCTGGAGGAGATTAACAGACTCAAACTGAAGTGCAGAAAATAGAAAGACATTCCTCTCAAGTATGTAAGAGAAGAACAAAATTCAGAAGTTCTCATTCAGTTTAAAGTAGAGCTTGAAGAAGCCAAGAAGGTAGAAGACATTTTACTTAAGCAGATTAAGGATAAAATTCAGGAACAAAAGAAATTGGAAGAAGAAGTAGTATGCTTGAGGAAGAAATTAGAAAATGCCCAAAGGAAAGTGTCAATAAATTCTTCTCAAATGACAAGCTCTGGTAAGTTGAATGAAATTTTGGATGCTCAAAGATCTCCTCTAATAAAAACTGGGCTAGGCTATGAAGGAGAATCAAGTAAAGGCAAAGAAAAGGAAAACAAAAATATTATTTTTGTAAAAGCAGATAAAGATGATGAAGCAGCTCAGATGATTCATATAGAAAAAGAAACCTGTAATGAAGGAGATAGAAACTAGAAGGAACCTCCAAGGACAAAGAATGAAATAAATACTCAGCCAACAAAAAAAGGCTCATATGCTCCTGAATATGTCAAATTTGGAAGCCACCAAAAGAGATTCTTCCCTCCTATGAAAAATTCCACCTGTTATGCCTGCTACAAGCTGGGACATATTGCTGCATACTGTCATACAAGGAGAATTAATTCAAACCAGCAAAGGATGCAAACAATGAAGAGGTTATCTCAAGCAAACAAATGGAGAAGACAACCTTTCATCAGGTATGCAAATTGTTTCTATGGATACTGTTTTTACTGTAAGGATTTTGGCCATAAAATCGTAGAATGCAGAAAATATGGACAAAGACTGATGTTCAAACCTCAAGGAGGTTTATGAATCATGGAGTGTTTACTCATGCTCACAATTTTGCAAAAATTATGATCAAATACTGTGTATGCAATAAAATTGGACATATGCCTTCCAAATGTCCTCTCAGAGAATGTGGTTCATCATCTCAGAAAAGGTACCAAACAAAAGGATGCTTGCAGTGGAAAAAGAAGGTGAATAAATGTGACCTGGCTCTAACTGCTCAAGACCTAAAAAGCCAATGGTATTTGGACAGTGGCTGCTCAAAACATATGATTGGAGATAGAAGCAAGTTTATAACCTTTGATGAAAAGAAATCTGGAAATGTTACTTTTGGCAATGACAAAGCAGGGAAAATCAATGGAAAAGGCTCAGTCAGTCTAGATAATGGCAGAGGAAAGGCCCAAGATGTACTATTTGTGGATGGGTTGAAAGAAAATCTGCTGACTGTCAGTCAAATGTGTGATAAAGGCTGTGAGGTTCTTTTTAGAGCACAAGACTGTGAAGTCAGATCAAGCACCACAGGGAAGACACTGATCAAAGGGGTTCGAACAGAGAGTAATGTCTACATAATGAAAGAAGAGAATGAAGCTTGCCACCTTAGTAAACTTGAGTCGTGGTTATGGCATAAGAGATTGGGACATCTTAACTTCGATCATATCATCAGTCTGAGCAAGAAGAAAGCAGTCAGAGATATTCCAGCAATAAAGAAACCTTCAAACACCATATGTAAATCTTGCCAATTGGGCAAACATACCCGGACATCCTTTAAGACCAAAGATGAGCTATCAACAAGTAGGCCACTTCAGCTTGTACACATGGCCCTGTGTGGACCATCAAGAACTAAAACACCAAGTGGAGAATCCTACTTCATGCTGATAATAGATGATTTCTCCAGAATGACATGGGTTTCCTTTCTCAAATATAAATCAGAAGCACTTGAGAAATTCAAGATATTCAAGGCATTGGCAGAAAATCAAACATGATGCAAGCTAAAGTGCATCAGATCAGACAGAGGAGGTGAATTCACAAACTATGATTTTGCAGATCTATGCAATGAACATGGGATAAAACAACAGTTTACTATTGCAGGGACACCTCAACAGAATGGAGTGGCAGAGAGACAAAACAGGTCTGTGCAACAAATTGCCAGAGCCAGGATGCAAGAAAGTAATATTCCCCAAACCTTCTGGGCAGAAGCAGTACCCACAGCTGTGCATATTCTTAACAAAGCTCATTTAAGACCAAACAGGGACAAGACTCCTTTGAACTATGGCATGGTAAACCAGCATCAATCAAGCACTTAAGAGTCTTTGAAAGCAAGTGTTACATAAAGAATAATGATGAAAATCTGGGGAAGTTTGATGCAAGAGCAGATGAAGGAATATTTTTAGCATATGCATCCAAGAGTAAAGGTTACAGGTGCTACAACAAAACACTTCGAAAAATTGTGGAAAGCATTGATGTAAGATTTGATGAAGAACTACCAAACAAGACAAGAAGTACAGACTGCAGCAATCGTCCAGAAGAACATGAAGAAGAGAACCAAGATGATGATGAAATAAGCAAGACAACAGAAGATTCTGAACTAAACTCGAAAGCCCCCTCAATATACACTCAAAAGAACCATCCAGAAGACCAAATCATTGGGGACAAGAGTGTAGGAGTCCAGACAAGAAGACAACTAATTGAATAGCCAGAAGAGGTATACCTAGCTATGTTGTCACAAATAGAGCCAAAGAAGTTTGAAGAAGCCAACAAGGAAAAGTATTGGGTGAATGCTATGAATGAAGAATTGGACCAAATTGAGAAGAACAATACCTGGGAATTAGTTCCAAGACCCACTGAAAAAAATTTCATAGGCTCAAAATGGGTATTCAAGAATAAAATGAATGAACAAGGACAGGTAATCAGAAATAAAGCCAGACTTGTCTGCAAGGGATATTCACAAATTGAGGGTCTTGATTATGATGAAACATTTGCCCCTGTAGCCAGAATGGAAGCCATCAGAATGTTTTTGGCCTTTGCATGCTACCATGACTTCAAGGTATATCAAATGGATGTGAAATCTGCCTTCCTGAATGGAGAATTAGAAGAAGAAGTCTACATGGAACAACCTGAAGGATTTTCATTAACAGATAAAGAAGACTATGTGTGCAGACTAGAGAAGGCTCTATATGGGCTGAAACAAGCTCCTCGTGCTTGGTATTCAAGGCTAGATAAGTACTTGCAAAAACAAGGCTTTAAGAGAGGAGGAGTAGACAACAATCTATACATAAAGGCCAATGAAAATGAACTCTTCATTGTTGTAGTATATGTTGATGACATCATGTTTGGAAGCAACATCATGTTTGGAAGCAACAAAGATGAGTTAGCAAAAGGATTTGCTGAAGAAATGAAATCAGAGTTTGAGATGTCTATGATTGGCGAGCTCACCTTCTACTTAGGACTTCAAATTCAGCAAAATAACACAGGTACATTCATCTCACAAGAAAAATACTTAAAAGAGATGTTGAAAAAGTTCAAAATGGAAGACTGCAAACTTGTGTCAACTCCCATGATCACTGGATGCAAGCTATGTGCTGATGATGGATCTGCTGATATAGATCAAAGACTTTATAGATCCATGATAGGAAGTCTGCTATACCTAACAACGTCTAGACCAGACATTATGTTGGCAGTAGGACTTGTGGCTAGATATCAAGCAGCACCAAAACAAAATCACCTTCTAGCAGTCAAAAGAATATTCAGATATCTACAAGGAACTGCATAGTATGGGCTATGGTATCCAAAAAGCAAGAGTTTCACTTTGACAACATATACAGATGCAGATTGCGCCAGTTATGTGGATGACAGGAAAAGCACAAGTGGAGGTGCATTCTACTTGGGAAAAAGTCTGGTGGCATGGCTAAGCAAGAAACAAACATCTATCTCTCTGTCTATAGTAGAAGCATAATACATAGCAACAACAGCATGTTGCACACAATTCATGTGGATGAAACAAACCCTCCAAGACATGAAGGTAAGCATTGATGAACCTATCTCTATCAAATGTGATAATACAAGTGCAAAAAGTATTTCAAAAAATCCTGTACTTCATTCAAAAACTAAACACATCCCAATCAAGTACCATTTCCCAAGAGAACAAGTAGCACAGAAGGTAGTAAAGTTGGAATATGTGCCAACAAAAGAACAAACAACAGATATATTCACAAAACCTCTTGCTAGAGAACCATTCGAATATCTGAGAGACAAACTAGGGGTAGTGTCTTCAGATACTACTCTCTGACAGAAAAAGAAAGCATCATTCCAGGGGGAGAATAGAAAAGAAGACATCATTCCAGGGGGAGATCAGTCAACAAAGAGAGTCACAAAAGAGCCAGAGCAACTAAGCAGGGCATGAAACAGGTCCTCAAGATCAGAGTAACATGGACGAGATTTAAAGCACACTGGGAAATGGGCAACCCTTTGGCATTGATGTCAAAGGGGGAGGAAAAGCAAGCAACAAAAGAAAGGGTCCTAAAAGGCAAGCAGAGGAAGTGTATTGCCATCAATGCCAAAGGGGGACACTGTTGGAAATGTTGTCATTGATGGCAAAGGAGATGGTAAAGGAGACAACATAGAAGCAGAGAGAGAAGAAGAGGCAGCAAGATGTAGAGAGGGTCGAGCAGCAACAAAAGAAGCGCAAGATGTAGAGAGGGTCGAGTAGCAACAAAAGAAGCAAGGCAGTAAAAGAAGCCTACAAAGAATACAGAGAATACAGTAAGGTTGCAGAGAGTACAGTGAAACAGAGACAAAAGATACAGAGGCAGAGACAGAGAATACAGAGGTAGAGCCGTGAGATGAAACGGTCGAGCAGTAGAGAAAGGTTGCAGAGAGTACAGTGAAACAGAGACAGAGAATACAGAGGCAGTGCCATTAACAAATCCATTGTGAAATGAAAACAGAGGATGTGGAACCATGCAGAATGAGCAGAACCGAAAGGCAAAAGGAATAAATTGATAAATATACACTTTAGTTATCATGCAGGGTAAATACACAAACTGCGCATGTAAACGAAATATGGAGGACAAATAAACTTTGAAGCAAAATCATCAGAACTGGAACCCTGAGTCAAGAGCGGAACCTTGAAGAAATAGTAAAACCAGAGGTGAAAATACCAGCAGTATCGCGTGCGTTTGGGAGTGGTAAGTGGATTTCGCTTTTTGAACGCGATCTATGTTGCTGATGGACACGTGGCTTAAGGTGGTATTTGAATACCACTTACATCGTGCAATTTTTGTGTGTTAACCCTTGGCCCAAAGAAAAACGCAATATTTGTTTGTGTAATATTCCTAATTAGCACCGCTAATTGGAATATTTGATTTTTGTATAGTTTTGCCGACTATAGTTAATTAATAAATAAAAGTGAGAAAAGGGGCCTAACTCACTTAAATAAAATAAAGTGTTTCCCTAGTAGAGGCAACGTTATAACTTAAGGGGGGAGCCTTGGGGGTCCACACCACGCATGAGAGGAGGCTCACGTAGCCTCTAGGAGCTTCTGCGCAGTCTTATGAGGAGCACGTGGGAGAGAGAGGGACCACGTAGGGTTTTGAGGAGGGCTAGCGTTATAAAAGGAGGGAGAGCCATCTCATTTGGCATTCTTGTTGTTGATGATATTTGAGCTAGACTTTTGTCTTCTTGAGCACGCTGGCTGTTTAGCTTGTCTGCAGAACTGTTTAGTGCGTTGAGTGTCTCCGGTCGGAGATCTCGCCCTTAGCCCCGGGGGACTTCGAGTGCCTACTCGGGCAAGGTTTTCCTTTAGTCTTTTGCGGGAGATTTGGTTGTTTGTTTGTAGTGGAGCTGGGCTTCTGTTGGTGACTGCGCAGTCCCTGGGAGAGAGGACGCAGTTCTTGTTAGGGTGTTCTGCTGCGGGGTTTTTCTGCAGGAGATTCAGTGAGATCCGGTGTGGAGATTCAGTCTTTATCAGTGGGAGATTTTCCAGGGAGTTTGTGGCCCTATTTCAGCATCTTTCATTTGGCATCTGCACTGAGCCTGGAGGGACAACGTAATTCCTTGAGGAGGGCTCCCTTGGTGATTTTCGGAGGCTGACCATCTTCTAAATGGTTTCTGGGTTTTGTCCGGGGTGGTGAGTTCAGGTGTTCTACAGATTTTCAGCTCATTCCGGTAAGGGGATCAGCCCCTAGTTCCAGTCCATTCCAGCAGCAGCAGTTTACGACAATTTCTTCCAGCAGCTGGGACGCAGTTTCTTGTAGCAGCCATTTCCTGTTTTTCTGAGAGGGTTCTTCACTTGCCTTGTGCAAGGATAGGTGCATTTATTCTGATTATCCATTGTATCTAATTATATTCTCAGATTAATAAAATGGCTTAGCATTCCCGGCATTTTTATGTGTATTTGCTTTATGTTCTATTTCCGACATTTTCTATGTTGTCGTATACTTGTATTGCTGTCTATTTCCCTTGAGGGATATTACAGTGGTATCAAAGCATAGATCTAGCTCAGCCTGTGGAGCTAGCAGTCTATGAGGCCGAGGGATAGACCCCACATCTGTTACCGGGGTAAGAGATACAGAGACGTTGAGCGTAGGTTGGAGAACACCTACGGAGAGGGGGACTGTATTCAAGTGGTGGACACAGATCAGGAGCAGCCTGTGACAGATACGGATTAGGAGCAGCCTGTGGTGGATGCAGAGCAACAGGGTCCTATGGCAGACGAGGAGGATGCGAGGAGATTTAGAGATGCGCTCCTCCAACACATGCAGGATGTGACGAGGCAGATGGAGTCAGTGGGACAGAGACTCACTGCGTTGGAGGTTAGGCAGCGGGAAACCCCAAGGGGTTTTCAGATCGGTGAGGGATCGGACACGTCCCACCATATGCCGGAGCGTGATGCTATTCCCATCATGGCATCACATGCACCCACGCGATCCACTATGCCCACATTCCTAGCAGAGGACACAGGGGTAGGAGCACAGCGGGAGCCAGAGCCTGAGCCTGGCCAGATGGACGCCTACATTGCAGAGTCCCTGGCACGCGGGCCGGGGATTAGAGATCTTATCTCATTCAGAGATTATGTTCAGCTCCAGCGTGATGGTAGACCCTGTGATCATCACAGAGGGCACAAGCATCATCATGATGACCACCGCGCAGCTAGCAGATTTCATTTGCCCACGTTTGATGGCTCATCAAACAGTTCGACAAAGTCTTGGGTAGAGAAGTTGGACATCTATTTCCAGCTTAATCAGATGTCGCAGTCAGAGGCCATTAAGGTGGCAACATTACATCTGGATGGTGAGGCCTAGGACTGGTGGTTTCATGGGATGACGACACTCGGGCATTCTACAGTGGGGACATATGCCGAGTTTACCCGGAGGGTGATAGAGCGTTTTGACAAGAGGGATCCGGAGCAGCACTTTGTTGAGCTGACGAAGCTCAAGCAGACTGGGAGCCCAGAGACTTACATTTCAGATTTCTTGAGGGTTTCAGTGATGGTGCCAGATCTATCCGCAGCTCGGATGGTCTACATGTTTGTGGAGGGATTAGCAGAGCCACTTCGTGGCCTAGTCAGGTCGACTAGACCGGCTACACTTCAGGATGCCATTAGCAGGACCCGAGATTTACAGGATGTCTTGCCCAGGACTCGGACACCCTACCCCCAGAGACAGGCTTTCCAGCCTAAGGGGAAGGACACGAGGATTTCGCCTCCCAAGGGGAATCCCGATTGGGTGCAGGTTGACGATGAGGCCAGGAGGGAGTTGTGCTTCACTTGCCAGGAGCCATGGGCGCTGAGACATAGATGTGCTGCAGGGAAAGCACATTTCATTGAGGTCTTCTCCGAGAGCAGCGGGGAAGAGGATGAGGATGATGATGTGGATGCAGGAGATAGTTGTGCAGTGCAGGGTACCTTACCACCTCCACCACCAGCAGCGGGTGGTGCGTCATTTGCACCTACTGGAGGAGCTCTAGCAGCCTTGCGGGGAGTTCCCAAGTATTTGACGCTGCGCGTACGAGGGACAGTGCGTGGTCAACGAGTCTCAGTCTTGGTCGACAGTGGGGCAACCCACAACTTCATCGATGCGCAGATGGTTAAGCGGAGAGGTATACAGACTGAGAGTTTTGATGGATTTTCAGTTTTGGTCCCAGGAGATCAGACCATGGTATGTGCTCGATATGTTCCCGAGCTATCAATGATGATGGGCACCTATACATTGACAGATCATTTTTTTGTGGTCGACATTCCGGACACCAACATGATACTGGGTGTTCAGTGGCTTATTACTCTAGGGAAGGTCACGACAGATTGGAAGGCCCTAGAGATGGAGTGGGATGACCCTAAGACAGGGAGGCATGAGAAGATACGGGGACAGCACACATACCCGCCTCAGACTGTTTCAACACATCGGATGGAGGCAGCCTTCCGTAAGGGAGACATAGAGTGGGCAGTAGAGCTGCGGGCTTCAGAGGCAGCGACTACAGGACAGGTAGTGCATCCAGAGGTACAAACCATCCTTGACAGGTATGCCATAGTATTCGGGGATATTCCGCCAGGGCAGCCACCGGATCGGGGGTTTGAGCACACCATTGAGCTGGAGCAGGGTATACAGGCAGTGATCACCACACCTTATAGGCATCCCAAGGTTTATCAGGATGAGATTGAGCGAGCTATTCAGGAGTTGCTGGCCCTTGGGCACATTCGGCCGAGCACGAGTCCTTTTGCTTCTTCTGTGGTGTTGGTGAAGAAGAAGGACGACACATTGCGGATGTGCATCGATTACAGGGCTCTGAACAAGAAGACCCTGAAAAACAGGTACCCCATTCCCAGGATCGATGAGCTGATGGACGAGTTGAGAGGAGCCCGGTTCTTCTCAAAGATTGATTTGAGATCTGGGTACCATCAGATATGCGTGAGGGAACAGGACATTCCCAAGACCGCCTTCAGGTGTCATTATGGGCACTTCGAGTTTCTGGTTATGCATTTTGGGCTGACCAATGCACCTGCTACCTTTCAGTCGTGCATGAACCATATCTTCAGGGGTCATCTGAGGAAGTTTGTGCTGGTCTTCTTCGATGACATACTCATATATAGCAGAACTTGGGAGGAGCATCTCCAACATATTGAGACAGTGTTGCACATTCTGGAGGAGCAGCAGTTCTATGCCAAGCTCTCCAAATGTGAGTTCGGGTTGACGGAGATGCTGTACTTGGGGCATATTATAGGAGTGGACGGGGTGAGAATCCACGAGGAGAAGATCAGGGCCATCAGAGATTGGCCAGAGCCGAGAAACGTGACTGACCTTCGGGGATTTATTGGCATTTGCACTTACTACAGGAAGTTCGTCAAGGGTTTCTCACAGCTTGCTGCACCCCTCACAGACTTGACGAGGAAGGGGGCATTCTGGTCGGATACAGTACAGCGAGCCTTTGATAGGCTCAAGGAGGTGATGAGTAGCTGCCCCGTGCTTTCATTGCCGGATTTCACGCAGCCATTTATCTTGGAGTGCGATGCGTCAGGAGAGGGGATTGGCGCCGTAGTGATGCAGGGTGGTCATCCTATAGCTTTTGAGAGCCGGAAACTCCTTCCGCATGAGAGGTTGTATTCCATATACGACAGGGAGATGTTGGCCATTATGCATGCATTGGCCAAATACCGGCAGTATTTAGTGGGCAGCAGATTCAGGGTGAGATCAGATCACAAAAGCCTCAGGTACTTTTTGGAGCAGAAGCAGTTACAGGAGAGGCAGCAGAAATGGATCAGTAAGATCCAAGCCTATGACTTTGACATTGAGTACGTCAAAGGCAAGAATAACGTGGTAGCAGATGCCCTTTCACGTAGACCGGCCACGTTATCTCTTATGAGCTTGGACGCTGATTGGAGGGCTCGACTATTGGTGGAGTACTCTAAGGATAGGTTTGCATGTGAGGTATTGGATGGGCAAGTAGCAGATGACAGATACAGGGTGGTTGATGAGATTATCTACTACAGGGATAGGATCTTCTTGACTTAGGGGTCTCAGCTTAAGAAGAAGATACTCCACGCATCTCATGATTCTCCATTGACTGGCCATCAAGGGTTTACCAAAACCTACAGGGCCATTAGAGAGAGGTTCTCATGGAAGGGCCTCAAGGAGGATGTACTCCAGCATGTCAGGGAGTGCAGTGTTTGTCAGAGGAACAAGGGAGAGATGAGCCATCCAGCAGGATTGTTGCAGCCTCCCATTCCAGAGGGGAAATGGGAGAGCACATCGATGGACTTCATCACATGGTTGCCCATGGTCCAGGGCAAGGACTGCATCTTTGTCGTCGTTGATCGACTGACGAAGTATGCTCATTTTTTTGCCATATTCGCACACCACACAGCAGCACAGGTGGTAGAGCTGTTCTTCAGAGAGATTTTCAGGTTGCATGGTCTTCCTAAGACCATTATCAGTGACAGCGACAACTGCTTCATGGGCGGATTCTGGCAGGAGCTTTTCCAGCTAGTGGGGACAGAGTTGACACCGAGCACTAGCTATCACCCACAGACGGACGGACAGACAGAGATAGTTAACAAGTGGCTGGAGGGCTACTTGCGTAACTATGTCAGTGGGCAGCAGAGGGCATGGCTGAAGTGGCTGCATTTGGGAGAGTATTGCTACAACACGACGCATCACATGTCCATTGGTATGTCGCCGTTCTATGCTTTGTATGGGTATCATCCTTTATCTTTTGTGGATGTGATGTTTGGTGTTAGCAGGGCTCCGAGAGCCAAGATCTGGATCCAAGAGAGTCAGGATATCCTCCGAGCTCTCAAGGACAACATGGCCACAACACAGAATCAGCAGAAGCTGTATGCTGATAGGGGTCGGGTGGAGAGACAGTTTGAGGTAGGAGACTTGGTCTACCTGCGATTACAGCCATACCGACAGTCTTCACTTAAGCAGAAGGGGGCTGAGAAGCTTAAGCCCCGCTTTTATGAGCCATACAGGGTGATACGCAGGATTGGGCAAGTTGCATATGAGTTAGAGCTGCCCCAAGGCAGCAAGATCCATAACATTTTTCACGTATCATGCCTGAAAAAGGCATTGGGCCAGCAGGTGACAGTCACGGATGAGCTACCACCTACGGATGATGAGGGGCATCTGGTGTTGCAGCCAGAGGCTATTATTGACACCAAGGAGAGGCAGCTGCGGAGCAGGACGATCCGGGAATTCTTGGTGAGGTGGAAGAATTTGCCGAATGAGGATGCCACTTGGGAGGATGAGAAGATTTTACAGCATCCATCACTTCAGTTGCTTGAGGACAAGCAACATTTTGCCGGGGGAGACTGTAATATTCCTAATTAGCACCGCTAATTGGAATATTTGATTTTTGTATAGTTTTTCCGCCTATAGTTAATTAATAAATAAAAGTGAGAAACGGGGGGCTAATTCATTTAAATAAAATAAAGTGTTTCCCTAGTAGATGCAACGTTATAACTTAAGGGGGGAGCCTTGGGGGTCCACACCACGTATGAGAGGAGGCTCACGTAGCCTCTAGAAGCTTCTGCACAGGCCCATGAGGAGCACGTGGGAGAGAGAGGGACCACGTAGGTTTTTGAGGAGGGCCAGCGTTATAAAAGGAGGGAGAGCTATCTCATTTGGGCATTATTGATATTGTTGATGATATTGAGCTAGACTTCTGTCTACTTGAGCACGCTGGCTGTTTAGTCGGTCTGCAGCACTGTTTAGTGCGACTGAGTGTCTCCGGTCGGAGATCTCACCCTTGGCCCCCGGGGACTTCGAGTGCCTGCTCGGGCAAGGTTTTCCCCGCCCTTTTCACAGAGACGTGCTGTTTGCTCATGTGGAGCCGGGCTTTCATTGGTGACCCGTTGTGCCCCGGGGGAGAGTGACGCAGCTTCTTGTTAGGGTGTTCGTTGCGGGGTTTTTCTCACAGGAGATTCAAATGAGATCCTGTGGAGATTCACTTTACTGCTGGGAGATTTTCCAGGGAGTTTGTGGCCCTATTTCGCAGGTTTCATTTGGGGACCGCGCCTCGAGCCCTCGGAGGGACAACGTAATTCTTGAGGAGGGCTCCTCGGGTGATTTTCGGAGGGTCGACCATCTTTCATATGGTTTTCCGGGTTTTGTCCTAGGTGGTGAGTTCGAGTGTTCTACGTATTTTCGGTATCATTCCGGTAAGGACCGCCCCTTAGTTCCCATTTTCCACAGAAAGGGCCAATTTTTCCCAAAGAATGACGCAGTTTCTTGTAGCAGCCATTTCCTGTTTTTCTGAGAGGGTTCTTCACTTGCCTTGTGCAAGGATAGGTGTATTTATTCTGATTATCCATTGTATCTCATTATATTCTCAGATTAATAAAATGGCTTAGCATTCCCGGCATTTTTATGTGTATTTGCTTTATGTTCTATTTCCGGCATTTTCTATGTTGTCGTATGCTTGTATTGCTATCTATTTCCCTTGAGGGATATTACAGTTTGCATTTGTCGGATCTTCCAAACCAATGCAATAAGTTGTCCGCCGTTGGATGTGAGCAACTTTTTAACAGAGGTGGGCCCAGATGTATGTGCTGTGATGGTTCAATTATATAGTGAGAAATGGTGGGGGCCCGAAGGTTATTTTAATTCAAAGTCGTGGTATAAAGTCTGAAAGGTCTTTCATAAGCTTCGGGGTTGATATAAACTGTATTGTGTATGCAAAGGGATACTATGGGCCCAAGTGTAGTTACATGGAGTTTTTGATTTTAATATATGGTCTAAAGGTAAGCTACATGCCCGTGAAGTACCACATGTAGATTTGGTCTCATAACCAAGTCGAACGTTATTATAAGATAATGGTATTGATTTTATTGATCCAAAGGCCTTGAAATATGTTGTGGGCCAGACTTTTATGTGTAAGGAGCTATATGGTTATTTGGGGTTTAATAAAGTGCAGCGGGCCAGCATAATATTTGGGTGTGAAGTAAAGTCTTGACATGCGCTGAACGAGAGATGTGGGCCCAAGAGAAAGATAGGAAATTGTATGTGATGCGATGGTTGTTTGATAGCCAAATGTTAATATGTTACATGGCTAAGTCTATGCTGTGAGCGGAAGCGTTAAATAAACTATGGAGCCTGAAAGGTTATATAATTATATATATTAGTGCTGGGTTTAAGTCTGAGTCAAAGACTTAATAGAATGTTGACGGATGATATTATATGTGTAGTGTGGGACCCCATGTAAAACGGAAGAGTTCAATACATGTTTATTCTGAGAATCTTAACCCAAGCTGAAGGATATGTAAAAGCTGAAGCGGCAAAATATATATATGTAGCGCTTTATATACAAGGGACCAAGGTTACAATATAAAGCATATGTATTATATTCTTGTGCACGAGATTAAAAGAACAAAAGGTTCAATTGTTCGGGTTTAAAACAAACGAAGTATTATAAGGTGGGACCCTCACGAATCGCATCGAAGAAAAACGTAACAGCGTAACATGTTAATAAAAGTTCCGATTGCGATTGCGATAAAGAAGCGGACCCGATACATTATAATCGGTGATTCTCATGTGTTTGAGTTCCGGCTTAAATCACATCGGAACCATCGCATCGGAGGTGAAAGAGTGACGGACACATTGAAAGTTCTGATTGCGATTGAGCCATCGGATGATAGCCGTCGGGTTTGCTGAAGAATGGACGACGGATATGAGTCGTTTGATTACATGGTGGGGCCTTTGCTAATCGCATCGGAGAATTCCAATCACATCGGCGCAGTGAAGTGCAAGTGAACAGTGAACCATCGCATCGAAGAAAAGCAGAACATCATAACATACCATTGAAAGTTCCGATGCGATTCGGCGCAGTGAAGTGCAAGTGAACAGTGAACCATCGCATCGAAGAAAAGCAGAACATCATAACATACCATTGAAAGTTCCGATTGCGATCAATCGCATCGGAACCATCGCAAGAAGCGTAATCGCATCGGAGCATGAGAAAAGATCGATTAGTAGGACCGAAAAGGCATTTTATATATTAAAAGGGTCTATTATGATTATATCGCCGAGAGGCATTTGCATTATACAGAAGGGGCAGTTTATATGTTAAAAATGCCTTATTATTACACCGAGAGTTGATTTGCGTTATATAAAAAGCGCAATTAAATATATGCAGGAGTTACGCAACAGTAGTGAACAACAGAGCATACAGAGAGGAAAAAGACAGAGACAACTGCAGAAAAGACAACACACAGTGATCCAAAAAACTGAATGGGTTGATTTGTAATCCATATTGTAACTGAATGTAAACGTTTTTAATTGGTTTATATTGTTTGTGATGCACTGGCAAGTCTCCATAGGAAACAAAACTCCACTGTAAAACTGAAATTTGTACCAATCGCTGTAGCTTTTCTGAATGAACTGAACAAAGGAATGAGGAGGCAGAAAGTGAAGAGTCAGGGGTATTCACTTCGAATTCCCTGTGGAATACGAATAGACATGAGGCAAACTGTATAAAGGATATTACATTGATATGCAAAAAGAGGTTAGAGAATGCAGAGTATGAAGAATTGAGGCAGAGAAGATAAGAAGAAGAAGGAGCAGAAAGAGATGCTATAAGACAGATTTGAAGACTGGAGGACAACACAAAAGAAGGTACATAACAGAGTTGATATCCAAGGTAAATCAGCAAATGTTTTCTTTTGATCGAATGAGGAAGTTGGAGCTTCCCTATCAAGTTGTAGCTTGATAGATGTCAGTTGTAGCTGACTGAGATTGGAGCCTCTTGTAGGTTGGTGCTTGCAGAAAATTGAAGGGAGTTGGAGATTCCTTGCAAGTAGTAGCTTGCAGAATTGAGGTTGGAGCCTCCTGTAGGTTGGTGCCTACAGAAAATCAGTGGTGAGAGGGAGTTGGAGCTTGCCTTTGCATCACAACAATAATAAGATGTGGTTTTCTCCCTTTATGGGTTTCCACTTATATCTGCTGTCTCTGTATGTGATGCTCATATGTTGATATGGTCCATTCAATTTACTTAATACTTGCTGCTCTTATAATAAGTTTGCTGTCACATTACTTTAATACTTGCTGCTCACTTATAAAGATGGTTCACATACAAAGCTGATCATAAATTAAGTTGTAAATAAGCTTAATGAAAAGTTGTAAAAGATCATGAATGCATTAAACTGATTCACCCCCTCTCTCAGTTTAACTAAGGATTCAACAGGGGATACTTGTTCTATTATAATTTATCTTGTTTCTTTAGAGGTTTCCTATAAGATCTTGAGGGATATTGATCACCACAATTTGTTTCTTGCCTGGAAAGGAATTTGATTGGGGTACATTCTCTTTTCCGTGATTTCTGTTCGTTTCTAATGGATAGCTATGTTTGGGATTGAGAACTTTTCTTTGTTAGTTTGTGACTATAACATTTGTGCCTTTGGCAATCATTGCTCAGTTCTCTATATTTAAATTTGTGTTTTGTAAGGAGTTCAAATGTCTACTTGTTTTCCCTGTTTTTCCTTGAGCCTTTAAAATATGAGAAAAGTTTTTTCGTACTTCACATGCATTTGATGTCTTAATTTCAAGAGATCATCTAGGTCATGTTATCTCACTTGTTGCCAAGTTTGGTTGTTTTGTTTTTGCTTGTTGCAGATATCATATTTAGCATGTCTTTTATACACTGACTATGTCTTCAGGCTTCAAAATTTTTCTGATTATTTGCATTGCTTATCTCAGTGCAAGGGCAACTGATGAATATGAACTTGCTAGAAAAAAGGTAGCAGATTTTATCAATGCAGCAGGCTCCAGAGAAATTGTCTTCACACGTAATGCAACTGAGGCAATCAATCTAGTTGCATATTCATGGGGTCTCACAAACTTAAAGGCAGGAGATGAGGTGCGCCTTTCCCAATATTATTTGTTTGTTCATCTCTATCGACACCCTACCCTTTTCTGAGGCCTACTATTTTATTGTTCACTCCTAAAGGTTCTTGAGCAGTTCAACTTAAATCATTAGTTTCTTGTTTTCATTTTCTTTCTGAACCAAATACTCTATTATTTATAACATAATTATTTGTGGTGGTAATTGGTCAGTTTTGGGTGTTTATTATCAGAACTCACAATATTGCCCTAATGTTAATGTTACATGCAATGTTGAAAGTAGTAGGGGAGCAATAGTAATTGTAGATATTCAATATGAGTACAAATAAAATAATAAGCCTCTTTTGATTCTTTTATTTTTTATGAAAAGTGTGAGTGAAACCATTCTCGTCTTTTCATAGTGTATAAAATTGGGGAATTTAAAGTTGACGCATTCTTATCTTTTATTTGGTTATATAGGTAATCATATCAACAATTTCTTTTTATTGTAATATCTTTGGAATTGTACTATCGGAAACCAATTAGTTGTACAAGAATAAGATGTCCCCACAGCACAAAGAAGTTATGATATTATAATACTCTTAAAACTATATTTGAATCAGTCATTTAGCTACATTAGATTGAATAACCTGCTACAAAAAGTACTTGACTTTGTGACAGTATTATACAGGGATATGTCCTTGACGTTGGGGGATGTGTGTTATATTATTATTATTAGTGTAATGGAAGGTCAAAGGGCATATGCCCCTTCACCTTGTCACCAGTCAATATGTATAAAAGGAACTATCACGAGACTTGTTGTAATCAACATTCTATCAATCATTTATTATTCAATATTCTTTATTATATTTGCAGAAATCTTCTTCCAATTTTAGTATAAACAAGTCTCTTTATCCCATTTGGTATCAGAGCCAACAATTGGCCAATTTCATGGGTTTAAATCCCTGAATTTCTGAATCATACACACTGTTACTGCACCAATTAGCAGCCTCGGCAAGGTCCGATCAAGGTGCTAGGAAATAGGAGATACAGCCACTGTCACCTCAATACATTCTCTTCTCACTTTAGACGAACTCCTACAATGCCATGCAGGTATCCTAATCTACACACACTTCACCAACCAACCTTAAGGACCATTTGTAGAAACATTAAATATAATGAAAGTTAGGAGTTAGTAGAAACAAAATGCAAGGTCTAATATGTGAATGATAACTGTGGAAAATACAAACCAACACACAAAGCTTACTCAAAATACACAATAAATGGTTACCTTTGATGCTTAAGAGTGAGGGAAGGGTACATACACCAGCTGAGATGACTTATCCTTGATTAATACTCGATTTGTAACTTTATACAGTCCCTTTACTCCATTAAGGAGGCTGATCATAGGCTACACAAAGTCAGCTTTCACACAGTAGTTTTCCACCTCAACCACTGTTTACAAGCTCATCAACAATGTCTTCTAATAGTGGTTGTCACATCAACCAACAATGAACATAGGCTTCCAAACAAGCAGCGCACTCAATAATGAATTAACCACATACACTCACTGAACTTAGGGCATGCTAACATGCTGTCCAAAATTCACTTATGAACAAACTTCACACACATTACCTAGAAATCATTAACACTAACCACATACCTCTCTTCACATCCTCTGAACAGTTATGAAGAAAGCTCGGTCCTGTGCACATGAATGTCTGAGATTTTCGGCCCTCTTTAGGGCTCTTGCAACAGCTTCAGGGATGCCCTAACTCGGTCTGAAAAGGTTTTAATTTTATATAGCAAAATATGTATAATGCTTGCAACAATTACTACAATGTCCTTTTATTAGCCCAATGATAATTTCCACTTATTTTCCAATAGCAATCACATTAACCAGTAATCACATTGATAGTAAATATAGATAGAACATAAACAATAAATGCAGAAGACAAGCCAATACAAGAGAACACAAGAATTTGGCTCAAGCCAGGGAAAAACCCCAAGATGGGGAAAACCCTTGATCAATCCTTCTTATTATAAATATCAAATGTTCTGCAGAGAGAGAGAGATTACAATAATACAAAGTCAAAGTGAAAATTGACTTTCCAATTTGATGATCCAATAACATTGTCCAAAACAGCCCAGTCAAATCTGCAATTCTGTCCTCAGTGAACAGCAGTCAAATTCTGCCTAACCAGAAAGTCAACAATAGTCAAAGTCTGGTCAAACTCTTCCAAAACAGCTCGGTCAAAGGAGAGAGGAACTCGGCATCTCTTGCTGGTCAAATTCAGCTCAAAACAGTCAACAAATCAACAGTCAAATTCGGTCAACTTGTCAACCCTGTGGTCAAACAGGCCTGCGGTCAATGCAGGTCAAACAGCCCAGAATTCCTCGGTTCCTGTGCCAGTCAATGCGGCCTGGTCAAACAGAGTTAAACCCTCCAAAATCACAATAAAATCTGGTCAAGATCACCTCGGTCAATGCTGGTCAAACTTCAGCTGAAACAGAAAAGTCAATGACAGTCAAAGGAGCCTCCTGAAATCTGCACGCGTGAGAGAAAGACAGCTGCCCAATGAGATGTATGAACCAATCAGATAAGGAGAGAGAGAATGGTTGAGTTGAGATGGTGCCTAATGAGTTTTGAGGTCTGTCTTATTTATATGAATCTACGGGAGTCAAAAGACATGTCTCTTGGGCTTCATGAGCCTACATGATGGTGTGGCCATCCTAGATAACTTACATGTGTGGGCTTCACTTCAAAAACATATTTCTCCTTGTCCGATTTCAGTGAACCTTAGGTCAATTTTGGTCCTCTCGAAAAGAGGAATTCAATGCAATAATTATCTTCATCAAATGAGCTGTCCAAAGTGGAATTTGGCCCTAGTTGCACAATTTAACAACAGGTCTCCTATTTGCTGTGCAAACCTCCCTTGAAGACCCTTAAACTTCTGTGCTATTCCTTCAGGACCTGCGACCCTCATTCTAGCATCATCCCCTGACTTACGGCCTTGCTGTTCACGAGTTTCAGGGGTCTCAGGTCTTCTCTAAGGAACATAACAACTTCGGTCTTGTTAAACGAGTTCCAGTGACCATATTAGATCAAATCTTCGATGATCTATTAAAAAACAAAACGTATTTTCTGAGAGATCACTTGCTGTTTTGATATAAGTGACTGATGCAAGCTCTGAGGAATCAGTGGAAGATTCTTAGTGAATCTTTAATCTTGAATTTTAACTCAAACTAGGACTTAATAGGAATAGTCCAAGGTTTTTGATTTTACATGAATTTTGACCCTCCTGGATAGACATTCTCCTTACAGAAGTCTTGGATTTACAGCAGCAGTGTACTCAGATCTTCACCATAGATCAAGATACAGGATCATACCATTCAGATCAATACCACAAAGAAAAATTTCGGGCTTCATTAGCTGCCATTTCACAAGGTAAAGTCATAGAGGTTCGATCTTGAGCCACAAAGTTTCGTCCTTCTTTTTATGTCTGTTGACAGAACACAAAAGACATTCTCCTCTAGGGCTGCATATCTTACCTTCGCTCTGATACCATGTTGATTTTGAAGGTGTCTTTCAAACTAATAATTATTTTTGATATTTTCACATTCTTATTAACATTTCATCGTTCAATAATTACACGGAAAGACGTCAACCAGATGACATATTAGTACAATAAGATCATAAAGAGATAGTCGCACAAGAACACAAGAGATTTACCCTAGGAAACTCTCATGGGGAAAAACCCAACAACCTTTTTCAATAGAGAATTCTTTAACTCAACAGAGAGACATCTAACTAGGTCAAACCTGGTCTAAGGCTCACCCTCCTCGTCAAGTCAATCTGGATCAAAACATACTCTGATCTTTGCCTCTGAAATGCTGCCTGCTCTACTAGCCTCAGATCTCTGATCTTTGCTGTCTCTGATTCTTCCTCTGACCACAGATTTTGCTGCCTCAGAGTGCTAGATCTCTGCCTCAGACATACGAACTATCTGCTCTAAATGTGCAAGCTTTTTACCTTAGAAATGTGAGCCCTTTTGATGATGTCAATGCCTCAGACTTCCATGCCTTAGGTGATGCTCATATACTGCCTCAGAGCAAGCCAGAACAGAGAGTATAGAAGGTTGAATTGCTTGTCACAAACCTGAAGAATTTGTCTCAGACTATGCGAGCTACCTCAGATCATGCAAGCTGCCTCAAAATATGCGAGCTGCCTCAGACTATGTGAGCTGCCTCAGACCATCCCTTCACATGCTTCCATATGCTGCCTCAGAGATACAACGTTCTCTGCCTCAGACCTTGCGCATACACCTCTGAAGATGTGAGCTAGTTGCTTGGCCAGATCGGAGAGCGATTAGGCCCTTTATACAATTTTTCCCTTGGCTGAATGGACGTGTCTCTTGGATGAAGCCAACATGAATAATTAGAGGAACGTCCTGACTAGGAGGAGGCCGACCTTAATTTTGGAGCCAAAATCCTTAATTCAAAAATTTAAATTTCTTCCTTTGAAAGTCACAATGGGACTTTGACTCAAAATAATTTTCCTTTTGACTTTTAGCATTAAAATATGCTTTACAAATTCATAATGGCTCAAACATACATTATGAAGGCCGACCATAGTTACAAAATCAACAATTGTCAGGAAAGCAGTTGTTGTAATCCTTGATTTGCTGAAGAAATAATAAAATCCCTCATCTGCAGAGCTAGTTTTCCCATCCGGGGTTTTTCCCAGTGTTGCGAACATCTCGATAACATCCGGATTTTATCTCGAAATCACGATTTTTTGGCCTAGCCGCCTAGTCAATGTTTGCCGATTTTTAAAGATATTTTTATGTTATTTTAATTTTGCCGATGTTTGCTGATTTTTACCGATGTTTACGATTTTTTGGTTTTCTGGACCCTTGCCGATTTTATCCCGATGCCAATGTTCGTAACATTGGTTTTTCCAGGGATAATTTGTCCAAAGTATCAATGTCAAATTTTTATGTGTGCTACTTTCTCAGTCCCTGTGATTATTTATTTGTGAAATTGCAGTTGTGTTTTAATTCTATATTTGTTGTAAGTAATTTACATAAGACAAATAATCTGCAAAGATAGAAGATTAATAACCGATAATTGTAATAGATTTTTCACACAAAGAAACAAGAATCCAATCTTGCAAGTTGTTAGAGCAGGATGGCAAGTATATTGGGATGCAAATTTAGAAGTCAGTTTTATGGCATAGTGGCATCTCAGCGATAATCAGAGTAGTGCAGCATCACCATGGTGGTCTGTTGCAGGGATTGCTGATGATTGGTGGGAGAGGCACTATTTGGGAATTCATAGACTCCAGAGATGTTATGGTGCCAGTTGACATATGTTATGATAGAGAACCCCAATAGTTAGACCGTAGTATTCAAAACAGGCCGGTTTGAATTGGAAGCCGATCAAACCAACTGATTCATTAGCTAACTCAACCGAACCGGTAGAAAAACCTGGTTAGACCGCTCTCCTCCCTGGTTTTTTGGTCAAACTAGGCATAAACCGGTCGGTCCGTCATAAACCAACCAGTTCACTGCTAGGTCGGCTGCAGACCCACCAAACATGTTTTTTGTGGTTTGTGAGGTGGTTTTGAGTGAAACTAAGGGTTGTTTCCTTCCAAAAACAATCCATCCAAACCAATAAAAGCCTAAAGGAGGTCTCCCTCTCGTTTTCTTCACACATCTCATTTGGAGTTTTTGTGAGTGTCATTGGGAGCTTGGAGAGGGTTGAGTTTTTGCTAGAGTAGTCATCTCGGAGGCTTGGAGGTGGACTTGGAGTTATTTTTGAGCTGTTAGTGGAGTTGGCATCTTCAAGAGGAGGCTAACGGAGTTAGTTTGCATTTCCAGGTAAGGATTTTCACTTGAAAAAATCCATATTTCATTGTTGTCCATTTTTTTTTATGTGTTCTATCCTATCAAATTTCAAGTTCCACTGTTAGTTTTAAAGTCTTAAATTTTGTATGCTAAATATGCACCATTTTTCTCACAAATTTATCTTAGGTTTTCCATTTTACTTAGCTGCATCTTTTTTAATTTGCAGATTTCTTACATTGCAAATTTCAAATATTTCTAGCCACCACGCCTCCAAAGGCCAAGGACACTTCATGGTCTCATTGTGATGTGATTGATGGAAAAATGATATGAAAATTTTGCAATAAATCTATTGGAGGGGGGGGGGGGGAGGTTATTCTCAGGTTGAAACAACACTTGGATGGAGTAAGAGGCCAAGTAAAGCCATGTGATGCACTAAAGGAAGTTATAGGTATAGTTAGGGCGGAATGGGGGGGGAGGGGGGGTTATTCTCAGGTTGAAACAACACTTGGATGGAATAAGAGGCCAAGTAAAGCCATGTGATGCACTAAAGGAAGTCATAGGTACTATTGGGGCAGAATACCTTGCCAAGTTGGAGAAGTTTGAGGAGAATATGGCTAGGGAAAAGGCTATCCAAGAAGAAATTGCAAGGAAGAAGGAAATCTTACAAGCCATGAAAGATGGCAGGTATGATGATTTTGAGATTCAAGACTCCTATTCTATCTTTTCCACCATTGACCCCTTTCACTATGCTTCTCTTGCACTTGGGTCTTATCATCAAGGCCAACAATCTAAAGGAAAAAAGAGGATGAACATCTAGAGTTATTTCTCAACCTTTGCTAATCCCACTTCCTTTCAACCAAGTCTAACTCAATGTCAACCCACTTGGATGACCATTGGAAAAAGCAATGCAAAGAATCTTCTTTTCAATACATTGGGCGATGGTGGTATGATGCAAATATCCCATTTAATGCTGCCCGCTCACCTTATCACCAAGTTATGTGGGACTCTGTTATAGTTGCAGGAAAGGGCTTCAAAGGCCCTAGTGCGTTGAAAAATGTGTAACTAGGTTCGGTCTTCATAAATATGAAATGTACTTTTGATTCTTGTAAATTTTAAAATGAAAGAAAATTGTTATTATTGTTTTTGGAGCATTGGTTTCATGCTCAAGGTGTTTTGTTTTATAGGTCAAGCACCCATTGAGTGCTTCTATTGTTTGTCTTAGGTGAAGAAGTCAAAAGAGTCATTGTCATAAGTTGAAGATCCCATCAGGCACATTGTTACTTGTAAAGAAAATTATTTTTGTCATTAAAAGTGTCGAAATACCCTCCAAGACCAAGTCGGTTTGGCAGCTGGCAAGTCGGCCTAAAAAGAAGAACCACATCCACCTTAAAGAGCCTAGATAAAGGAGGAAACTCGACCTCCTTAAAGTACACTCATCCATCACTCATTCTAGTGAAGGAGGAAGAAGAAGGTAGCAACGAAGGAAGAAGATGAAAAAGACTTTTGTTTGGGTTATTTCTCTCTCACACGTGCAAAGGACTAAGGTTTCTACAACATATCTAGGGTATTTCATTTACAAGTTCGATCTTGGAGAAAATAAGACAAGAAGGTCAAGTGAAGGTCACTAGAGGTCACCCTTAAGCTTCAGAAGTCAAAGAAAGCCAAGCGAAGGTTTAAGGAGGCCTTGGAAGGCAAATCGAGGCTCACACGTGTGGCAACAACAGTTGCAGGAGGGCCGAATATTTCAGGTCTGCAGTGGAGGCCAAAATTCTGCAGCAAAAGGTCGAAGTTGTGCTACTAGAAGAGATTTGACTAGGTTTTGACTCGATCAAGGATAACACATCATCTGGAGAGGTTGGTCTTGGTCTTGGAGGTTATTGGTCTGAGTCTAAAGTTTTTGGAATTCGTCAATTGAAGAATCTATAAGGAAGAGAAGATATTTGCGGATTTTCATCTCAAGTGGAGAGATTTTGGCCTTGGTTTGCAGCCTATATTCTGTGTTCTCGTTCTTCTTGTTTTGGTAGCTGTTTGATGATATACAAACATAATAATAAGAAATACAACTAATAAGTAAAAATATATCACAAACAATATTCAACTAAAAATAAATCTCTCAAATTATTTCCCTTAAGATTTCTCAACATGGTTTCAAGCTAAGGTTCGCCGAGGGCATCATGAAGATCACTACTAAATTGAAGAAGTTTCTCAAGAATTGTTCAAAGGTAGCAATCCATCTCAAGAAAGGTATCAAACAAGTATGGAATCTCCTATTTATTCCAGAAGAAGAAAGGACCAAGACAAAAGATGAATGGACTTTTCTCAACACTCATAGGCACATTCCAAGATGAGAGCATTTAGGTAATCGACAGTGGAGCATCAAGACACATGACTAGTCATCACAAGCAACTAAAAACTCTATCAAAAAAAAAATCCTCCTACTCAGTGGAACTTGGAGATAACAAAAGATAAATCTGTTGTCACTTCCTAACCCTCAAGGTAAATCTGTTGTCACTTCCAAATGTTTGTATAAGATTAAACATGGTGCAGATGGTAGTATTGAAAAATATAAGGCTAGATTTGTAGCTACAAGATTCTCTCCATGTAATATTTCTAATTAGCGGCAGCTAATTCGAATATTCGATTTTGTTCAGTTTTGCTATCTATAGTTTATAAATAAATAAAAAGTGAGTGGAGAGGGTCTTACTCACTTAGATGGAATAAAACACCTTCCTAGTAGCACAACGTTGTGACTTAAGGGGGCGCCAAGGGGGCCAAACACCACGTAGAGAAGGGGGCCCACGTACACTCTAGAAGCTACTGCGCAGATAAGGATGAGCACGTGGAGGAGAGAGAGGTTACGTTGGGGTTTTGGAGGGAAACCAACGTTATAAAAGATGGAGGAGCCTTCTCATTTGATTCATTCTAGAGTTGATGATATTGAGCTAGACGTTTGTCTTCTTGAGCACGCTGGTTGTTTAGCCTGTTTGTAGCACTGTTTAGTGCATTGAGTGTCTCTAGTCGGAGATCTCGCCCTTAGCCTCGGGGGACTTCGAGTGCTTGCTCGGGCAAGGTTATTTCTTCAGTATTTTGTGAGAGGTTTTGTTGTTTGGGTTTGCTGCGGAGCTGGGCTTTTTTAGAGATTGCGCAGTCACTGGGAGAGAGGACGCAGTCCATTTGGAGGTGCTCCGGATCGGGATTTCTGCAGGAGATTGAGCCGAGATTTTGAGCAGAGGATCAGCCTTTGCCAGTAGGAGGATTTTGGGGGAGTTTGAGGCAGTGTTTCAGCTATTCTCATTTATCCTCTGCGCAGAGCCTTGGAGGCCAGCGTAATTCCCTGAGGAGGTATTTTCTGGTGGTTTCCGGGGTTGGCTATTTGTGATATGGTTTCTGGGTTTTGTCCGGGTTTGTGAGTAGAGGAGGTTTGCAGATTTTTAGCTCATTCCGGCAAGGGGATCAGCCCCTAGTCTTCAGTTCATTCCAGCAGTAGCAGCTACACGACAGTTTTCCAACAACTAGGACGCAATTCAGAGAGCAACCAGTTCCTGTATATTCTGAGAGTTTTTCTTCACTTGCCTTGAGCAAGATTAGGTGCCATCACTTTGATCACCTATTGTACTTCATTATCTTTCTCAGATTAATAAAATGGCTTAGCATTTCCTCTCTATGTTTCTAGATGAGTTGCCGTATTTGCCGTATTTCCTTTCTATGCTGTTGTATGTCTGCTACACTGTTATTTTTTATATATCCTTGAGCATTCTAGTTCTATACCACTTGGTGCGTTTATCTTTCACTCTTAGACAGAGTCTGGAAAGGGCCAGGTAGCCTCCGGATCTCGTCCTCTTTTCAGAGGCGGAATATCCGGTAAATGCCCTCCCAGTCCATCTCTGGTTGGAGTTTCTTAGTGTTTTTATTGAGTCCTCTGTCACTAGTATAGTCCCTTATTATTGTTAGTGTAACCCCCTTATTGTTATTATTGTACCCTTGTAACCCCATTTTGTTATTATTTTGCCCTTAAATTATTATTGTTAGGTCGGCTAGGATTACATTGTGGCCCACTAGGATTACATTATGGCCCCATGGACTCCTATATATAGAAAGGAGGTTTTGTGAATTGTATCATCCAAGAATTGTTCATTTATGTAATGAATTGGAGGTTGCCCCCTCGAAGTGGCTCATTTCTAAGGCGTTTACATCTCTTTTCTTCTATTTTTGGAGCTGGTTACACAACATTGGGCATCAGAGGTTTGGATTCTAGGGTTTCGCTGCTCCAAACAGGTCATCGTGGCATTTTCGCTATAACTTTTTTTCTACGAAGTTTCAGAAGCTGAAATTTTTAGGGTGCGAAGAAAAAATCTTGAGGAAGCCTGTGTAAACATTTCAGAGTTTGGTTCGCAATAATTTCGGAGATATCATCTGTGGAAGTCAGGTATTTTTTCAGGCTCCTAAACAGGTCATCGTGGAATTTGCGCTATAAATTTTTTTCTACGAAGGTTTAGAATCTGAAATTCATATGGTGCGAAGCTGAAATCTTGAGGAAATTCATCAAAAAATTTCAGAGCTTGGTTCGCAAAATTTTTAGAGATATGATCTGTGGAAGGTAGTGCTTTTTCAGGCTCCTGAATTTCATCTTAAAGAGGTGATCGTGGGAAAAGTTCAATAACTCTCTCTCTGGAGATTGGATTGGAGTGACGTCAAAATTGGTCGCAAGTGCACGGCCTGTAGTTTATTGGCTATCAATTTTAGAGACAAAGGACAAAACAGTGACACGTGGCAAGTCGTACAAGTTCGCTCTACTGAACCAGTCCAGAATTAGGTCATTGTGGGAGATTGGACACAACTTTGTATTGGAGAATCCAAATAAGGTCAGACCTGTGGCATTTGAAAGAAGCTTCAGAGGGCTACTACAGGGCTGAATTTCAGATATCGAAGATTTTCAATTACATAGATAATTCAATTTCAATATCGAGCTCCTCAAAGCTAGTAAAAGGTGTGTATTTTTTTCCCGAATTGCATAAGTCTTGTTTGAAGAATAAAGTTGAATTGATTCCAAGGGCATCTTGTAGAATAGATATCAATATTGGATTCTAAAATGGCCCCAAAAAAGAATTCAACACCCATTAAGCCTTCAGAAGGCTCTACTATGACTCATGAAGATGAAGAATTGCAACATGATCTATCAAAATTACAAGAGCAAGTGCAACAAATTTCACTCTCACAAAAAGCAACAAAAAATGAAATGGAAGTTTTGAAGAAAGGCATGGAAGTGAAGATGGACAGTTTGAAGAAAGGCATGGAAGCTAAAATGGATGGCGTGGAAGTGACGATGGACGGTTTGAAGAATGACATGAAAGACAACATGGAAAACATGAAGAATGATCTAAAAGAATACATGGAAGGCTTGATGACAAGCTTAAAACCAGAAATGATTCCTAATGGCGGAAATATAGGAGAAGAACCTTCTGATGAGAACAAAATAAATGTTAATCATGATTTCATAAACTCGAATGTTGGCAGGAAGAACCACCATATTCCAAAAATGGATATGAGGAAGTTTGATGGAAAGGATCCTGTAACATGGATACTACAGATGGAGCAATATTTTGATCTCCATAATGTGCAAAACACACAAAAGGTACGCATTGCAACTTTACATTTAGAACAAAATACATTTGTAAGGTATCGATGGCTTTGCTCCCGTAAAAAAATTGTCACTTGGTCAATTTTTACGGAGGAAATGATAGCACATTATGAGGATACAAAGAGCAACACCTTCTTTAGCCAATTGATAAATCTCAAACAAAAGGGTTTAGTGGGGCAGCACATTGAGGACTTCCAAAATTGAATATAAGGGTAACTGATATTCCAGAGGAACACAGGATTGATCTCTTCATAGGCACTTTAAAGGATAACATCCAACATGAAGTTCGCGTTTTGGAACCCGATTCATTGGAGAAGGCATTCGGGTTGGCAAGAAAAGTTGAATGTAAAATTATGGCGACAAGGAAGCCTACCACTCAATTATATAAAGAAGGAAGTGTTACTACACCTAGATTTCCACAACCTACAAGGTTGACACCACAAAAATTGGAAGAAAAAAGAGAAAAAGGGCTTTGCTACAGTTGTGATAGCAAATACACTAAAGGTCATAAGTGTGCTGAGAAGAAATTATTTTACATAGATTGTGAAGAAGAAGAAGAAAATGAACAAGAGGAGGATATACACCAGGAACCACCCCTAGAAGAGGAAGAAATGAATCCGACCATATCGTGTAATGCACTGGCAGGAATTACCACTCCTCAAACTCTCAAGATAGAAGGACATATCAAGAAGAAAAAGATAATAGTGTTGATTGATTCAGGTAGCACCCATAATTTTATTCATTGTAAGGTAGCCAAGGAATTAAATTGTTTCCTATACCCAGCACCAGAATGTCAAGTGATGGTTGCAAATGGAGGAACTATAAATTTTTCTGGAAAATGCCATAATATCAAGCTAACCATGGGGGAATATGTATTGACTAGTCCAATGCTTTCCATTCCTATGGGAGGTGCTGATGTTGTACTAGGAGTACAATGGTTACAATCTTTGGGGACGGTAGCTTTTAATTTTAAAGAACTTTTCTTGAAATTCTTTTCAGAAGGAAAGGAAGTCGAACTACGGGGTATTGAAGGGAAGCCAGGAAGGATAATAAGCTCTAATGGCATGACAAAGCTTCTAAAGAAAGAACAACGAGGAGTAATTGCACAATTATGCTCACTAGAAGTTCCAACATCAAAATCATCTATTTCTGCAGATCTCCAACAAGTCTTGGACAATCATTCCAAGGTGTTTGAAACTTCCAAAGGACTCCCACCTATTCGTGATCATGATCATGCTATTCATTTGATTCCAGGAAGTGTTCCTCCAAACATCAGGCCTTATAGATATCCTTACGTCCAAAAGAGTGAAATTGAACGTATGATTGCAGAAATGTTAGAGGCGGGTATAATTCAACCTAGTCAAAGTTCTTTCTCTGCTCCTGTAGTATTGGTACACGAAGGATGGATCATGGTGAATGCTTCCGGATTATAGGGAGCTCAATAAGCTCACCATTAAAGATAAATTTCCCATTCCTGTGATTGATGAATTATTGGATGAATTACATGGAGCAATTTATTTTACCAAGTTGGATCTTCGTTCAGGATATCATCAAATTAGAATGAAGACTGAAGATATTCCAAAAACAGCATTTCGAACTCATGAGGTCATTATGAATTTTTGGTCATGCCTTTTGGCCTTACCAATGCACCTTCTACATTTCAAGGGTTGATGAATTCCATTTTCAAACCCTTCCTTAGAAAATTTGTGCTAGTATTTTTTGATGATATACTAATCTACAGCAGGTCTTGGAAGGATCATGTTGAACATGTTGGCAGGGTGCTCAAACTATTACAGGAGAAACAATTATATGCAAAAAAATCCAAATGTTTCTTTGGAGTACAAGAGGTGGAATATCTGGGTCATATTGTATCTCACGAGGGTGTTAAAGTAGACCCTAACAAAATTAAAGCCATTAAGGAATGGAAAGTCCCCACAACCATAAAGAAGTTGCGAGGATTTCTCGGGTTAACACAGTATTATCGCAAGTTTGTTAAGAATTATGGAAGAATAGCAGCACCTCTAACAACATTATTGAAGAAAGATGCATTTTCATGGACTCCTGAAACAACTAAGGCCTTTGAACGTCTTAAAGAGGCAATGTGCCTAGCACCGGTCTTAGCTACACCAGACTTCACAAAAACCTTTATTGTGGAATGTGATGCCTCAGGAAATGGAATTGGTGCAGTTTTAATGCAGGAAGGAGGACCCATTGTTTTTGAAAGTCGTCCAATCAAAGGAAAGTATTTACAGAAACCTATTTATGAGAAGGAAATGTTAGCAATACTACATGCACTAAAGAAATGGCGAACTTACCTAATGGGAAGACACTTCAAGGTAAAAACTGATCATGATAGTCTTAAACACTTTTTGGAACAAAGACTATCGTTAGAAGAACAACAAAAATGGGTCACAAAGATGTTGGGTTATGACTTTGAAATAATCTACAAAAAAGGAAAGCTTAATGTTGTTGCAGATGCACTCTCAAGAAAGAATGAAGAGGTGGAAGCATTGCTTTGTGCCATTTCTATTATCCAGCCAGATTGGATAACCAAAGCAAGAGATGAATGGAAGAAGGACAAAGATGTATGGACACTCATTCAAAAGTTGCAGCAAGATCCTAGTACATCTGATACACTTAGTTGGAAAAATGATTCCTTATGGTACAAAGATCGCTTATATCTTTGTAAGAATTCCCAACTAAAACAAAAGATTCTTCTGGAATTGCACACTTCTCCTTTAGGGGGACACTCAGGATTTTTAAAAACTTACCACAGGGTGAAGAAAGAATTTTTTTGGGATGGCCTTAAATCTGATATTCAAAATTTTGTGGCGGAATGTTTGGTTTGCCAGCAGAATAAAGTGGAAACAATTAAGACCCGAGGACTTCTACAACCTTTATCCATTCCAAGTCAACGTTGGGAGGAGATTTCAATGGATTTTATCACAGGTTTACCTAAGTCCGAAGGAAAGAGTGTCATCATGGTGGTAGTTGATAGACTTACCAAGTATTCACACTTTTGTGCATTATCTCATCCATTTAAAGCAAGTACAGTTGCTACTACATTTATGGACAGAATTCAAAAGCTACATGGAAGCCCAAGAGTTATTGTGAGCGATAGAGATCCCATTTTTACTGGAAATTTTTGGACGGAGTTATTTTCTTGTTTGGGTACTCAATTAGCTCATAGCTCATCTTATCATCCTCAATCGATGGTCAAACTGAGATAGTAAATAAATGTTTGGAAGGATATCTTCGTTGTTTTGTATCTGATAAACAAACACAATGGGTCAAGTGGTTACCTCTCGTTGAATGGTGGTATAACACTTCCTTCCATACTGCAGCAAAAATGACCCCATTTATGGCACTTTATGGATATGATCCACCATCCATCACATCATATTTAAGAGAAAATTCGAAGGTTCAAGCAGTGGAAGATCACATCGAGCATCAGCAAGAAGTTCTCCAACTCTTAAAGGATAACCTGAATTTGGCACAAAATCGAATGAAACAACAGGAAGATCAACATCGCAGCGAGAGAAGTTTTGATGTAGGAGATTGGGTAATTTTACGGCTACAACCATACAAACAAATGTCCCTCAAGCAAGCTAAGAAGGATAATAAATTATCGCCAAAGTAATATGGTCCTTACAAGGTGTTGCAAAAGATTGGTACTATGGCATACAAATTGGAGCTTCCTGCTTCTTCGCGAGTACATCCAGTTTTCCATGTTTCATGCTAAAAGAAGGTTATAGGTGAAAATCTTCCAGTTCAAACAATATTGCCAGAACTTGATGAGGAAGGAAAAATCATATTGGAACCAGAAGCGGTCATGGAAACAAGAACTCGACAACTACGGAATCGATCAATTTCAGAGTATCTCATCAAGTGGAAGAGCTTACCCACTGAAGATTCTACATGGGAGGATGATAATTTTATACAGAAGCACCCAGAGCTACTCAAGCGTTGAGGACAACACTTTTTTGAAGGAGAGGGGCATGTTAGGTCCCTATATTACTAGTATAGTCCCTTATTGTTATTAGTGTAAACCCCTTATTGTTATTATTGTACCCTTGTAACCCCCATTTTGTTATTATTGTGCCCTTAAATTATTATTGTTAGGTCGGCTAGGATTACATTGTGGCCACTAGGATTACATTATGGCCACATGGACTCCTATATATAGAAAGGAGGTTTTGTAAATTGTATCATCCAAGAATTGTTCATTTATGTAATGTATTGGAAGTTTCCCCCTCGAAGTGGCTTATTTCTAAGGCGTTGATATCTCTTTTCTTCTATTTTGGGCGGTTGCCACAACCGGTTTAGAGATATCCCCCGAAACGAGGATGTCAATACAGTGGTAGCGAGGCATAGTTATACTCGGCTGTGGTCTATGACATTGGGGAAGAGACCATATGGCTGACCTAGAGCAAAGTCGAAGTGATGGCGTAGGTTGGAGAGCACCCTCAGAGGGGAGACGGTGTTAGGGTGGTGGACACGAACGGGGAGGGCATGTATTGGGTGCGCGAAAGTAGAGGCCGATGGTAGATAAATACAGAAGCAGTTTGAGGAGGCACTCCTCAAATACTTCTGATTTAGCAGACAGATTGAGAGTGATGAATTCAAAAGTTCTAAACTGTGAAGAGCTAGGCAGCGTGAAGACTTACGGAACAAATTAGGAAGGTCAAGTACATTATCATTGCGGAGCATAGTGTTACTTGATGTGATACTCCTCGGCGATGGCTTCACATGAAGGGGCTCCTACCATGCCCACTTTCTTGGGAGCAGACACAGGGGCAGGAGCCCAACAGGAGGCAGAGCCCCGACACATGGGCGAGTATTTTGCAGAGTATCAGGCATATGGCAGGAGTTCAGGGATGCTCTCTCATTCCGAGATTTTGTTCAGCTGCAGCGGGTCAGTAGACCCCGAGACCATTATAGAGGGCACAGGCATTATCATGATGGAGATAGCCACCACACATCTAGTAGATTCCATTTGCCTACGTTTGATGGGTCATCAAACAGTTCGGCAAAGTCTTGGGTGGAGAAGTTGGACATCTATTTCCTGGTTAACTAGATGTCGGAGACAGAGACCATCAAGGTGGCGACATTACATTTGGATGGTGAGGCCCAGGATTGGTGGTTCCATGGGATGGTCACACTCGGACACTCTACAGTGACGACGTATGCTGAGTTTACCAGGAGATTGATGGAGCGATTTGACCGGAGAAATCCGGAACAACACTTTGTTGAGCTGACGAGGCTCAAGTAGACTGGGAGCCCAGAGACATACGTTGCAGATTTCTTGAGGGTTCAGTGATGGTGCCAGATCTATCTGCGGCACGGATGATCTATATGTTTGTGGAGGGGTTAGCAAAGCCACTTCGGGGTCTAGTTGGATCTACTAGACCAGCTACACTCTAGGACGCTATTAGCAGGACCAGGGATTTACAAGATGCATTGCCCAGGACTCGGACACCTTACCCCGGAGATGGAGTTTCTAGCTAGAAGGGGAAGGATGTAGGGATTCGCCTCCAAGGGAATGGGGCAGATCAGATAGATGATGCCGAGAGGGAGGGGAGTTGAGGAAGAGCGAGGTGACAGCTGCTTGTCGGGAGCGAGTATTTGAGACATAGGTGTCTTTCTTTGGCCAAAGCACCTTCATTGAGGTCTTCTCAGACGTGGCAGGGAAGAGTGGAGGAGGATGAGGAGGTAGGAGATGGTCGAACTGACCCGGGATCGGTGCCGCCTCCACCTCCGGGGACGGGAGGTGCAGCCCACCCACGGGAGGACCCCTTGCAGCTTTGCGGGGAGTTCGAAAGATCTGACATTGCGCGTACGAAGGACAGAGTACATGCTGGCCATTGGTAGCATCAGTTTGGTTGACGGTGGGGCAACCCACAATTTCATTGATGCGCAGATGGTCGAGCGGAGAGGTATACCGACCGAGAGTTTTGACGGTTTTTCAGTTTTGGTCCCAGGAGCCCAGACGATGCAGTGTGCCCAGTATGTTCCAGAGTTAGCAGTGACGATGGGTACTTACAATGTGACTGATCACTTGTTCGTGGTCAACATACCAGATACCACTGTGGTACTGGGTGGTCAGTGGCTGATTAAGCTGGGGAAGGTCACCACGGATTGGGAGTCCTTAGAGATGGAGTGGGATGACAATAAGACCAGGAAGCATGAGAAGATCTACGGGATGCATACTTACCCACCTCAAACAGTTTCGGCACACCAAATGGAGGCAAACTTCTGGAAGGGAAACATAGAGTGGGTGGTTAAGTTGCGGGAATCAGAGGCAGAGACCACCGGTCGAGAAGTTCATCCGGATATACAGGCCATCCTTGACATGCATGATGTAGTGTTTGGGGATATACCACCAAGTCGGCCACCGGACCGAGGGTTTGAGCACACCATTGAGCTTGAGCAGGGTATTCAGACGGTGATCACTACCCCCTATAGGCATCCCAAAGCCTATCGGGATGAGATTGAGCGGGCCATTCAGGAGTTTTTGGCTTTCAGGCACATCAGACCGAGCACGAGTCTGTTTGCTTCTTCCGTGTTGTTGGTGAAGAAGAAGGACGGCACCTTGAGGATGTGCATTGACTACAGGGCCCTGAACAAGAAGACTTTGAAGAACAGGTACCCTATACCCAGGATCGACGAGTTGATGGATGACCTGAGAGGAGCTAAGTTCTTCTCGAAGATTGATTTGAGATCGGGGTACCATCAGATTCGTGTGAGGGAACAGGACACTCCCAAGACCGCCTTCAGGTGTCACTACGGGCACTTTGAGTTTTTGGCTATGCCTTTTGGGCTGACCAATGCACCAGCCACCTTTCAGTCTTGCATGAACCATATCTTCCGCAGTCATCTGAGGAAGTTTGTATTGGTCTTCTCCGATGATATACTCATATATAGCAGGACTTGGGAGGAGCATCTCCAGCATATAGAGGCAGTACTACGCATCTTGGAAGAGCAACAGTTCTATGCTAAGCTCTCCAAGTGTGAGTTTAGGATGACGGAGATGTTGTATTTGGGTCACATTATTGGAGTGGATGGAGTGAGGGTCCATGAGGAGAAGATTAGAGCCATCAGAGATTGGTCGGAGCCGAGGAATGTGACGCAACTTCGAGGGTTCATTGGGATAATAACTACTATTCTGGGGCTGTTGATGGAGGGTTCTCCTGGCTCTGCCTCTAGTTGTGAAAGGGGGCATTCGGTCGGCGGTGAGATACGAGCATATGAACTGATAGGCTCAAGGAGGTGATGAGTAGCTGCCCCGTGCTTGCATTGCCGGATTTTACGCAGCCATTTGTCTTGGAGTGTGATGCGTCGGGAGAGGGGATCGGCGCAGTATTGATGCAGGGGGGACACCCTATAGCCTTTGAAAGCCGGAAGCTCCTTCTGCATGAGAGGTTGTATTCTATATATGACAAGGAGATGTTGGCCATCATGCATGCCCTTAAGCCCAAGTCGACGATATGCAGTGAGAACGGAGTTCGGGAGGATGATCTGGCAGCTCAGTTCTTTGGAGCGAAGCAACCTAGAGCTGACGAAGTGGATCAGTAAGATCCAAGCATATGACTTTGACATTGAGTATGTCAAGGGTAAGAATAACGTGGTAGCAGATGCCCTTTCACGTAGACCAACCACGTTATCTCTTATGAGCTTGGATACAGATTGGAGGGCTCGACTTTTAGTGGAGTACTCCAAGGACAGATTTACATGTGAGGTGCTGGATGGACAGGTGGCAGATGATAGGTACAGGGTGGTTGATGAGATCATCTACTATAGGGACAGGATCTTCTTGACTGAGGGATCTTAGCTTAAGAAGATACTCCAGGCATCACATGATTCTCCATTGGCAGGCCATCAGGGGTTTACCAAAACCTACAGGGCCATTAGAGAGAGGTTCTCATAGAAGGGCCTCAAGGAGGACGTACTCCAGCACATCAGGGAGTGCGATGTTTGTTAGAGGAACAAGGGGGAGATGAGCCATCTTGCAGGATTGTTGCAGCCTCTTCCCATTCCGGAGGGGAAATGGGAGAGCATATTGATGGATTTCATGACAGGGTTGCCCATGGTGCAGGGCAAGGATTGTATCTTTGTCGTCGTTGACCGGCTAACAAAGTATGCGCACTTTTTCGCCATATCCGCACATTGCACAGCAGCACAGGTGGCCGAGCTGTTCTTCAGAGAGGTTTTCAGGCTGCATGGTCTTCCTAAGACCATCATCAGTGACAGGGACAACCATTTCATGGGCGGATTTTGGCAGGAGGTTTTCCGACTGGTGGGTGCGGAGTTGACACTGAGTACTAGTTATTACCCACAGACGGATGGACAGACGGAGATAGTTAACAAGTGGCTGGAGGGCTACTTGCGTAACTATGTTGGTGGGCAGCAGCGAGCATGGTTGAGATGGTTGCATTTGGGGGAGTACTGCTACAACATGACATATCACATGTCCATTGGTATGTCACCGTTTTATGCTTTGTATGGGTACCATTCCTTATCTTTTGTTGATGTGATGTTGGGTGCTAGCAAGGCTCCTAGAGCCAAGATTTGGATCCAAGAGATTCAGGACATCCTCTGAGCTCTCAAGGACAATATGGCTACAACACAAAACCAGCAGAAGCTGTATGCCGACAGAGGTCGGGTGGAGAGATAGTTTGAGGTAGGGGACTTGGTCTTCCTACGATTACAGCCATACCGACAGTCATCGCTGAAACAGAAGGGAGTTGAAAAGCTCAAGCCTCGCTTTTACGGGCCATACAGGGTGATACGCAGGATTGGGCAGGTTGCGTATGAGTTGGAGCTGCCCCAAGGCAGCAAGATCCACAACGTTTTCCATGTATCCTGCCTGAAGAAGGCGTTGGGGCAGCAGGTGACAGTGACAGAGGAGCTACCACCTACGGATGATGAGGGGCACTTGGTGTTGCAGCCAGAGGCCATTATTGATACCAGGGAGAGGCAGTTACGGAGCAGGACAGTCCTGGAATTCTTGGTGAGGTGGAAGAATTTGCCGGATGAGGATGCCACTTGGGAGAGCGAGAAGATTTTGCAGCATCCATCACTTCAGTTGCTTGAGGACAAGTAGCATTTTGCCGGGGGAGACTGTAATATTCTTAATTAACGATAGCTAATTGGAATATTCGATTTTGTTCAGTTTTGCCGTCTATAGTTTATAAATAAATAAAAAGTGAGTGGAAAGGGTCTAACTCACTTAGATGGAATAAAACACCTTCCTAGTAGCACAACGTTGTGATTTAAGGGGGAGCTAAGGGGGCCAAACACCACGTATAGAAGGGGGCCCACGTACATTCTAGAAGCTACTGCGCAGATAAGGATGAGCACATGGAGGAGAGAGAGGCTACGTTGGGGTTTTGGAGGGAAACCAACGTTATAAAAGATGGAGGAGCCTTCTCATTTGATTCATTCTGGAGTTGATAATATTGAGCTAGACGTTTGTCTTCTTGAGCACGCTGGCTGTTTAGCCTGTCTGCAGCACTGTTTAGTGCATTGAGTGTCTCCGGTCAGAGATCTTGCCCTTAGCCCCGGGGACTTCGAGTGCCTACTCGGGCAAGGTTATTTCTTCAGTATTTTGTGAAAGGCTTTGTTGTTTGGGTTTGCTGTGGAGCTGGGCTTTCATAGAGACTGTGCAGTCACTGGGAGAGAGGACACAGTCCATTTGGTGGTGCTCCGGATCGGGATTTCGGCAGGAGATTGAGCCGAGATTTTGAGCAGAGGATCAGCCTTTGCCAGTAGGAGGATTTTGGGGGAGTTTGAGGCAGTGTTTCAGCTATTCTCATTTAGCCTCTGCGCAGAGCCTTGGAGGCCAGCGTAATTCCTTGAGGAGATATTTTCTGGTGGTTTTCGGGGTTGGCCATTTGTGATATGGTTTCTGGGTTTTGTCCGGGTTGGTGAGTAGAGGAGGTTTGCAGATTTTCAGCTCATTCCAGCAAGGGGATCAGCCCGTAGTCTTCAGTTCATTCCAGCAGTAGCAGCTACACGACATTTTTCCAGCAGCTGGGACGCAGTTCAGAGAGCAGCCATTTCCTGTATATTCTGAGAGTTTTTCTTCACTTGCCTTGAGCAAGATTAGGTGCCATCACTCTAATCACCTATTGTACTTCATTATCTTTCTTAGATTAATAAAATGGCTTAGCATTTCGTCTCTATGTTTCTGGATGAGTTGCCGTATTTTTCGTATTTCCTTTTTATGCTATTGTATGTCTGCTGCACTGTTATTTTTTATATATCCTTGAGCATTCTAGTTCTATACCACTTGGTGTGTTTATCTTTCACTCTTAGACAGAGTCTGGAAAGGGCTAGGCAGCCTCCGGATCTTGTCCTCTTTTTAGAGGCGGAATATCCGGTAAATGCTCTCCCAGTCCATCTCTAGTTGGAGTTTTCTGTGTTTTAGAGATATCCCTGAAATGGGATATTCAATCCAAAAGAGGGAATAGATTATGATGAAATTTTTGCACTTGTTGCTCGATATACTACTATTCGATCTGTTGTTACCTCCGTTGCTAGCCAGGGATGGAATCTTCACCAAATGGACGTGAAAACTACTTTCTTGCATGGCTTCCTCAAGGAAGAGGTATTTGTGGAACAACCATAAGGATTTGAAGAGCATGACAAAGAAACTCATGTATGCAGACTAAAGAAACCCTTATATGGGCTGAAGCAAGCTCCAAGAGCTTGGTATGCTTGCATTAATAGCTACTTGATAAAGTCTGATTTCACAAGAAGCAGTGCAGACTCAAACCTCTACTTTAAGACATTTCAAGGTATACCTTTGATTTTGGTATTGTATGTTGATGATTTATTCTTAACTGGAGGAGAACCTCTTATCCTCTAGTGTAAGAGGGAGTTAGATTTTGAATTTCAAATGAAAGACCTTGGTTTGATGTATTACTTTCTAGGTATAGAGGTCTTTGGTGAAATTTATCTTTCTCAAGGAAAATATATTGTTAAGCTTCTTGAAAGATTTGCTATGGTAGAATGTAAGTCCATGCATACTCCTATGGAAATGAACTTTAAGAAATTATGTGGCAAAGCTACTGGACCTAGTATGGAAAATCCCACAGAGTATAGACAACTCATTGGTGTTTAGATGTTTTTGGTAAACTCTAGGCCTGACATATGCTTTGCTGTAAACACTTTAAGTCAGCATATGATTGATCCCTTTCATGCGCACTGGATTGTTGCATAACATGTACTCAGATACTTGCATGGAACTATCAATCTAGGATTGAAACACACTACTAAAAATGTAATACTTCATAGATATACTGATGCTGATTGGGTTGGTAACTCTGCTGATAGAAAGAGCACATCTAGGTGTTGCTTTAGCTTGGGATCTACCATGATCTCTTGGATGAGTAGAAAGCAGAAATCTGTTGCAATGAGTACAACTGAAGCTGAGTACATTGCGGCTAGCATGGCTGGCTGTGAGGTAGTTTGGTTGAGGCAGCTTTTTGGGGAACTATTTGAGCAAGTTCCAGACACAACAATTATATACTGTGACAATAAGAGCGAAATTTGTTTTGCAGAAAATCCTGTGTTTCATGACAAGTCCAAACATATTGAGATTAGATATCACTATATACGGGATATGGTGTAGAGAGGAGCAGTGAGGCTCCATCACATCTCCACTGATGATCAAATAGCTGACATTCTTACCAATTCTTTACCAAAACGAAAGTTCTTGGTTTTTAGAGAGCAACTTGGACTTATGGACATGACCCTTCTGGGAAGTGGTCACAACTGATCGAGAACACTGAGCTTCCTTTTCCCCCTGTCAGAGCTCACAGGATTAGGGAATGATGCCGGAAAGCTCCTGAGGATGAGGGACCTCTTATGTAGTGTGTTCCACGAGAGTAAGACTCAGTATGCATCTGACCCACAGTCTGGAATGTGGGAAGGGCCACCTATCTAGCCAATAGGTGTAGTGAGACTTGTCAGTGTGACTGTCTAGGATGCAGGTGTTCCACCACTTGACACTTGGTTGTGTTTGATTCTTGTCTGTGTGACTTGTTTGAGTCTTGTCTATGTGATGTCTGTGTTCTATCACCTATTTTTTGAGATGAACATTGGTTGAGTGTAATCCTTGTCTATTTGACGTGATGGTTTTTTCCTTTCCAAATTTGTGTCAAGTGGATGATTCTTCTTTAGATTGCGACTTCATTGTTACAAATGTTACAGAGCATAGTTGAACTGAGATGAATGAAAGAGATCAAAGGAAGCAAGGATATTTGATGCAAAAAGAAATTCCTCCCTAGCTGGGAGGGAGTGTTAAAATTTGGCAGCTCAGGGATGAATTTCTCCTTGAAGAAATCGCATCTTTCAGTTCAGTTTGAACCACGTATAATAAAATTTCATTTATGACAATTTTAATATGACTTTCCAAACATAGTAAGTGACATCCCAATTTAGAAGTGACTTTCCAAAAATAGAAAGTCAAATCTAAATGATCAAGGATAATCTCATCATATGAAATCCACATTAAAATCAAATCAATCATGATTATACAAGTCAAGAATTAATATTTTTATTCTTACTAGTATTATTATTATTATGATACTATTATTTATAAAATAGTCTAAAGTCTTTCACCTTTTATGGATTAATAAAAACAAATTTTCTTATGGAATAAGTAAATTAAATTGAGAATCTCTTACTTGGAAAATTGAACCTCTCTCTTGGAATAAAATAGTAACTCCACACTTAAGAGAAGGTAACTCTCCCTCTCTAATTCAATGTATGGCAAAAGTGTAACTTCTCCTCATTAAATGCACTTGTAACTCCCTTATTCAATTTGATTTGTGATTCTCACCAAATATTCTCTCATATCTAAATGTAACTCTCTCTCTCTCCCTAATTCGAATTGTAACTCATCAAGACAAATGTACCTCTCTCTCTATTCTTGGGATAAGTTACACTTCTCCTCAAGTAACTCGTCTCTCATGGAATTCAATTTTCCTATTATTGGCTCAAGGAATGAATTCATTTTGTAACTCTTCTCCTTTCTCATCTATTTAAGTAAGAGCAAATGAGAGTTGAGAGTAACATGTTCATTGTGAAGAAGGAGAGCTAGAGTTGAGTGTGTGCAAGAGAAGTGTGAGCAAGTGAAGAGTAAGACCAAGGGAAGAGCTAGAGCAAGTGTGGAGGACAAGATCTAATCAAGAGGAGGAGGAGATCTTCAAGCAAAAAAAAAGAACACTTCAACTGCTAGTTGATGAAACATTGGTGACTTTATTCATTCTCATTCTCTCTCTCTCTCTCTATACTCTGTTGAACAATTGAAGAAATCTAATAGAAGAAGAATCATTTGGGTTTTCTCCTTGTAAATTCTGCCTTGGTCATTGGACCTAACTCTCACTGTCTCATATTTGTGCTTGGTTGTCTTCATAGGATTATTAAGTTTATGTTCTATCTACAATTGCTGATCTGCAAAAGTTGTGAAGAAGAATTCTGCATTCTAAGTAATTGTAACAACATAGTACATTAAGTTTTTTGCGAAGTACATTAAGTTTTCTGCAAAGTACATTCAACTTTTTGCAAAGTACATTCAACTTTTTGCAAAGTACATTCAGTTCCATTCAATTTTTTGCAAAGTACATTCAATTTTCTGCATAAAACTTTCAAGTTTCTGCAAAGAATTTTTAAATTTTGCATAGGAACTGTCAGATTTTAACTGTTCCATTATGTTAAATGGATGGACCGATGGAAAGAACCGCACTATCATTAATTTCTTTGTTTCTTGCTCGCTAGGAACCATGTTTTTGAGATCAGTTGATGCATCGGATAATGTGATGGATGCAAACCTTCTATTTGAGCTTGGGGATGAGATTATTCAGGCAAAGAGGGAGGCGAATGTTGTGCAAGTCATCATAGATAATGCCTCAAACTATTTTCTTGCTGGAAAGATGCTAGAGTGCTTGAGGACATAGGAAAAGTGGAGTGGGTTAAAAATACTGTAGAGTATGCCAAGTGCATCACAAAATATATATACAACCACTCATGGGTATTAAGCCTAATGAGAAAAAACATTGGGGGCAAAGAGCTTGTTAGGCATGCAATTATGAGATTTGCAACTCACTTCCCTACATTGCATTGTCTCAATTCTTAACTAAAAAACTTGCTGGAAATGTTTTCTTCTAACGAATGGACTTCATCTCGGTGGGCTCATAGACAGGATGACAAAGACACCAAAAAGAAAGTTATTGACAATTATTTTTTGGAAGAAGTCTGCAGAGATTGTGAAAATTACCGAGCCCCTTGTTAAGGTGCTACAGATGGTAGATGGAGAAAATTTGGGCATGGGCTACATCTATGAGGCTTTGGATTAGACAAAGGAGGAGATATGGGCAACTTACAAGGATAAATTAGCTAAATATGGACATATTTGGGAGATCATTGAAAACAGATGGAACAATTAACTCCATCATCCTATACATGCAGTTGGGTATTTTTTGAACTAGAAGTATCATTATATAGCTCGGCTAGGAGATGTGCAAGTTGAGGAGGTCAAAGATGGGTTGTATGATTGCTTGGAGCGCATGGTCCCTAACCATTATGACCAGTTGGAAATACATAAACAACTTACTCTTTTCAATATGGTAGCAGGTACCTTTGGCAAAAAATTGGCAAAGATGGCAAGAGACGTGGATCAATTAGGTAAGAAATTCCAATTTGTTTTTCTTTTAAATTTCAATTGTTTACAAATTTACAATTCAAACTATCTGTAAATATTTATAAATAAGTAATGAAATGAACTAAGTTACTAATTAATGTCTTTTTTTTTGTAGCACATTGGTGGGAGTCATTTGGCGGGTAATGTACTCAATTGCAAAAGTTTGCAGTTAGAGTCCTCAACCAAACTTGCCGTGCTTCAGGTTGTGAGTGCAATTGTTCTATTTTTTAGCACATACACATGAAGAAGAGAAATTGTTTAGAACAAAAATGTAATATCCCCAATTTTAATTTTTCATTTTAGGGGATCAACAGACTTTATTGGGGAGGTGGTAAGCATAGGACACTTTTGTAATCTAGGCATTGGAGACATTTTTGGTGCATGGGATTTAGGAGAAATGGAAGATTGCAACTCTAGTGGAATGTGGGGGTCACAAGAGAAGGAAATTCGACCCAATGGAGCAATTCACACTTCCTAGAGGAGAAAGAGAGAGAAAGGCTGCGAACTAGTGGAGAGTGGGGGCCACCAAGGAGGAGAGGGCCAACAATTATAAATAGAGCATGGATTCTCTCATTTTGATATCTTTCTGGTCATTTTACAATTCAACATTAGTTCTCTAGAGCTGCGTAGCCAAGAGTCAAGACAACCCATGCTATTCAACACAAAGAATTTCTGATCGGGAATTCCACCCTTATTTTGAAGAACTTTGAGTGTCTCCCTAGTGAGGCAATTTGGGGAGCTCAATTCAAAGCTTCCATTGGACATCATTGCAGAAGTTTACTCAATAGTGCACATTTTTTGGGTGCAGAGGTATTTTTGTGGGGCACATTGTGGGAGCAAGCGTGGGTTAGAAGCTTAGAGCTTTTGCAAGGAATTTTATTATTGTTAGACAGGAGTTTGGACAACGATTCGCCGGACTGGATTGGAGGCTATTACCTCGGTTGATTTTTCTATCTTTTGGCAGGGGCGCAAAAGTTATTGACCAAGTGCTGCCCAGGGGTTTAGAGAAGTGGAGCCAGGAAAGAGATAAGGGTTGGAGATAGGAGGTTTTTGTTAGTGGAGAATTTAGCCAGAGTTGGGAGAGATTTCCAGTGGTGGATTTGGGCTTAATTCAACAGTATTAGTACTGTGGGGCATTTTCTGGCCAATTTGGGCAATTCACACTAGTTGGGGGTCACCTGGGGCTGGTGGATTCAACCCAAACTCTTTCTGGGTTTTTGTGGGTTTATTGAGAGGAGGCTCCAGTTTATTTTATAGAATTTTTCGAGCAATATTTGGGCCAGAAACCTACATTATTATAGCAGGGCGTATTGCTGGTTAACTGAGAATTTCGCGCCACTTTGTGGGTTCAGTTTTGGTTTGGAATTGGGCCAAATTGTTTCTGGGTATTTCCGGGTTTGAGGAGAGGAGCTTGTGGCTGCAATTTCAGAGCATTTCGGGAATTATTTCGAGCAAAACGTCTATTTCTGCTTGGCAACTTGTAACATATTTTTTGGGTAATGCACATTATTATTTTGGAGCCATTTCAACAGTTGGATCACCGAGATTTCACTTGGGGTTTTCCTAGTTTGCATAACAGGCCTAGGTTCTATCATTCCTTGCCATTTATGTACTCAAATTTCTATATTAATAAAATGGCTGAGTTGTTTGGCTGAGTTTCTTGTGTATTTTGAGGTGCATGCTTGGAATTTGTTTATTGTTGTTGCTTCCTTTTACATGTCTGTTATTTGTTGTAAATATCAATTTGGGATATTAAAAAAAATGATTAAATGGTCTTGTCTTCATGCAATACAACCTTCGGCTAAGGCGCGACCAATTGATGAACAAAAGACCTGATCTAAATCCCATTGTGTTGGATGATATTGATCCAACGTCAAAATCGATGCAGACTGAAGAAGCTGATTTTGATATTGACATGGAGTTAGGGTGGTTTGATCCCAATGCAGATCTAGTAGCGCCATTGGAACCAGAATTAGTGGTCGGATCAAGCAAAGGCAAACAACCAATGGAAGGCACTAGTCGTGCAACTCAACCGGCTCATGCTTCCATTAGGTCTAGTTCTATTGTTAGTGGTGCTACTACTGAGGTTGCAGATGGGGCTGAGGCATCCTCAGACTTTGATCCAGATGATGTTTATGTAGCTCCTGTTTATGATCCTGTGTCTAGTAGTGGTGATGAGTTTGATCATGATGAAGAATGATCATGTTGATCGCTGATATGTACCTGTAGACTTGCAGTCTTGCTGTATGTCAATGGCCCAGTTGCTACACAAACTAGCAATCCTAGTATATAGGTTAGGGCTAGAGGGCACAAAAACAATTTGGGACAAAGGCCTAGTATCACCACAACCTATGTCCCCTTCTCTTTTTGGGTTTTCACCAACGGGAAGAGTCCCAATATCCCTCACTTGTGATTAATGTCTATACTAGGGTTCAAAGTGAGGCAAGAATGACTCATTCGATGGAAAGATTCAATTAAAGTGTGAGCTTTGGGAGAAGCTAGGATGAATTTCCACAAAAAACCCCTTGAGAGAAATACTATATGAGACCTAGAGTTGAGATATTTGACAAGCTAAAAGCTCATTTAAGGTCAAGATAGTAAAGGGAAAAGGTTTTGAATGATATGCTATTAAAGTAGAACTTTCAAGGAATCAAGAAGTTGAAGAATGGCTTCTAGGGTTCCCACTTAGTGTGATAGCTAGGGCATCAATTTAATTGAAATTCCACCTTCAGAATTCGTTCAAAACTTGTGGATGCCTAGAGGAAACCCTAAGGAAGAGCCCTGTCTAGACAAAATCCAAAAAATAATCCTCCCTAAAATTTCACACCAAGCCCTAGAAAGCCCCCTATCTTTTAGGGATGAAGAATAAAAGAGAGAAAGAGGTGAAAATAATGATGTTTCGTTGTGTTAATGTGATCACCAAGGATCTAGGACCAGTGCCTAGCAATTGGGAGGATTGGAGTAAAAAATGATCTTGATTTGGTAACTTCGCTCTTCAACGAGGCTTAAAGAAGCAACTTCACTATCAATAGATGCAACCACACGACAACTTTAGACTTTTATACTTCAATGACAATTGATATGGAGTTTCAAGGATGCAAGTTATCCTCTAGGAACATTCATTCATTCATCTTCTTATGAGTAACACATGCAAAATTTTCCTACAGTATCAAGGCTTTAAACAATTTTTCATGAATTAGGGCACAATAATAACCATAAGACAAAAATTCCATGCATTAGACATTCATTATTTCAGAAATATAACCTTAAAAGACAGTTACAAGACAATGAAGAGTATATCCATCCATCAATTTTCCAAAGAGAAGCTCCAAGAAAGATAACAAATTTTTCCAAACATCAAAATGCATTAGAATCATCCAAATCTCTCCACAAAATTACAGGCCCAAAATCTCTAATGAAATTGCCAAAAATCCCAGGTGTGATGATCAAAATGAGAGGGACTCTCTCTTAGTTATACAATCCTAATGAGATCGAATTTTCTAATGGAGAAGCCCCTAATGTGCTTAAACAAGGTAACAAACCTTTCTTTACAAGCCAACCAAGATAGCTTTATCATTAATTATTATTTAATTGTTCTTTAGCCCATGTAATTAATGCATAGTGCTTTCCAATGCTAACGTTGAAGCCTCATGTGCTAAGATGAGGGTGAAGGCCTAAAAAATGATGGTCAAGGGGGGGATGCCCTCCAAATGCTGTAAAACACCTCCAAACCCCAATTTGGGCTTTGTGGGCTCCAAATGGGTCAAACTCATGTCGATTCTCCATCAATGAGGGGTAGAAGATGACACATGCCCTCCCATGTCTCTTCGGATGAGACAAAACCTCATCTGGGTCCTGCATCACCTGCCAAGTGTCAGGTGCAAATGTGTGGCCGGGTGGGCAATGTGGTTCAAGTGCATCATCATCTTTGTATGGTTGGGGCACAAACAAGCAATGTGTGGTGCTGAAGAGACCCATGGTGTGGCAATCGATGCTCCACAACAGTGGCGGCCCATGGCTCTCAACGCTCACCCTACAAGTGCCATTATGACTCTTTGGAGGGCTTGGATCACGTATAGGAAGGCCAAGTCCAAAATGAAGACCCACCTGCAATCCTGTATAAGATCCAATGCATCTCCTCACCTTCTAGTACAATAATTCATTAGTATAATTGAGTAAGTAATCTTGTTAACCAAGGGCAGAAGTGGACATTTCATAGTCGCATGCCCTTCCAATGGGGGCTTTATACATGCCCAAATGTTTCCTTCCTTGGTAGACAGGGTTAATGGAGGACCCTGTTAGGTGGTTTCAACCTCTAAGGGAGTGGCAGGTCCATGGTACATCCATCAAATGGTAGGTGTCATGTGGAATAGTGATGGAACAAAGTGGGGGCAGAAGGGGAGGCTCTAAGCCACATGCCATGGTATAAGGGTAGCTATGATGAAGGAAGCCCATACCTTGGGTGCATAAATGTAGGAGGGAGAAATCGTGATGCATGAGTTACCCTGACCTTTGTTTTTCTACCCTTCTTCATATGCCCTTTTGCCTTTTATCGATTTTTCTTCATTTATCTGCTCAGGGCTCAAGGGGATGAGAATATGATGCATAAAATATAATAGTGAATACCCTCTTATTGTTGGGCAATTCGTCGCCCACTAGGCGTTGGGACAATCATGGGTTCCTTAATGATGGAGGGGGCACTCATAGGGACCTTAGGAACTAGGGTGATGGCCATAATGATAGGGGGTAGAGCTCATGTTTGGCTTTTGCCCACGTGCTAAATTTTGATGCCCCGACTATATTTTGCATTTTGTGGTACATTTCTTGTTGTGAGTGGCCAAATTATGCTTTAATCTTTCTTTTTAGCTGCATCAACCTTTGGGGCATTGTCCTGGGCCCGACCCAAGATGTGGGCAAAGGGAGGGGGAGGCTAACACCTTGTGGACCCAATGGACAAATGCGGAGCCAGATGGGGAAAATGTGAAATAGGCTTGTAGTAAGTGGATGGGGGTGAGATATATAGTGTCGAGGAAATGGGACCACACAACCAAAATTGGGTTTTCCCATGTAGTGTCACTCCTGAAGCTAGTAGCCAATAAAGGAGATCCCACGGGACTAGGATATAAGATTAACTCCCCAAAACCAAGATAAGGAAACAAGAGTACAGTCCAAGCCCCTATATTTCCTCCAAATCCTCCCACTAATCTATGCCCAAGTATGCCTGAGAAAAGCAAGCATAAACACCCAATTACATAATGAAAAATCATACCTTCGGGTGTGAAGGCCCACCTTCAAACATACGGTCATGACAAATGAGCGAGGGTACACAATCGCTGGCTTAGGTGGCGGAGAATGGTAGCACATCGAGCTATCAGGTGGCTGCAGGGGGCTACCTACTGAAGACAAATCTAGGAGAAAAATTCTCCTATAGGGGTCACCCACTGGTGGTGGGTAACACGCCCCATAGCTTGTAGCATTGTTTTTGGACTTTGTAGGCCATTTAGAGCCTCATTTCTTATGTTACTATGTATTTTGTTGATGATATGTATTGCACTTGGTGCCATTTTGATATATTCACCTTTATATGGTATATAGATGAGCAAACTTTGCATATTTTGTCTCTATTGGTTTGGAATCATGGTTTTAAATCTTAAAAATAGTTTTTTTTCATTAAAAATTAATTATTTCATGTATTTTTTTAAAAATTGGTTCATTGAGATTTGACTAGTCTCGGTTTGATCGATTCCAGTTTGAAACCCAGTTTATTAGGTGGACCGGTTTGGTCACCGGTTCTGATTTTAAATACTATGAGTTAGACTAGGAGGAGATTATGAGTTGGTACCCTAGAAAATGGAAACTTATGGGAGATCACTTCTAGCCAGGGGTGCAACGCAATTGGAGTGTTCGGACATTGACGATGATAGATTCCCTATTTAGCTATAGGATCCCAAAATTGGTCTTGGCATATAGATTCTAGATTCCATCACTGTAATACAACAAAGATTCTTCAGACTTGTTTGGGACCTTGGTATAGGTACATTAATTGCTTGAGGACAAGCAATTTTGGCAATGGAGGACTATAATGTCCCTTTTTCTAGACATTGGGAAAGGAGAGTATCTCATTTGCTTGGCTTACAAATTAAAATTAATTACGGGCTATGAGAGAATTAATTAATTAAAAAATGACTAAAGAAAAGAGAAGTATTATAAGTCACTTCAATAAAAGAAGGAAAAGACCCTTGGTATTCGGATGACCCATGGTATTCCGATAGTTCATGAATATTAAAGGAGATGAGGGCTCACTCCTTAGGCATGCATTTGGGATTATTGTTTTGTTGTTGTTGAGTTGATCTGTTGGAGCTTGTCTTGGTGGGAGACCACATTATGTAGAGGGCTACTTTTGGTGGTCAGTAGGCCACCCTAGCTGATCTAGTGAGGAGGGGTTTTGGTATTGAGACATATACCCTAGCTGAAATGTATAAGCATGCATTTGGGATTATTGCTTTGTTGCTAAGTCACTGGAGTTGGCCTCCTCCCCTCCCACGTGTCGCGAATCTAGCGTGTCAGACACAATTCTCTGCTAACACATGTCCTATTCATTGTTGGTGAGTATCTGAAGTTTGGTATTCATGTCAGGAAGGAGTCCGATTCGTTTCCAGAGAGAATCACAATTTTTGGACATGTGTCCGCCGAAATTGGATTGCATTTGTCCATTTGCATTCGCTGTTTGGGTGTTGTGGGACTGTTGCAGTGACCGTCAAAGGAGATAGGAGTGTTTTGGATGATGGTGATACTCTTAAGGGGTCATCCTCCACACTAACAGATGCATATATTACATTGGATACAGAGAGGAGGATGCAGAAGAGAGCAGTTGTGGTACTGATGCTAAGTTTGATGTTGATGAGCTATAGGCATAGCCTATAGCCTGCTGGCAGCAACCTATGAGATTCTTCCTTCCTGTTCTACTGTTCCAGGTTCTAGTGTCTACCTTGTTTTGTATTTGCTATTTTCCATTGACATTCCTAATCAGGAGTCCTCAGGACTCAGTACCTATGCAATACATTTTGATTTTGATGACTTGATGAGAAAACTGCAGTTTATGGTTAATTTTTTGTGTTTGTCCAATGTCAATTTATCGTATTCGTCATTGATGTAGTAGTAAGTGCTACTTGTAAACTTGTATCATTGATGAATCATGATTGTATGCATAATGTTACACTGTACATGTATGATCGAATTTGTATCATCATGAGAATTTGTGTACTATCTATTAATTTTTTTAATATATATATATATATATATATATATATATATATATAAAACGTGTCCTAGTGTCATATTCCGGGGAGTCTCCGTGTCCTGTGTCAGACTCTTGTATTTGCGTGTCCCATGTCCTCGTGTCAAGTGACTTAGGTATTGAGACATATACCCTAGCCACTTGCAAGAGGAGGGATCAAATCAGATCCGCTCATTGTGCTTAACGTGGAGATTGCGAGGAGAGGCCAGTCAGATCTCTTGCAGGGGCATAATGTGGGAGAAGCTATTGTCAGCCATACAGATATCTTGCTGGAGTTTTAACAGGTTCTCAGAACCATATTTGGCATGTATTTCCAAATCCACATTTAGTATAATAAGGTTAAATTTCTGATAAGTATTATCTGTGTTTTTCTTGATAAGTTTTTACAAAGTGCCATGGTGTTATTTAAATTTATGGCAATTTTTTGTGTAAATTTTCTGAAGAATTCTGAAGAGCAGATTTATTGAATTTTTTAAGAAAATAATTAAAAGGATTATTACAACCATGTGAATGCCAGGAAATAATTTTCTGTAGCAGAAACATGAGAAAGCCTTTGGATAAATCTTTGCGTCATAGATGAGATGGTCTGTCTGTTCAAATTGATATTTTTATAACATTGTTAGCAAAGGAATGTCTGAATCAAGGTCAGGCGGGGTATTTATGCTTGCAAATATCATATCACTTTTATGGATGCAATCATAGAAGTGGTTCACATTATAGCTTTGTTTTCTATAAGTCAAGAATATGGCTCTCTTTTACAGCTATTCTTGATATTTTCATATTTTATTATTTTATGTTCTGTTCTTTCTGCTTTTCTTTTACTAGCTGGGGTTGCATCGTAGGATTTAGACAAATGTTTTGGAAGATTCATGAATCCGTTTTCCTGCAGATTATATTGTCAATTGCTGAGCATCACAGTGTAATAGTTCCGTGGCAAATTGTTGCTCAGAAGACTGGAGCTGTTTTAAAATATGTTAACTTGAACGAGGAGGAAGTTCCAGATTTAGAACAGCTAAAACAGCTTTTATGCAAGAAGACAAAGCTCGTTGCTGTACATCATGTGTCTAATACACTTGGTAAGCAACAAATATTAAAAGGAATGAAATCGAGGAGAACAAATTAGTATGAAACCTCCATACATTGCACTTGAAATTTCTTTACATTCTTATCACATTTAGATTGGTAATTAATCCCCACTTAAATTCAACTTCTGCAATCTTTTCCCAAAGCATGTTTGTCTGTTGCTAGAAATAAATGCCATAAATTGGAAATTTTTTGTCAATGGAAATTCCTTGCATCAGAATAGCATGTGAACATTATTTATATTCTCATATGTATGTCTGTTGGTTCACCTAGTGGAGGATATTGGGTGCTGATGTAATTGTGGGGAACCCTCAACGTATTAAAAACTTTAATAGTGTTTTCCCAAAACACGTTAAACTTTCTTCAGAAGTGCGTACTATGGATAGTAAAATCTTTGACTTTGAAAATTTCTTGCATGATAAATGCATGTGATTCATCTTGATGCTCTGATGCAGTGGTACGTAGTGGAGGATGATGGGTGTTGGCATTTTATGTTTAATCATCCTGATGATATATTGTGGAAAATCTTCCAATTTATATAAAGCCAATGGTTTTTGTCAAGTTCAATGCTGACATTTCCTTGGCCATATCTAGGGTTCATAAATGAGCATCTTCTGCAATTATGATGCCTTTAAGAGTCATGAATCAGTTAGAATTGCAAATCAGTAGACCTTATAGAAATATGTGGCTTTGACTCGAAGTTTGTCCATGTCCATGGTTGAATTAAAGATGTGAAAGTTGCTTTAAATGCTAACATTGATATACCTGTACTCATGGATATAGTGGTTATTGATGTTCCTGATGCCTAGGGCATGCTTTTATCAAGAAACTGATCAACCATCGTTGCTGGGGATTTACAGATGGACCTGTCCTATGCCGCCACACTCACAATGGATGAAAAACATTTTATCCTGTATAGAGAGCCACATATGGTTGAACGTGTTGAAGATATCATGGAATAAAGCAAATTTGCATCTAGTGTTTATAAAGGGTTAGAGGATGAAAATCATACTAATCCAAAGAGGTCAATAATTGATTATCTCTTGCCCTTCTCTATTTCACCTGAAGTGACTGGCAGGGAGGAAGAGAATCTTGAGCCTTTAAACCTGCAAGTGGCATGGAAGCACTTTGATCCTAATATCCTTAGGAAACCAAAGGTTGTTGAGGAATTTGGAGGAAATATATGTTAAGTGAACCAATTACCTTCCTCCAAAGCGAGAAGACAACGAAACAAAAACAAGAAGAAATAGTGGGTCAAGAGGCAAGAGGAATATTTCCAAGTTGGGGATCTTGTCCTTGTTAATGACAATCCTTATCCATCTAAGGTCCATGAAGAGATAAGAATTATTTCTACGTTGCTAATGTGGATGGAGTACCCTTACCATCACCAGTGGATGATAAGCACCTCACCCTTTTGAATGGAACCTAATGCATTTAGTAGTAGGTTGTTAGAGTAGGATTCTATGATTTGCATTCTTTTTTTTGCATCCTTTTTTGATTGTCTACATGCTGATTCACTTGTATATTAGTTAGATTTTATGCTTCATTTTAGCTAACATAATATTTTCTAGTGTACTACTATATCGTAAGGATGATGATCAACACCTTGCTCAATGTGAAATTTTCAATCTGAAAATTATTATTGTAGTGATTGATTTATTTCTCCTACTTATTAGATAAGTTATTTACAGATGCTTCAGTGAATTTTGAAATAAACACAGCTGCAGTACTTCACTCTAATCAAAAGCAGAAAATCAGAAATAACACATATAGCACAATAGAAACAACCATATGAACACAGTTATTTTTGGACAATTGTCCCCGGAAAAAACCAGTGTGGGAAAACTAGTGCAACAGATGAGGGTTTGTATTTATCTTCAACAGTGAAAAGAATGTTTACAGAAATCTTGACGATCAGAATCAAGTAGCATACACCTGATGTGAATTTTCCGGACACCCTGGAAGAATTCTTGACACACGGGATGACCTCCTGCACCCTCTGCGTCAGTTTGTGTAGCCCCTCTGTGCAGTCCCTTCCTGGACTGCGTAATTTTTGCATGGAGGGCAAGTGCTGCTGCTCAGCGCTGCCTCCTCCTCGTCCTCTGCCTTCTTCCTCTATGACTCTGTTGCTCTCTCCCTCCTCTTTTTGCTTCTGCAACCCTTCCTCTACAAACTCACCCACTGAAATCAAATTTTCTTACTTCAGAATCGATTTCCTTTGGGTACTGAGAATGTGCCTGACTTAATTTCCAAATGACCTTCAAGCCTCCTCTTATAGTCTTCTCGTTGATGAATCAACAACCTAGATTATATCTTTAATCAATGGCTCAGAATAAAAGATGACTTGATCTTCATTTTCTAGAAGATTCACACTCTGCTTTATTAATACCCTTTAATTATTTAATTTCCCTAAGTTTAGACTTAAGAATCACATTAGATAATTAATTATTTTAATAAAGCAAAATCCGAGTGGAATTTCCACAAACGATTTCTGGGTTCTCTAGAATACTGCTGTCCAAGCCTTTCCCCAAAATTTGAGACTTGGAACACTTCTCGATGTTACAAAAATCAACTCTCTCTTAGCGAGGAAAGTGTTTAAGCAAGGTACCCACTGTACTGCGCTGATTTTGAAGCCTCTGCTGCACTGCTGATGTCCTGGCTGCTGCCTCTCAACTCTGCGCTGTTGCCCTTTATACTGCTGCCTGTGACATTGACTTTGCCACTGCCTCATCTGTACTGCAGATCCCTCTGTCTCTGAAGACCACCCATTCCTTTACAAGAATGGGTTCTCTATCATCCCCATATTTTCTTTGAAGTAAGTAAACTTAATATTACTCAGAGCCTTGGCGAGGATATCTGCCCCCTGTTCTCCTGTAGGAGTGTACCTCAACTGCACAACTCCCCGTTGGACATAGTCCCTGATGAAGTGGCACCGAATGTTAATATGTTTCGACCAGTCATGAAACACAGGATTCTCAGAGAGCTTGATGCAACTTTGATTATCACACATAATTACAGTCGGTTCCATCCTCTTCTTGAGTAAGTTCAAGAGCAATTTGCGAAGCCATAGGGCCTTGCACAAAGCTGTGCTTGCTGCCATATATTCTGCCTTGGCTAAGCTCAGTGCGACGGACTTCTGTTTCCTACTGCACCAGGAAGTCATTCTTGATCCTAGACTGAAGCAGTACCCACTGGTACTTTTCTGATCCACTGTGCTTCCAACCCAATCTGCATCTGTAAACCCACTCGACTGGACCTCATTGCCCTTGGTGTACTTCAATCCATATTGGACTGTCCCCTTCAAGAGAACATGTTTGGCTGTTGCCCAGTGAGCCCTCCTTGGTTCTACCATGAACTAACTGAGGGTATTTACCAGTGTTGCGAACATCTCAATAACATCCCGATTTTATCTCAAAATCACGATTTTTTGGCCTAGCTGATGTTTGCCAATTTTTACTAATATTTTCTCGATTTTTACGATTTTTTGGTTTTCCGGGCCCTTGTTGATTTTATCCCGATGCCGATGTTCACAACATTGGTATTTTTTGCATAACAGATGTCTGGTCTAGTGTTGATCAGATACAACAATGATCAGATGAGCTTTCTATACAAGGTGGAATCAGCTTCATCATCCTCTATTGTGTCTATCTTCGTCTAGTTGGTAATCATCGACATGGCCATGGGTCTACAACCTTCCATCTGAAACCTCTTCAAGATTTGTGTAGTGTATCTTCCTTGCTCAAGGAAGATTTCTCCCTTCTGCTGCGAGACCTCCAAACCAAGAAAATAGTGCATCTGCCTCAGATCCTTCATGTTGAATTCGGTAGCTAGATTTTCCTTGCAGTCCTTGATGAACTTAGATGATCCAGTAAGAAACAGATCATCTACATATAATAACAGGATTAACGGCTCATCCCCTACTCTCAAGTAGTAGAGATTGGGATTTGCGTCACTCTTGACGAATCCCATCTTCTGCAAATAGCTATCAATTCGCCCATACCATGCTCTGGAGGCTTGTTTTAGACCGTACAAGGCTTTCTTAAGCCTGCAAACATGAGTCTTCTGCTCATGTGTATCGAAGCCCTCTGGATGTTCTATGTACACTTCCTCTTCTATCACCCCATTCAAGGACGCTGTCTTGACATCCATCTGGTGAATCTCCCATCCCATCTGCGCTGTTAGAGAAATGACGGATCTGATTGAAGTGTATCGAGCTACATGGGCGAAGGTTTCCTCATAGTCGATCCCTTCTTTCTGTGTGTACCCCTTAGCCACAAATCTGGCCTTGAACTTCTCTATGCTTCCGTCTGCAGCATGCTTGATCTTGTAGATCCACCTCGATCCTACAACTGATTTTTCTTGTGGTCTAGGGACTACTTCCCATACATCGTTTGTCATGATGGAGCTATACTCCTCCACCATGGCATTTACCCACACTTGATGCTGAGCTGCCTCTCGAAAGCTAGAGGGTTCTCTGACCTAAGCTATCAAGTGTCTGGTATTTGTCAGGTTGCCTCCATACCTTCTTCTCGTCTCTAGGGGTTCGAACAAATTCCTCTGCATCCCTCAGAATTTGTTGGAGTTCTTTGCTCGGTCTTCCACTGGTGGTGGGTGGTCTTACCTGCTCTCCTGCTTGCTCTTCTTCAGAGGAACTCTCCTTAGACTCCTTGTGCCGTGGAGAGGCACTCGACCCATCCTCTGTAGGCCATAGAGGCTATACTAGTGGATCCTCCTCAATCAGCGTATCTATAGCCATTTCCCGGGATCTCCTGAAAGCTCTCTCCTCCATAAATTTTACATCCCGCCTTACTACGATTTTCCTGTTTTCTGGAATATAGATGCGATATGCCCTCGCATTTTCGCTATAGCCCACAAGATAACCCTTTTTCGCAGTTTGATCCAACTTCTTTCTCTTCTCATCTGGTACGTGGCAATACACCATACTGCCAAATATCCTGATATGGCTCACTCCTGGCTTGTTGCTTGTGAACACACTCTCGGGAGTTACCTTCCCCAATGCTCTATGGGGCACCTTGTTCTACACATACACAACTATATTGCAGGCTTCCGCCCACAAAAATATGGGCATTTCTTGGTCATATAGCATTACCCTTGCAACTTCTACAATGGTCCTGTTCTTCCTCTCTGTAACTCCATTCTGCTCTGGGTTGTATGGAGCTGTCCATTCTCTCTTGATGCCTTCATTTGCGCAGAAACTGGTGAAGTCTTTATCGATATGCTCTCCACCATTATCTGACCGCAGTTTCTTGATCTTCTTTCTGGTTGAATTTTCTACTAGTGCCTGGAAATCTTTGAAACACTCAAAGACTTCATCTTTGGTTTTGAAAAAGTAGGTCCAAGTCTTCCTGGAATGGTCATCAATGAAGGTAGCAAAATACTTTGCACCACTGAGAGCGGTTGTGGACATTGGATCACAAATATCTGAGTGTATCAACTCCAATAAGCTCTTGGCCTTGTTGCTGCTTCTTGGAAATGCTGCTTTGGCATACTTCCCTAGTATGCATCCCCTGAAGACCTCATCTCTCCTTGTGCTAAGTTCTAGAGCTCTTATGACGGTCTTCTTGAGAATCTTCAAGGCTCCATGATGTAAATGCCCCATCCTTCTATGCAGTAATTCATTCAAATCCCTTTCGTCCGTACTGCCGATCAGTGCCATTGGAGATTCAAGTTGGAGCTTATATAGTTTATGGCTCCTTACCCCAATTTGTGCCTTCTTTTTCTAGCTAGGATGTTTGAGATAAACTTTGTTTCCAATAAAGTATACGTCATAACCCTTGTTCTGGAGCTAAGACATTGAGAGAAAATTCATCCCCAACCCTGGCACATGTAGAACGTTTGTGGCCCGAATCTTGTTGCTAGCTTCTGTCTGAAATATTATGGTACCTCTTCCAATGGGGGTACACTTAGCCTTGTTTCCCATTGTAATCTGGAAATTTATTTTCTCTTCTTGGTAGCTCGAAAAACATTCTCGAACTCCTGTCATATGAGCAGATGCTTCACTGTCAATATACCAAACACTTGGAGGAGTCGTGCTTGACACACGAGCGAGATCCTCCTCTAGTTTGGATGCCATCACATTCATGTCATGTTCCCTCTGTGTTTCTAAGTGCTGTGGAGGACTGCGTGAACCCTTCCGGATGTCGTATCTGTGGTCCATAACAGATCCTCCCTTTCTGTCTTTAGCCTTTTGCTCTTATACCATGTGAAATTTTCAATCTGAAAATTATTACTGCAGTGATCGATTTATTTCTCCTACTTATTAGATAAGTTATTTACAGATGCTTTAGTAAATTTTGTAATAAACACAGTTGTAGTACTTCACTCTAATCAAAAGCAGAAGAACATAAGTAACACATATAGCACAATAGAAGCAACCATATGAACACAATTATTTTTGGACAATTGTCCTCGGAAAAACTCAATGTGGGAAAACCTGTGCAGCAGATGAGGGTTTGTATTTATCTTCAGCAGTGAAAAGAATGTTTACAGAAATCTTGACGATCAGAATCAAGTAGCATACACCTGATGTGAATTTTCCGGACACCCTAGAAGAATTCCCGACACACGGGATGACCTCCTGCACCCTCTGCGTCAGTCTGCATAGCCCCTCTGCGCAGTCCTTTCTTGGACTGCGTAATTTCTGCGTGGAGGGTAAGTGCTGCTGCCCAGCGCTGCCTCCTCCTCGTCCTCTGCTTTCTTCCTCTCTGACTCTGCTACTGTCTCCCTCCTCCTTATGCTTCTGCAACCCCGCCTCTACAAACTCACCCATTGAAATCGAATTCTCTTACTTTAGAATCAATTTCCTTTGGGTACTGAGAATGTGCCTGGCTTAATTTCCAAATGACCCTCGAGCCTCCTCTTATAGTCTTCTCGCTGATGAATCAACGACCCAGATTATATCTTTAATCAATGGTTCAGATTAATAGATAACTTGATCTTCGTTTTCTCTGCTTTATTAATACCCTTTAATTATTTAATTTTCCTAAGTTTAGACTTAGGGATCACATTAAATAATTAATTATTTTAATAAAACAAAATCCGAGTGGAATTTCCACAAACGATTTCTGTGTTCTCTGGAATACTGCTATCCAACCCTTTCCCCAAAATTTGAGACTTGGAACACTTCTCGTTGCTACAAAAATCAACACTCAATTGCTATCAACAAGTTGTTGTGCGTGTACAAGTAATAAGTTTATGAGAACTAGGGATTGTTGGGATTCTGATTCACTCATTGTTCAAGCACATGTATCATGCACTCTACAGTAAGTACATGCCTTTGAGTTAGAGCCATATGTTACCCAGCTAAAGTGGGTAGCCCATAGGAGAAAATTTCTCTCTTTGTTTGTCAGTTAGCTAGCCAGGAGCCCTATGATGGCCCACAAATAACTTTGCATAAAAGCTCTCCACCTATGCCCTAGTCAATGCTCTCTCCCATCTAATATGCTTTTTGAAGGAAGGTGGGTCATCTATCAGAAGTTACATTAACCATTTTTGTAATCGTGTACTTTCATTTAATGTTTTGGGGCATGCTAATATGTATCGCAAGCCAAGTTGGAAGATTGATTGCTCTTGATCGTATCCCTGTTCCCATACTGCACCTGGGAGATGATCCTTCCTTTAGGAGGGGCACTGATAGAAGGAACTAATTGAAGTAGCATGCCCAATATAATACATACTTACCACATTTCATGCTTCCCTTATTATCCACATCTAGTCTTTGAATCGATTGTCATTTGTCGTTGGAACTGACAGCTTATATCCTCATCTGTGAGTCAGGGCTCGAAAATTTGCCCTAAGAGGTTGATGCAATTGATGGAATGATAAAAGCATATGAAGCCACAACTAAAGAAAAGAAAAATGCAAAAGATGGCTGGGAATTAGTAAGCACGTAGGAAAAATCTGAGCATGAACTCGCTTAGCATATCATGCTACATTGTCAAAGGAACTTTTGAATGTCCCAACCCTAATGAGAGAGAGACTACTACATCTTTGAGGGGGATCGGAAAAGCATAAAGAAAGCTTGGTCTCCTAACCTTATGCAAGAAAGAAATATAAATCACTGAAGTAAAAGGCGCACGAGAGGGGTCGAAAAAATAGGCTAGGCAAAGGGGTAACACATGCCTCCATGACCACTACCTGTTCTCATTATTGTAATTAGAGATGTTGGACTCCCTCTAGCTAGCAACATGGCTATGGCCATCTTCATTGAAGTGTTGCCCTCTCAATCACATGATTATCACATGCACATATCAATTGGTGGGTTTACCTGTGACATCTCCCTCTCCTTGGTGAATGGAAGCACCTAATAGCGCTAAAGACATAATCATCCCTAACACAATTGTGGTAACCTGTTGACAAATCCTAAGCTAGAATGACATTGGAAGGCAATGCTTGTGTGAACTATTTTTATGCCCCTCACATTAAATATGGTTCACAACGACACTTTAATGGTCTTTGTCCTTGATGTTGTTGGTATCACTTGATTTTGAGGGTATGTTTCAGGTGGCTCATTATTCATGTAGTAGAGATCCTTTGAAGGAAGACTTGACACTTATCTAGCACCTTTTAAAGTATGTTTTACCAATTTTTGAGATTAGACATGACCTTGTAGCCCCAACATTGCTCTTGTAAGATGGATCTTGGGCTTTGATGAGAATCCACATGGTTGTATGCCCCATACTACACCTCTAGATGCTAAAACGTTATACGAGGAAGCCCAGGGTGTTAGCTTGTTTGATGATGTGCCCAAATGGTCCTAGGATGCCCCCAGGTTGGCCTTGACCTTATTTGATGGACCTTTCCTTATTTAATAGCCCAGATGAGGATGGTGATCATCGAGATGATTTGGGAGGGCTAGCACATCATGCCTAAATGCCAATGCTTGCCTTAGAGCATGGCACATCATCCCCACATGCCCAAGAAGGGGGATGCGAGTCTTTTTGGAGATGACGTTATGGTGGTGGAATTATTTGGAGATATACCCTTTCTCGTCGATGATTTCTTGGAGTAAGGAGCACTTGTGAGCCTCTTTATCGCTTGCTTAGTGGAGATTTCCCATTTTGAGAGGATGATGACATCATGGAGAGCATTTATTCCCAGACATGTGGGTAACTTTGATGTATATATTATGTTTTACAACTATCTTAAGGTTAGCTTGTGACCTTTAGGCCTAGTTGAATGCTCAAACAAATTTTTAGGACCTTTACATGTAAATTTGTGAAAAGTGACTTGGTTACCATCATATAAATAGAGGGGATCTGTTGCCACAAAATCTAGTAGACCTAGTGGAAAGCACCATTAGGCGGAACCAAACCTTATGGCAACAAGAGAAAGGGTTTCCACTGTCACCTCAACAACCTTTGTACTACTCTTTAGTGGTATTTAACCACAAGGGAGGCATCCCTAAACTCACCTAAAATATATTCAATGGTAATGGCTCAAGGTGATTGATATGAGATCTACTAAATGAGATGAAGTATCGGCAAATCCTAGAAGGCCCAAGTATTCTATGCCAAGGTTCAAGTACTTTAATCCTAGACCAATTAGAGGGCTGTTATAAGTTAGGGCTTTGCAGATTTTCAATAATATGGTACACATTGTCATATAAAAACCTTAAAAGTAGGCCTTTCAATGAATAATCAACAAGAGAGGTAAGGCCTTCAAATAGACACCGAGGTTTAGGGGTTTTTAATGGAGTTCTATGGGTGAAAATCTGCATAAACAACAAAGGAAGACGCCAACTTTAAAAGGAGAGTTTAAGCATGCAATAATACTAGCTTTTGCAATTATATTATTTATTAATGTTTTTACTAACTTTAGAACCATAAACATCAATCATAAATTTATTTTTTTTGGCAATTTTCCACATAAAACCCTAGCCTTAACCCTAGGTATCTAGGAAATAGATAAAAGATCGAGATAATTGTTAAAGAAAGAGGGTTGGTCAACACAGTAATGATTAGTGCCTGCTTCCAAATGGGTTAATGGAGTCTTTTAGGGCTAAATCTCCAAGAACAACTTTAACAAAGTAAGGGGAGGATGATTAGGACATCCAATTAACACCTTAACAACTTTCTTGTGAGGGGAGATTTTAAATTTAAGGGATGCACACTTGATGTTCCCCTAAAGGTTTCCCAGAAAACGATCTTACATATCATACAGGAGCATGGTTTCAAGATAAATGTTGCGATAGATCCGAACACAATTGAAAACATTACTGCACAAATACAATATGCAAAATATAGAAACTATGTGGCGATCTTACAAAATTTTCCTACAGGAACACTTCAATCAATTCTAGAAAATCATCTTCAAGCAAGAAACCATCTCCAAGAGAAACTCTTACCATAAAAAGATCACATTTTTCCCAATTTGAAACCTCGAATCTAATTTATGTTGATTTTTGCAGCATCGGAAAGCGTTCCAAGTCTCAAACTTTGTAAGGAGGCTTGGACATCAGTATTCCAAAGAACCCAGAAACTGTTTGTGAAAATTCCACTCGGTTCATGACTTCTTAAAATAATTAATTATTTTAATTGAGACCCTAGATCTAAACTTAGGGAAATGAATTAAAGGGTATTAATAAGTCAGAGTGTGAATCTTCTAGAAAACAAAGATCAAGTGAAGTTTTAATCTTAGCCACTGATTAGAATTCTAATCTGGGCTGTTGATTCTTCAACGAGAAGATTATAAAAGAGGGCTTGAGGGTCATTTGGAAAACAAGCCGGGCATACACTCAGCACCCGAAGGAGATCAATTGTGAAGTAATTGAATTCGATCTCAATGGGAGAGTTGCAGGGTAGAGAGTTGCAGAAGCAGGAGGAGGAGGGAGTCAACAGTGATTGAGGTTAGGGACAGAGGGATGCAGTGGGTCACAGGAGGCAGCACAGGGCTATAGCTCAGTGAACCCACATAGAGCCTACGCAGACTTACACAGTCCAGCGCAGGGACTGCGCAGTGAAACACACAGACATGCACAAAGACAAGCAGAGGCTGATTAAGGTTTTAGGGATTTGTCGGGAGGAGCCTAGAATTCCGTCTCATGTGTTTTCAGATTTTATCTGCCAGTATATTCCTTGTAAAGAATCATTTGCTGAAGAATTTAATAAAACCCTCATCTGCTGCATCAGTTTTCTCGCATTGGGTTTTTCCGGGGACAGTTGTCCAAAAACAACTGTGTACATGTGATTGATTCTTATGCTTATGTCCTTTACTATTTAATTCTTTGCATATATATTTGTGAATGTTGCAGTAGTATTTATTTCGATATTTACCGATAGATTTCTGTGAATAAATTATTGAAATAATAAGTAGGATAAATAAGTCTATCATTGTATCTGTAGAACTTTCAGATTGAAAATTTCACATGGTTTCAGAGCCAGAGATGAGTGACAGGAACGAAGAATCAACTAGTGGACAGAAGGCTGACAATATAGAAACATCGCAGAAGGGTTGACGCAGTTCTCCAAGGAGGGGAAGAAGCATGATAGAATAGATGGATCATGATGTTTCTGTTCTGGCATCTAGACTTGAAGAGGAATATACTTGCGTATCAAGCATTGCTTCTTCTGATGTCTGGTACATTGACAGTGGAGCTTCTGCTCACATGACGGGAGTACGGGAATGTTTTTCCAACTACCGAGAGGAGCAGATGAGTTTTAAAATAACCATGGGTAATAAAGCAAAATGTACCCATATTAGGAGAGGTACTGTAGTATTTCAGACTGAGGCTGGAAATAAGATCCGGGCCACCAATGTACTGCATGTGCCCGGGTTGGGGATGAACTTGCTCATAGTGTCTCAACTATAAAACTGAGGTTATGACGTTTATTTTATTGGCAACTGGGTCTACGTCAAACACCCCAGTTGGAAGAAGAAGGCACAAATTGGAGTAAGAAGCAACAATCTTTACAAGTTGCAACTTGAATCGCCAATGTCACTAGTTGGCAGCACTGATGAAATGGACCTGAATGAGCTATGGCACAAAAGAATGGGACATTTGCATCATGGGGCGTTAAAAATTCTCAAGAAGATTGTCACAGAAGTTCCAGAACTGAGCACTAAACAAGATGATGTCTGCAAAGCGTGCGTATTGGGAAAATATGACAAGGCAACGTATCAGAGAAGCAAAAATAGGGCCAAGGGTGTATTGGACATGATACACTCAGATATCTGTGGACCAATGTCCACTAGAGCTCTTAGTGGTGCCAAGTACTTCGTCACCTTTATTGATGACCATTCCAGGAAAACCTGGATCTACTTTTTGAAGACCAAGGACGAAGTCTTCAGTCAGTTTAAAGAGTTTGAAGCTCTGGTAGAAAATCTGATAGGAAAGTAGATCAAGGTGCTGCGTTCAGACAATGGTGGTGAATACATAGACAAGGAATTCACGAGGTTTTGCACAAGGGAAGGTATCAGAAGAAAGTGGACAACTCCATACAATCTGCAGTAGAATGGTGTGGCAGAAAGGAAAAATAGGACTATTGTCGAAGCGACAAGGGCGATGCTGTATGATCAAGACATGCCCAAATTTCTATGGGTTGAAGCTTGTAATACAACTATCTATGTTCAGAACAGGACTCCTCATGTTGCATTGGGGAAGATCACGCCGAAAAGTGTCTTCACTGGCAGCAAGCCTGAAGTGGGTCACTTTAGGATTTTCGACATTATGGCTTACTGCCATGTGCCCAGTGAGAAGAGGAAGAAGTTGGAAATGACTGCGGAAAAAGGGTATCTGGTAGGATACAATGAGAATGCAAAGGCATATTGCATCTACATTCCTGAGAGCAGGAAATTCGTAGTGCAGAGGGATGTGAAATTCATGGAGGAGAAGGCCTTTAGAAGATCCCGCGAGTTGCCTTCTGCTATGCACTCTGAGGAGGATCTGCTGGTTCAACCTCAACAACCAGCAACAAAGAGTTTAGTTGCCTCTCCAAGGCATGGGGATCCAAGGGACGTGTTTCCCGAGGACTTGCAAGAGGGAGAGCCGGTAAATTCACCCACCACCAGTGGGAGAACGAGTAGGGTGTTACGAAAAATTCTGAAAGATGTTGAAGACTTTGTCGGAGTCCCCCGAAATGAGAAGAGACGGCGTAAGCAGCCTGAGAGGTATCAAGCCTTGGTTGCTCAAGTCGGAGAACCTTCTAATTTTCGGGAAGCAGCTCAGGACTAGGTGTGGGTAGATGCAATGGTGGAAGAGTATAGTTCCATCATGACGAATGATGTCTGGGAAGTGGTGCCCAGACCTCAGGAGAGATCAATTGTAGGATCAAGGTGGATCTACATGATTAAGTATGCTGCAGATGACAACATCGAGAAATTTAAAGCCAGGTTTGTGTCTAAGGGGTATGCTCAAAAGGAAGGGATCGACTATGAAGAAACCTTCGCCCTAGTAGCCAGCTATACCTCTATTAGATTCGTGATATGTCTTGCTGCTCAGATGGGATGGGAAATTCACTAGATGGACGTCAAGACGACATTTCTGAATGGGGTGATTTAGGAAGAGGTGTATATAGAACAACCAGAAGGATTCGAGACGCATGATCAAAAGACACATGTGTGTAAGCCAAAGAAAGCCTTGTATGGACACAAGCAAGCTCCTAGAGCTTGGTATGGTTGAATTGACAACTACTTGTAGAAAATGGGATTCGTCAAGAGTGATGCAGATCCCAATCTCTACTATCTGAGGGTAGGGAGTGAGCCCCTGATACTGGTTCTATATGTAGATGATCTATTCTTGACAAGATCATCGAGGCTCATCACATACTGTAAGAAGAATTTGGCTGCGGAATTTGACATGAAGGATCGAGGGCTGATGCACTATTTTCGGGGGTTGGAAGTTTGGCAACAGAAGGGGGAGATCTTTCTTGGTCAAAGAAGATATACTACATAGATTTTGAAGAGATTTCAGATGGAGGATTGTAGACCCATGACGACTCCAATGAGCACCAACTGGAAGAAAATCAACATGTCTAAAGATGATGAGGCTGATCTTACATTGTATAGGCAACTCATAGGATCGTTGATGTATCTGGTAAACACAAGGCCAAACATCAATTATGCTGTAAATACTGAATACCCTCTATTAGTTCATGGTAGAAGCTAAGAGGGCTCATTAGGCAGTAGCCAAGCATGTTCTTAGGTACCTTCACGGAACAGTCGAGCTTGGTTTGAAGTACACCTGTAGCAGTGATGTCAGATTGAGTGGGTTCACCGACGCAGATTGTGCTGGGAGTCCAGTAGATCGAAAGAGTACTAGTGGGTATTGTTTCAGTCTAGGATCATGAATGACTTCCTGGTGCAGCAGGAAACAAAAATCCATGGCATTGAGCTCAGCAGAGGCAGAATATATGGCAGCTAGCACAACTTCGTGTGAGGTCATATGGCTTCAAAAACTGCTTGTGAACCTACTAAAGGAGAAAATGGAAGCGACCGATATCCTATGGGATAATCAGAGTTGCATCAAGCTCTCTAAAAATCCTGTGTTTCATGATCGGTCGAAGCACATTGACATCATGTGTCACTTCATCAGGGATTGTGTACAACGGGGAGCTGTTCAGTTGCAGTACACTCCAACAGGAGAACAGGTGACAAACATTCTAACAAAAGCTTTGGGGAAGACTATTTTGTCTACTTCAGAGAGAAGATGGGGATGATCAAGAATCCATTCCAGTAGCAAGAGTGGATAGGATCAGGATTCAAAGGGAGCTGTAGTACAGATGCAACAGTGACAGTGGCAGTGTCATGGGCATCAATACAAAAGGCAGCAGATGAGGGGCAGTGTCCAGAGATCATCAATGCAGAGGGTGCTTCGAAAGCAGAGCAAGATGCAACAGGCATATTGTTGGAACGCCTTCCTTGCTAAGAGGGAGTGTTGATTTTTGTAGCATCGGAAAGTGTTCCAAGTCTCAAACTTTGTAAGGAGGCTTGGACATCAGTGTTCCAAAGAACCCAGAAACCATTTGTGGAAATTCCACTCGGTTCATGACTTATTAAAATAATTAATTATTTTAATGGAGACCCTAAGTCTAAAGTTAGGGAAATGAAATAATTAAAGGGTATTAATAAGTCAGAGTGTGAATCTTATAGAAAACAAAGATCAAGTCAAGTTTTAATCTTAGCCATTGATTAGATTTCTAATCTGGGCCGTTGATTCTTCAACGAGAAGATTATAAAAAAGGGCTTGAGGGTCATTTGGAAAACAAGCCGGGCATACACTCAGTACCCGAAGGAGATCAATTTTGAAGTAATATAATTCGATCTCATTGGGAGGGTTGCAGGGCAGAGAGTTGCAGAAGCAGGAGGAGGGAGTCAGCAGTGATTGAGGATAGGGACAAAGGGACGCAATGGGTCACAGGAGGCAGCACAGGGCTGAAACACAGTGAATCCACGCAGATCCTATGCAGTCCAATGCAGGGACTGCGCAGTAAAACACACAAACAGGCACAAAGACAAGCAGAGTTTGATTAGGGTGTCAGGGATTTGTCGGGACGAGCCGAGAATTCTGTCTCAGGTGTTTTTAAATTTTATTTGCCAGTATATTCCTTGTAAAGAATCATTTGGTAAAGAATTTAATAAAACCCTCATCTGCTGCACCGGTTTTCCTGCATTGGGTTTTTCCGGGGACAATTGTCCAAAAACCCTAGTTACCAGAAACGGAACGGAAGCATTCGTTTCCTGAAAAAAGCGTTAAGAAAACGGAACGGTACGGAAAACGCTGTTCCGTATGGCCATCTTTGTTTTTCAATACATAAAACCAGTTTTTCGGAAACAAATGGTTTTTTTAACAATTTTCTCAGAAATGTAATGGTTTTTCTAACGATTTTGTAATGGTTTTTTGTAACGGTTTTTTTTTTTTTAATGTTGGTCTCTTTCCAATTTGACATTGAATGAACCGAATCATTAAAATGCCAAAAGTTGGTTTTTATGGGATAGTTTTCAGAGATGATTTCATGGTTGGCATAGTTTAAATTTTCATTAACAATTTGGGGAGATTTAGGTTTTTTTTAAGTGGATTTAGTGTATAATCTTATATAATTTATAACATTTAAAAATTATCTTTTATATAAAATTATAAATTTAAATGAAGAGGGTTACATTATATATTTGTATGAATTAGTATTTAAATAATTTAATGAATAGTTTAGTATTTACTTCAATTTACTATTATAATTGATTAATGATAAAGTTTTGAAAGTTTAATGATAATTTTCTTTAAGTTGTCTTCAAACATTAGTTGTAGAATTTATGGTTTTCCATCTTTTCACTTTTTCTATGGAAAATGCCAATGGAGGGAGCCACACTCCTTCCTATATCAAGATAGTTGTAGGTAGTAGTGGTTCTAAACAACTCTGTATTTTTAGCTCTATTTTCAATGGAGATCAATTCAATCTTCACCATCCAATTCCCCAACTAGGGAAACTACAAACTAGTAGCAACTTGCCAAATACCAAATTTGAGGTCAAATCAAGTCACATAGAGTATATATACAGTATAAGTATATGTGAGATCATGTACTCATCCCAAAATTTTTATGGATATAGACTTCAAAAAAATCCCACTCTCAGTGTGTCCAAATCAAGTGGAAATGGAATGGCCAAATCAATTTTGAATTCAGTGCCAAAGTTTCTTCACTATTGTATGTCCTTGTAGCATCAAACATGAGTATTTGAGAATGACCCATGTGAAGAACACAAACTTTGCATGTCATAATGAATATTTGAGAATGACCCATGTGAGCAAGGAAAGCCTATGAGCAACTGGGTATAAACCATAGTATTCGAGAATGCTGATGATATATGCTTTGTTTTATATTTTTCACATTTTTTTGTATTTTCTCTCTCCTCGTTTCTTGAATGTGCAAAACCTACAAACTACGTTTCTCGTCCCGTTGTCGTTTCTGGTTTCGTTTCCAGTTTCTCGTTTCTGGTAACATAGCCAAAAACAACTATGTACATGTGATTGATTCTTATGCTTATGTTCTTTACTGTTTAATTCTCTGCATATATATTTGTGAATGTTGCAGTAGTATTTATTTCAATATTTACCGATAGATTTCTATGAATAAATTATTGAAATAATAAGTAGGAGAAATAAATCTATCACTGCAACTGTAGAACTTTCAGATTGAAAATTTCACAATTCATACTCTTTAGAAGAAGAGTGATGAATGTGTGATGATGAAAGAGTGAGATAATAGTGCCTTTATTTGTATGAGGCTTAACAACCCTTATTTTCACTAATTTACTATCAAATCCCTATAGTTTGCTTAATTGTTCAACTAGTGAGAGGTTACAAGCCAACCTCATAATAGGTCAAAAAAAATAATGCCAAAATAGCCCACATGTGTGGGAAAACAATCTCCTCCTCTATGACATCATCCTCCATAAGTGTTTAATATGCCACAAACAAGTGACAAATGGGTCATGAGTGCTCCTTTCTCCAAGAAAAAGATCAAAGTATATTGGTATGCCTCCAAAACCATGACATCATCATTAAGGTTCCATACGTCACCCTTCTAAGGGCCAAAGGGGTGTCATGGCACCATTATGTTCAAGCATTGGGTCTACTAGTGATGTGCAAGCCCTCTTGTGTCATCTCAAGGATAACCAACATCATTAGGGTTCCAACACAACCGACGCCCATCAAATAGTGTCAAGGCCAACCTGGGGGTGTCCTAGGATCATTTGGGCACATCATCAATAAATCCAACTTCAAGCCTTAGTGGATAAATGTTTAACCATTTGGGGGTACTCGGGTGAGTCAAGTATCATGTGGAACCATCTCATAGCCGAACGCTTTCCTTCAAGTGGGCAACGCTACATCATCTGGGTTAAAACTGATCTCTGTAATGTGTAAAACAACCTCTGGAGTGTTTCTAAATGGGATGACTATCATCTCAAAAGAGATATTTACTGTTGTGATAATATCAACTGATAAGAACTTCTCAAGATCAAGTGATATCAACAATTTTGAGGGATAATAACCATAAATGCATCATCATGGACCATACCTAATGTTTCGGGGCACAAAAATACTTCACATAAAGCTCACCTTCAAATGTCTAACTAGATCAGGCCATGTAAACAAGTAATCTCCTTATTTAATGGATAGTTAGGCTACCAACCCTTTTAGGTGTTCTCCGTTCCCAAGGGGAAATGACATGTCCTTGGTTAGCCCATCAATCTATAGGTGTATGATATTGATGGCCATGTTTAGGGCAAGGTGCCATAGCCATATGACTAGCTAATGGGGTTGCAATATCCCGAGTGTATATATGTAAGCTATGTCACATAGTTTGGGTTCGAATTCAATTTCGACAACAATTAAATTCAATTTGAATTCAATTTCGACAACAATTAAAATCGATTCAAATTCGTATTTTCCAATATGATTCCAGTGAGGTTTGCCATTAAATTCGAATACACATACACATAGACACACAGATATATATATATATATATATATATATATATATTTTTTTTTACTTAGTGGGAAAACCTATAATAACTCTATTTTCAAACTAGCAGTTGGGACAACCATCATTGGTTGCTATCCGTAAATGCAGGTTGACTCATCACTCTTATTCAAGGAAAACAACACCACCTAGAATTACTTGTTTGGTGGTCCGTAAGGGGGTGGGTTTTCACTCTTCCCAGATGCGTCTGGGTCTTGTGTCGTTAACCTGTTTCCTTACGTTCGATGAAGACAAGCTCTTAGCCAAGCAGAAGTAGTTTTAGGGCATACTCCATGCACTATAACACATTTTATAACAAATTTCATATATATTAATATTAAAATTGAATGCAATAATTTGTATTATATAAATATAATATATAATTTTATGTTTATATGGAAATTTTAAATGATAAAATCTATATTAAGATTTTAGAACAAATTTCATAATTTTTTATTCATATTAAAAAACAAATGTAATAATATTTTATTATGTAAATATAATATATAATTTTATGTTCATAAGAAAATTTTAAGTGATAAGTTTATATTTATATAATATTATATAGATGTAATTATAAGTTATTAACATAACCGCCAATAATATTTATTAATAACTTATATTAGTGGTATTTTGTTGCACGGGCACATTTCAGGGTTTCATTCAACCGCCATGAAAACAAACCCAACCATATATGCTAGATGGGTCAAAATGGTAACATTTGATAGTGGCTTGGAGGTTTTTGTTAAAAATCCATGGTCATATATGTCAAATCGGTTATCGAAGAGCACATTTAATGGTTAGAGATTCAAGGGAAAATTTTATTGCTTTTCATTTCACGCTATTTAAAATATCTCGAAAGCTATTTATTACAGGACAACGATTGAACTGAACACCTGGCTCGAAATCAAACCTTAGTTGAACCTAAGCCAAATTTAATCTTCTTTTTTTAGGTTTCTTGATCATCAAACCTCAAGATTAATGCAATGTTCCACCAAGTCCCCTGGAGGTGGGAGCGAGGGGGCGAGGGAGCGCGGGAGTGGCCTATGCAAGAGCTCCCTACCAATTTTCAGGAAACGTGGGGGGACGTCGGAGTCATAAAAATTATAAAATATAAAAATATATATAATATTATAATATTATATATGATATATCATTGGAAAATTTAATAATAAATATTTATAATGCAATTGTATTTTTCATTTTTGCAAGGAATGTTTATACAATCATCATACACCTACATCATGAAAGATAAATCATAATAAAATTTAAAAATTATAAATCGATGAATGATGAATCATCTAACTGAAACAAATTTAAAAGTTAAAAGTTAAAACATACATCATAGATTCATATGTAACTTTGTAACTGTATAATCATTAATGTAACTACTAGCAATGTACAATGAAAATAAAGGTTAAGATATCATATGAGTCATGACATATATGATATTATATCAAGATTCAAAATAAACTTTAAACTGAAGTTTACAACTCAAGTCTGAAACATAAATATTAAAACTTAAAAGCAAATAAGTTTAAAGTCATGTTTGCAACAGTGAAACATAAAACATAAAACATAACTTCTTCCGACTGTGGGCTTCTTCCGGCGGCTGCGGCAAGTGCTAAGGGTTGGGTGGCAAGTGTTAAGTGCGGATGATACAATGATACAATGAAAACAAATGAAAACTAAAAATTAATTTAATTAAACAATCGATTATTAAAATATATATATATATATATATATATATATATTTTTTTTTTTTTTTTAAATTGTGGGCCCCACACGCCCCCTCACGCTCCCTCCCGTCCCCTCACGCCCCCTCACGCTCCATTCACGCTATGTCATGCTCCCGAAAGCACCCTCGACTCCGTCCCCTCATGCTCCCTCTCGTCCCCTCACACTCCCTCACGCTCCCTAAAGCACCCTCGACCCCTCAATCTGAGGAAATGTCCCCTTTGACATCCCCCTTAATTTTTTGATTTTTGGGAGTGTCGGGAAACGTCCCCTAGAAGTCCCCAAGACCCCGGAGCGCGAGGGGGCGAGGATTCTAGACCCCTAGGTGGGGGGGCGAGTCCCCGTGTAACATTGGATTAATGTTCGCCGAACCCTGTGGCAAGTCAAAATACCAGTCAAACTTGGTCAAATCTTCAACAAGTTAATGCTGGTCAAACCAACCCAAATATCAAAATTTCAATGCTAGTCAACTTGGACTGGTCAAACTGGCATGAGTCAATTTTGGCCCTATGGTCAAATATTTGCAGTCAACTATAGTCAAACAACATGCAGTATTCGGTCAACCATGCGTCAATGTCCAACTGTGAACGTCCCGGGTCTGCGGTTAAACAACCTTGTCCCATGCCTAGTCAAAATTGATCAAACAAATTAAGTCAACTTGGTCAACGATGTTGAGATTTTGTGTATTTGGGGTAGCATCAGTTGTGCTTTAGCTCCCAAACTTTGTGGAGGGACTAGAGTGCACTTGATCTACAAGACCCATAAATTGATTTGGGAAATTTCATCTAGTTTAGGAGATATTAAATTAATTAATTATTTTAATGTATTTCCTAAGTTAAAACTTAGGGAACTTAAATAATTAAAGTGAATTTAATTAAACATGTGATGAAATTGTCTTAAGTCACACGGCTAAATCTTTATTTTAATGTTAGCCATTGATTCAAGATTTGATCATGGCTGTTGGTTTCCCAATGAGAAAAATATAAAGGAAAGGCTTGGGGTCATTTGTAAGGAAACACAGAGGCAGAGCATTGAAGCTAAGATGAGATTCTAGGGCGGGTTTGCTAAGAATTCTCAGAAGTGTTTCAACTGTAGAGAGGGGAACTTAGGCCAAGGGGATGATTTGATCCCGGGGTCTAGAATACACAAGAGGCAGAGATCAACTCAAGGATAGCGCAGAGGAGAAGGGAAGCTGCAGAAGCAAGGAGAACACAGTCCCTCCAAGGACAACGTGATTTTCAGTGGGAAACCCTCAGAGGGTTATGTAGAGACCTTAAGGGGCAGCGTAGAGACTGCGTCACCCAGTCTGGGGTAACGCAGTCCCTTCTGGAGCAGCGCTGATTTTAGAGGGGCTTCAGAGGTTGACGCAGATGCTTTCAGGGACAGTGCTGGGGTTTCTAGGCAGTAATCTTGGCTGAGTTCTATAAATGCCGTTTGAGGGTGTGGATCAGTCATTATTTTGGCCCTAGATCAGCCAGTGAGCTGTAGATCTAGTATTTCTCTGTCTGGTTTTCCAGATCTGGAACCCAGGCTTGTTTTCAGAAAATTCTTAATAATAAAACCCTCTAGCAGCCAGAGACTGGTTTTCCCGCATTGGGTTTTTCCGGGGACTATTTGTCCAGAAATAACTGTCACTTTGTGTATGTGTGCATGAACCTGTTCTAGATCTGAATTGGTGGAGATCTGTTATGTGTTTTTCTTCGATTTTAACTTGAATTTATTCAGTTAATAACTTGTCTAAGTAGGAGGAGCATAACCAGATTAACATCAATAATTTCTGCATAAAGTGTAAAGATTCAGAAATTTCCACATGGTATTAGAGCAGTTGCAAATCTAGGAGGGTCACCAGCAAGAGACTGAAGGTTCTAGTTGCAGAAAGCAGCAGAGACACATATCTGAAGGGACAACGCAGTTTTCAGAGGCAGATTCACGCAAAGGGAAGGGTGACGCTGTCTAATGCTGTGTCCTAGCAAGCCCACGCAATTACTGCGTAGAGGCAGCTCAAAATTGGTCTGAAGCCAGCCAATGTGATTCAGATCTGAATCTGTCAGATCCAGAAAAGATTGCAGAAAAGCTGCATAAATTCAGAAGGTGTTGGTGGGGTTAATTTTCTGAAGTTTTCAGATTTTTAGCCTTAGCACAAGTGACAAAGAGCGAGAGGAGATCAGCTTCTTAGAGAGTTTTTAACCAAAGGAAACGTGCAGTTTGATCAGAGGATCAAAGAAAAAGCTGAATCATAGTTGATTTGGTATCCAAGGAGGGAAATCAGTTGTCAGAGGGAGCAGAACGTGCCTATTTCACCAAAGGCCTTAGATCCATTTCTCTAGCAAAGAGAAAAGAAAGTTCCGATACATTCTGAGCAGATGGCTCCTCATGGACTGTGTGATTGGGATAGGCTAGATGGCCTCTCAAACTTTTCAGTTTGGAAGGCAAGGATCTTGATGGTCCTTGAGGCATACAATCTTAGAGACCATGCAGAGCAAACTCTGGCCACACCGACAGATCCAGATCTCCTTCAGAAGCGTAAGGAGGTTGCCAGGCATGCCAAGCGGATGATTATGGATGGTATCAAGGACCATATTGTACCACACGTAGCTGAGAAGAAGACAACTAACGAGATGTGGAAGGCCTTGACCTCCCTGTATGAGGGAAAATCTATCCAAAGAAAGATGCTGTTGGAGACTCAGATGAGGTCATTGATGATGACAAAGGGAGAAGACATGGAGCATTTTCTCTTCAGATTGCAGACAATCAGAGATCAGCTGATTGCAATGGGTGCAACAATAGATGATGATGTCATAGTCAGGACTGCCGTCAATGCAGTCATAGATGAGTGGGAAACCTTTGTCCAAAGTATCTTGGGCAGAGCGGACCTCCCAGATTGGGACAACTTGTGGTCAATTCTGCGTCAAGAAGAACTCCGCAGATTCACCAAGAAGCATCACAACTCCAGATTGAGCAAAGTGAAGAAAGAAGATGAGGAAAATGCAACCTTGGCATCAAAGAAGCAACCAAAGAAGAAGAAGGATCTCTCCAAGATCAAGCGCTTCCAGTGCGGTGAAATGGGACATTTTTCCAGCAATTGTCCCAAGAAGAAAAAGGACAAGGAAGCATCTTCTTCCAAAGCAGGTGTGGCAGATGATGGGTTAGGAGATGTGCAACCATGAGTGCTCATGAACCACGGAGGTGGGGTGACATGGATATGTAGAGGAGCTACATAGAAGTAAGGCGGGATCCTTGAGAAGCTCATCTCTTGGATCACATGGGAGTTATGACAACCTTAAGACAATAGCGGGACAAGTGGAGCAGTAGGTGCATAGATCACAGATGAGGCAGAGGCAGAGGCAAATCTGAAGGCTGGGAGGAGTAACGCAGAGTAAAGAAGCAACAACGTAGAAGCAACAACAATGAGGCTGATGTGACTTCAACAGCGCAAAGCAGAGCTACTTACGCAGTGCAGAGCTGCAACAACGCAAAAGGCTTTAGAGGGACAACGCAGTGCAGCAACAACGTGAGAGATTTCAGCACAAGGGGCTGATGTGACTTCAGTAGTGCAGAGGGAGTTTGCTTACGCAGACAGAGCTGTCGTTGTGCATTGTTCTTTAGATGCCAACACAGATCTGTAGCCTATGGAGCTTTAGTGATGAGGATGCAGCCCATTTGACTTGTCTATCAAAGATTGGGCAGGAGATTCAGTTGTTTCTCTCAACAACTGAAGTTGCAGTGCAACAGATCAGCAGTGGCAGTGCTATGAGCAGCATAGATGCAACATATTGAGAGGGAGCTGTAGTCTAGAGGTTGCACTGGTAGTGGTAGAGTCATGGGCAATAGTACAGAATGGCAACAACAGTGCAGAGTTGAGTGGTAGCGGGCCAAGCTTTAGCAACACAGAACCAGTGCCAAAAATCATGTAATGCATAGTGTGATGTATTGCTAGAGCATATCCTTGATGCTAAGAGGGAGTGTTTAGATTTTGTGTATTTGGGGTAGCACCAATTGTGCTCTAGCTCCAAAACTTTGTGGAGGGACTAGAGTACACTTGATCTACAAGACTCAGAAATTGATTTGGGATATTCATCTGGTTTAGGAGATATTAAATTAATTAATTATTTTAATGTATTTCCTAAGTTAAAACTTAGGGAACTTAAATAATTAAAGTGAATTTAATTAAACATGTGATGAAATTGTCTTAATTCACACGGATCAAACTTTCTTTCAATGTTAGCCACTGATTCAAGATCTGATCATGGCCGTTGGTTTCCCAACAAGAAAATTATAAAGGAAAGGCTTGGGGTCATTTGTAAGGACACAGAGAGGCAAAGCACTGAATCTAAGCAGAGATTCTAAGGCGGCTTTGCTAACAATTCTCAGAAGTGTTTCAGCTACACAAAGGGGAATTTAGGCCAAGGCGATGATCTGATCCCGAGGTCTAGAATACACAAGAGGCAGAGATCAGCTCAAGGACAACACAAAGGAGAAGGGAAGATGTAGCAGCAAGGACAGCGCAGCCCCTCCAAGGATAACGTGATTTTTAGCAGGAAACCCTCAGAGGGTTACGTAGAGACCCTAAGGGGCAGTGTAGAGACTGCGTCACCCAGTCTGTGGTAATGCAGTCCCTTCTGGAGCAGCATTGAGGGTTAGAGGGGCTTTAGAGGCTAACGTAGAGGCTCTCAGGGACAACGCTGGGGTTTCTAGGCCCTAATCTTGGCTGAGTTCTGTAAATTCCGTGTGAGGGTGTGGATCAGTTATTATTTTGGCCCTAGATTAGCCAGTGAGTTGTAGATCTAGTATTTCTCTGTTAGGTTTTCCAGATCTGGTACCCAGGCTTATTGTATTTAGAAAATTCTTAATAATAAAGCCCTCCAGCAGCCAAAGGCTGGTTTTCCCGCATTGGGTTTTTCTGGGGACTATTTGTCCAGAAATAATTGTGTCACTTTATCTATGTGTGCATGAACCTGTTCTAGATCTCAATTGGTGGAGATCTGTTATGTGTTTTGCTTTGATTTTAACTTGAATTTATTTAGTTAATAACCTGTCTACGTAGGAGGAGCATAACCAGATTAACAATAATAATTTCTGCATAAAGTGTAAAGATTCAGAAATTTCCACAAACGTCTAGTCAAAATCAGTCAAACTGCCCTCCTTTACACATGCGACTGTCCAAGAGAGAAAAGAGAGAAGAAAACTTGCTTTTCGTTGGTGGAGAAAATGAGATGTCACATCTATTTATACTTGTTGAATGGGGTAAAATAATCTAAGGGACATGTAATATTCTAACTAGAAAATTCACAGTGAAATACCAAAATAATCACTAGCTACAACACAACCATAACATGAAAAATCTGAACACAATGCATGCATTAACAAATTAGAACTCCAGAGGGCAGAAATAATGAATCTGAGCCATTTTATTGATAATCATGGTAACCTGAATACAAGTGGCAATGGAAAGTGTGCACCTAGGCTTGCTACAGTAAACAAGCAAATACCTAGGTGAAAATAACTGAATGACTCCACCCAAATTGGCTTCTCCAATCTGTGTGTTCAACCTGGAAATTTCTGCAACTGCTGCTGTATGTGAACTAAGGTTTGGGGTCCAAAACTCCAAAAACCCTGCAAAATTAGGAGCAGGCTCCTTGATGCTAGTCCAACAAAACCCAGAAATGTTTTGGGCTAATTTCGACCTCTCGGAATTACCCAATTTTAGTGTTACGCCCTCCTCCATTGGTTCTATGTCCCCCACAAAACACTGCTGCTGATTTAGCCTCAATTCCCTCCTCAAAGGGCTATAAAAACTCCCTGCAAATTCTCCCGAAAAATAAGAGTGAAATTCTTCCTCAACTCCAGCACAAACCCAGCTAGAATCTGCCCCACGAATTTTGCCCAACAAGCCCTTGCATAAGCCCTAGAAATGAGGAATCTGGTTCTCATTGGAGCAACAATCTCTAGCCCTGTAACTCTCCACAAAATCTGGTCCACTGTCAAGGAATTTTCTCTTAAATTCTCTGGCTAGAATTCCCCTTGAAAACCCTTCAACTTAATGGAACGAATTCTGTCATTGCATCCTTCTGGGAGCTCGAACATGCTGAAGCAATAGCTGAAAAGACCCACGAATTCCAACAATCTTCTCTCCACTAAGCTTTGGAATTCCCTCCTAGGGTGCACTCTAAGTCCACCGAAAGAGTTGGGAATTTCTCCTTGGAAACCCCTGTGCTCAAGCACCAATTGACTTGGCTAAACAACTCAAGCAAACTCTCAAGTTAGATGCACAAACAAAGAACCCCAAAAATGAGTTTGTGCTTGACTTTTATAGCTGCTCCCCTTCTCATCCTTGTGGCACCCACTAGTTCAAACACCCTTGTACGTTTATCCTCTTTGTGGGTCAGATTCCTCCCATGGGTTCAAATTCCCCTTTTTGGTGTGGCCCCCACAATCCACCAACTTTTATTTTACCCAAATATTCTAAGTTGGATTTCCTTTCCCTTGTTCACATTCCTGGGTGTGGGCCAGTCTACGATGGCCCTGATCTTTTCCTGATGTACCTTTACTCCATCCTCCCCAATCACGTGCCCAAGGTGCAACATCTCTTTTTGTCCAAACTCACATTTGGACATCTTAGCATACAACTGTTGCTCCTCTAGTATGCACAATACCTCCTCCAGATGTTGGAGGTGCTCCTCCTAGTCCGACTATATATCAGAATGTCATCATAGAAGACAAGGACATATCATCGTAACTGCTTGCGGAACACATGGTTCATGCAAGACTAGAATGTGGCTGGTGCATTGGTTAACCCAAAGGGCATCACCAAGAACTTGAAGTGTCCATAGTGGAAGTGGAAAGTGGTCTTGGGAATATCTTGCTCCCTCACCCGAATTTGGTGATATCCCGAGCGCAAGTCTATCTTAGAGAATTACTTAGCTCATTTAAGGTCATCCATCAGCTCGTCAATTCGTAAGATGGGGTACCTGTTCTTCAACGTCTTCTTGTTGAGGGCCCTGTAATCTATGCACATGCGGAGGGTCCCATCCTTCTTCTTCACCAACACCACAGAAGAAGCGAAGGGACTTGAACTAGGCCTAATGTGCCCCAATCTCAGTAGCTCCTGTATCGCCATCTCAATCTCATTCCGATATGTCTTGGGATGCATGTAGGGAGTGGTAATGATTGCATGTACTCCCTCCTCTAGCTTACTGGTATGCTCAAAGCCTTTGTCTAATGGTCTACCTAGAGGAATCTCTCTAAACACTGCCTAGTGCCTCTTTAGGAGTGCCAATATGTCTAGATGTGTCTGTTGCTTTTGCCCCTGTCTTTGAGATCCTCAACTTAACTACCCAAGCAATGTTTCCGTGTCTCAAGTCTGCCTCCATCTTGTGCATTGACACTGTTTGGGATGGATATGACTGCATACCCCTCAAAATCACCAACTTCCCATCTGGGCCAATGAACTCCATCTCCAATTTCTTCCAGTCTGTGGTGACTTGTCCCAAGGAATACAACCATTGAACCCCCATCACTACATTGGTGTCCGAAACATCCACCATGAAGAAGTGATCCATCATCGAGTAGTTCTCCATAGTTACCTTCATGCTGGTAACATACCTCGTGCACTGCATAGTCCTATCACCATGCACCAAAACTGAGAACCCCTCAAAAGTCTCTGTATGAATGCCTCACCTCTCCACCAACTGTGCATCAATGAAATTGTGGGTAGCCCCACTATCCACCTACATTGACACTCTCTACCCCTGTACAATGCCTCGAAACCGCAAGGTCAAAATACTTTGGAACTCCTCGAAGTGGAGCAATAACCCCTCCTGTGGGTAGAAATGCCCCTCCAACAGGTGGGGTTGGTGGGTCATCTCCCCCTGTGCCCTAGGGTCCACTATCTCCTATGTCTGGATCCTCACCATCTACTACTCCTCAACCTCACTGTCTGAAAACACCTCAATGTAGTGGGCCTTGCCCTTGGTAGACCGATGCCCTGGTGTCCACGACTCCTGACATGTAAAACACAACTTCCTCCTCTTGAGGTCCCTTATGGTCTTGTCATCTAACTGTCCTCTTCCGGTCCACTCCTTTTGCGAAGGCCAGATGTCCTTCCCCTTCTGAGGGAAAGTGGGTCTAGTGGGTTCAGGTGCTCTCGTCTTCGGAACAATGTCTAGCATGTCACGGACTCTACTAATGGCATCCTGCAACGAAATTGGCCGGTATGCACGTACTCATCCCCTCAGGGGCTTGACCAACCCCTCTATGAACAACATTATCAATCATGCCTCTGAAATGTGAAATGTCTGATACTATCACTGCAAGCCTTTGGAACTCAGCAATAAAGGCCTTTGTGCTGCCAGTCTGCTTCAGGTTCACCAGCTCCGTGAAGTGCAACTCTGGGTTTTTTCTGCCAAATCTCTCCACCAACTAGTGAACTTAGTGTAAGAAGTAATGGAAGCATGCCCGAGTGTGACCAACTCGTGGCCCAAAACATTCACTAGCTACAACATAACCATAACATGAAAAATTTGAACACAACTCATGCAGTAACAAATTAGAATTCCATAGGGCATAAATAATGAATTTGAGCCATTTTATTGATAAATTCGCTGGGCAGAATTCGTGGGGCAGATTCTAGTAGGGTTTGTGCCGGAGTTGAGGAAGAATTTCACCCTTATCTTCTGGGAGAATTTGTGTGGAGTTTCTATAGCCATTTGAGGAGGGAATTGATGCTAAATCAACAACAATATTTTGTGGGAACACAAAACAAGTGAAGGAGGGCGTAATACTAAAATTGGGTTCTTCCGGAAGCTTAGAATTAGCCCAAAACATTTCTGGGTTTTGCTGGACTAGCATCAAGGAGCATGCTCCTAATTTTTTAGAATTTTTGGAGCCGCAGACCTCAGTTCACCTAAAACAATAGTTGCAGAAATTTATGGGCCAAAACATGCAGTAGATACAACATAACCATAACATGAAAAATCTGGACACAACGCATGTAGTAACAAATTAGAACTCCATAGGGTAGAAATAATGAATCTAAGCCATTTTATTGATAAATTCATCCAATAAATCATTTTTCTGAAAATTTGCTGAATAAAAATACACTAGTATAATAATTTGCGTGGAAATTTAATTAGAAAATCAGTCGCAAACACAGAAAAATTTTCAGCCTCCAAATTCTCCTTCACCTTTTATTACTTAGGAAAATTAAGGGCTCCCTTAACAGGGTAAATGACTTTTAGAGAATACATAGAAAATACAGGCAATGGAACCTGGGAAATTTGCCCCCCTGAAATTTGTATTGCACTTTGCTGGTTGTCTCTTACAAGTTCGGTCCATCTGAAGCTGCTTGGCCCTCCACTAGTGTGGCCTCAATCCTCTTGGCCACCCCACAGTCCGGCTCACCACTAGAAATTGGGTCTCGCCTCTCTTGGCCTCTCCAAGCTTGTGGCACACTCTCGGCGTCAACCTCAAGCAAATGTTGGCTCTCATCTTGTGCACTACATCTGTAAAAATTGTGCTCTCTCGAACTCCCAGCTGCATACTTTTGTTCTCCCCTTAGTCTTGAGGCGCTCACTCATCTTAGGAAATTCGCTCTTCCAATGAAATCAATGTGTCTTCCACCTCTTTGTTAGATTTCTTTTATAATTTCTCATTGAGCTAGATCTCAAACTGTAGATCTCCTAAGTGATGAATGGATGGGATTAGATCCTAAGCCTCACTTGAGATCAACGGTAGAGATTAGATCTAACTCACTAAAGTAAATTAATTTACTCTATATTAGAAAACCTTAGTTCAATAGCCAACATTAATTAATCAATTAATCAATGTGCTTTTCTTAAGTTAGACTTAGGATAGAGAGCATAAAATTCACTTATTCAACGTGAGCAACTACCTAAAGAGGAATTTGAGCATCTTGTGCATGCTTGACACCTAGCCTATGCATAAGCACCTATCCAAGCTATCATCATCAACACTGAAGTCATTATTCTTAATTTTGTTATTTAAACCACAATTTTTTGTATTTCTATATGCAGATCTGCACTTTTAAGGGCAATTTTTTATGTTGTAACAGTGGATTTCGTATTTACACGTTCCCCAATTTTGATTTTTCATCTGACGGAGTTAATGGAGTTTATTGGGGAGGTGCTAAGCATAGCACAATTTTGTAAATTGAGCATTGGAGACATTTTTGACGCATGGGACTTAGGAGAAATAGAAAATTAATTTGCTAGTGGAATGTGGGGGCCACACCCACAAGAAATACACACCACTTGGAGAGAAAATCAAACTGCTAAGGGAAGGAGGTCAAAATATTGGATGGAGGGACCCACATGAGGAGGCAAGAAAAAATTATAAATAGAAGGAGCATAGAAGCTACTGGAGTCTTTGTTCACTCATCTATTTCCTTTGTTGCTCAAGCTGTCTCGCTGGATCACAAGTGCTGCTTAGCACAAAGTTCTCCAGGGGGAGAACTCACCTTCTTTCGGTGGACTTCGAGTGCCACCCTAGGGAGGCAAGCTATTGCTACTTTGGTGAGAGGGTTTATGGAGTATTGTAGTACATTCTAGTAGATTCTTTCAACCAATTTGTACTCCAGGAGGACGCAGTAGAGAAAATCATACCACTCATTTCAGCGAACTTCCGAGAGTGTTTTCCTAGAAGAAAATTAGTGGAGTTGCTTGAGGGGGAGTCTAGCTTTTGTGGAAAGTTTTGGAGCTGGAGGTGACTGCTATTGAGGGGAACGAATTTGTCTTCCTAGGGCCTGCGCAGGGAGTCACTGTACATCGTTTTGTGGATATGGGTTCAAATATCTTGTGCTGGGATTTGATGTGAAACCTCTCCCCTACATCCAGGAAAATTTCCTATATCATTCCTATCTATGTCGAACCCAAAAAAAAATTCAAATTCGTTCAGGTTCGACGAACCTAATAGTCAAACATCAACGAATTCGAACCTCAACAAATTCGAACCTCAAGGTGAACCTAAAGACAAACCTGAAGCTGAATTTTATAGTTTTTAAATTTTTTTTGGGGTTTGAGGTTAGAGTTTAGGCAATTTTTGTCAGTTGTTTTAAGGTTTATGAGAAAAACCATGGGCAACACATAGTTTTCTCTTGTTCTGCTTCCCACCAATTAGTTTCTCGCAATGGCCACTCGTTTGTCTTTATTTACCATGGTTGTCGATAGATTTTCACAAGCCAACTTCAGTCTGTGTGTACTCGCTCTATTGTGCTCAGTGTTGTATTTTTTGCAATTTCCTAAATTCAATTTCTAGATGCCGTTTGTCCCCGCCTCTTGGAGCGTGAAGTGAATAGTGGTTGTGATTTGTGACTCGTGGGTGCTCATTGCTATTCATATAACTTTATTGATTGATTTTTTATTATTTTATGTCATATATATATGTATGCTGAAAAATATGTATAGTCAAACTTAATTCCGAACCTCATTTGGACCTCATCGGAAAATTTGAATTCGAATTGAACTTAATCGTTGCCGAACTCGAATTCGAACCGAACCGTGTGACATAATTTCCTATTGCAGATTGAGGAGGGAAGGAGGATTTCAGAAAATTTCATCACTGGGGGATGCAGCCTTTGTTCAGGAGGGTGTAGTGCCAAAATAGAGCAATTTTGGAAGGTCAGAATTAGCCAAAACCCTTTTTGGGTTTTTGTGGGTTTGTTGAGAGGAGTCTGGGGTTAAATTTGCAGAATTTTCCGGGCAATATTCAGGCCACAAAACCCTTTTTATTTAGCGATATGTTTTATTATTCAACTGGTAATTGCACCATTTTGTGGGTTTTCCGGGTGGTTGATTTGAGGCAGATTCCTTTCCGGGTTTGGTTAAGTATTTTTGGGAGAAGCTACAACTGCATTTTCAAGCGATTCTGGGCACCATAGAGGGTCATTCTTGTTGAAAAGTGTAACTAGGTCGTTCTTCATGTTGACTATGTAATTATGAAAAGAAGAAGTCAAAATAATAAAATGTATCTTTGTTTCATTTATTAAATAGATGGACTTCTTCTTGATGTCCATTAGGTTTTGTGTCCTCTAGGTATAAACTGTAATTAAGTGTCATGTTCATCTAGCAAATATATGCCCCAAGAACTTGAAGAAGGACACCTAACTAGGCTGGAAGACTAGCTCACAACAGCCCTCAATCAATGATGAAATACAAGCTATAGTTACAGTAAAGGATGACACATTAACGCTGAAATTACAGTCCTTCATGTCGGCCTATATTCATTGGGAAAGTCGGCCTACAGGTTGGCCTAAAAGCCAGACGGAATACTATATATAACCCTGTCAACTGTGGCTGTCTCTGCGATTTTACAGTGAAAAGTTTGCAGATAACTCAGAGATTACAGTGCGAATATTTCTGAAGATTACATTGCGGATATTTCTAAGTTTACATTGTGGATAAGGGAAGGATATAGTGCGGATAAGGGACAACACAAAGTGCGGATTTAAGACAGTGGTGCAGGAAGAAGATTGCGGTGTAATGCAGGAAGAAGATTACTGTGGAATGCAGGAAGAGAATTAAGGATAACAAGTGTACTGAATTGCGGATTGATGTCACAATATTTCGGATTAGTGCAGGAAGGATACAATTGTTGATATATAGTTGTTTAAGGGTTGTTAATCTGAAGAAAGAATGTGTTGAAGTTAAGACAATCATCACAAGGTGAGGAGCGAAGTTCTGAAAGCAAATCTAGGTCTAGGGTCTAAGTCTAGGTCATGGTACTTGTCATTTGAAGATCAATAAGAAGAATTCTTTGCGGGTTTTCCTCTCCAAGAGGGAGAGGTTTTGCCCTGGCTCTAGGAGCCTAACCTTTGTGTCTTGTGTTTTGATAATTGACTTGATGAAAGATTTACTTAACTAAAAGAAGAGAAGACATAATTACCTCAAGTATGTTCACAAGTAATTATCAAGAAGAGAATTTGTATTAACGTATAGCCTTCCAAATTCTCAACAATTCTCAGCATTTCTAGTGCAGCAGCAATAGCCAATTTCTGGGTTTGCATAGAAGAATATTGGGCTGAAGTTTCTTAGCTCTTGGGGTCAACCATCATCTCTTCCACCTGGGTTGCTCTAGGTTGCTTATGCAAGCCCAAGTGCACTTGTTCCTTGCATTCGTACTCTTTACAGTTCTTAATTTAATAAAATGGCTCAGCTTATTTGCCCTGTTTCTTGGTGTTTTTGATGGTGCATGCATATTTGTGATTTTGTTTGCTATAGCCTAGTTCATGTGTCTGTTGGTAGTTGTAAATTTCAATTTGGAACATTACATATTACGGGCTGTCATGATAATTTTTGTGGGAGTATTATGCTATACATGGGTCCAGTTTAGGTGACCCTAAGCTGGTAGCTTCCTAGGAGAGGGTGTGAGTGGGAGATACTGAGTTATTGTGTTGCAAGAGGGTATTGCCTTGTGCTAGTCATACAAAGAATTGACCTCTAGCCCATAGTGAGCTCTAAGATGTCCTTGACACGGATTGCCTAGTTGTACTCAACTTTGCTTTTGACTCACTAATCATGGGTGTGCATATTTGTGATTTTATTTGCTATAGCCTAGTTCATGTGTCTGTTAGTAGTTATAAATTTCAATTTGTAACATTACATATTACGGGCTGTCATGATAATTTTTGTGGGAGTATTATGCTATACATGGGTCCAGTTTAGGTGACCCTAAGCTGGTAGCTTCCTAGGAGAGGGTGTGGGTGGGAGATACAGAGTTATTGTGTTGCAAGAGGGTATTGCCTTGTGCTAGTCATACAAGGAAGTGACCTCTAGCCCATAGTGAGCTCTAGCATGTCTTTGACACAGATTGCCTAGTTGTACTCAACTTTGCTTTTGACTCACTAATCATGGGTGGGCATGGAGCTATGTAAAATGAAACTAGGGCTTGCACATACAAATGAGTTAGCATGTTTTATATGCATACATAGTTTCTATATGTGCTGAGAGTTGCAAGGAATTTTAAATGGCTAGTGGAAAATCTTGCTAGAGGATGAGGGACAAGCACTCGTGCAAATTGACACATAACCCCATGCGGTCATAATGGCATTGTTATTGGTATTTTTATCTATGAGACTTTGACAAGGACAACCTTGAAACAACTCTTGTATAACTATATCTACTATTACTCCATCTATTTGTAGTAATTTATTTATGGTAAAACTTCAATTGGCATATGTCTGGCATTTTAGTCAAAAAAGGGCAATATTTTAGGAAACATGAAAGTTGGAACTATACAGGTTGAGTGAGGCTTATATTGTTGTCTTATGTAACTTTTCATGAGTAATTGGCTCAGCCAGTAATATTTTAGCAGTCAGCTATAGCTACTGGAACATTGTGAATTTCAACTCAATAACATGAATTCAAGTAGATTCAGTACTTGATCTTTCAATTAAGCTGGTTTTTCATTTTTGATATCTCATCCAACTCAGTTTTTGCTTGATGTTTTTGTTTCTGCAAGATGTATGATTCTTCCAATGTATAATCATAATGTTAGGCTAATCATTATCCACATTCAATACCATAGTAATTTTGGCTTTATGGTAGATAATTTGGTTGGTTCTTCCTGATCTTAAAATACTGTTTCAGGCCCTGGAAGATCATCTACATGTGGAATGATTAAACATGTGCTCTTGTGCATTTTGATACATACCCACAACAAATGTACGGGAATGATTGAATCTCCTTGAGTGAAATTAATAGATAAATTTGATATTCTAAGCTTTATTCTTACATTGGGAGATCATTTCTACCTACAGAGTTCAGACCACCGAGGCCAGTGATATATTTCGGTCTTAAGTTGGTCATCAAAGAGTGCATTGTTTGATCTAATCTGTCTATATTAATTTCGTTATCATCTTTAATGCATTTTATTTTAGTTAACAAGTTCAAAATTGAGTGAAAGAAAATCTGTAGAGGTTTAGCAAGACTTAGGTAGGTTTTTTCTTGGACAATACAAGAAAAAATTCATTCATTGATATTCGGACATCTGAGTCAGTTCTTGGTGACTAATTGCATGGAAGACTTGGTGATCACTTCTACCTACAAAGTTTAGGCCACAGATGCCAGTGATCCATTTCTGTCTTATCTTGGCCATCAAATAGTGCATGATTTGATCTAATCTGTCTATATTATTTTATTATCATGTGTTATGCATGTTATTTTAGTTAACAAGTTCAAAACTGAGTGAAACAAGGGCTGTATAGGTTAAGCAAGGCTCAGGTAGTTGTTTTCTTGGACAGTGCAAGCAGACATTCATTTGTTGATTTCTGGATGACTGAGTCAATTCTTAGTGACTAATTGTATGGAAAATATTGTTCCACTCAGTTGTCTGCCGTCTAATGTTTATTCAGGATGTATTCTTCCTATTCAAGAAATTGTGCACTGGACACAGAAGTATGGGGCAAGAGTGCTGGTGGATGCATGCCAGAGTGTTCCACATATGTCAGTTGATGTACAGCAGCTAGGGGTTGATTTCCTCGTTGCTTCCTCACATAAGGTTGGTGACTCTTTAAGCTCGATTTTGGCATAAAATTATTGTTTCTATGACGTGTATGCTCCTAACTCCAGACTGCAAACGATAGAGTGAACAATCATAGTTAAGAAAACTATTTATCAGGGAAAAGTTTATTTGCTTTTCAACTAAGAAATACTCATTTTTCAGATGTGCGGGCCTACAGGCATTGGGTTTTTGTATGGGAAAAGTGAGCTGTTGACATCAATGCCTCCATTTTTAGGTTTGCTCTCTTGCTTGCTTCTATTGTAAAAGTTTATTAATGCACGTTTTCTTTCCATGGTATAGAGGAAAGACATGTCTGTGATTATTGACAGAATGCTTTCCCCTTTCAATTTCATAAAATGCACATTTGGCTTGGTTAGATTATAATATCTTAAGATCATTGGGAACATGATATGTGTCCGGTTTTATGTTATAAGATGTTATGCAAGATCCCATGTACCGTTTTTATGGTTTGGTGTTAGTTTAGCAATGTCCTCCCATCTCTTACTTTTCAGAACTTGAAATACCATGCAGACATAAAAGACCAATTTGCAATTGAAACCATTGCAAAGATATGCATATTAAATTTTTCCTCTAGAAAGAAAAGTGCACATTTTTACTAGTTTGGGTATGATGGACACCAACTGTTGGATATACACAATATTTGTTGATTTTTCAAGTGCAATATATATATATATATACAAGCACATATTTCTGAAAATTCTGATAGTTATTTCTCATGATATAGTTCTTATTTTGACAATTCCAATTTATTATTAAGCAATTACACTTAAGAAATTCAACCATAAACCATAAGGACAGTAGAGATCACAATGCACAAAAGAAAATACAAGATTTGCCCTGGAAAAACCCACTTAGGGGAAAAACCCAACAACCTTCTTTTTAGAGAGATTCTTCACTTCAACAAGAGATACATCTAATGTTGCTAGTCAACTATGCCAACAAGCTAATGGTAAAACCTGGTCTCCAGCTGTCAAGTCAAGTCAAATCCAAGTCAAACTTCCGCTCCACCTAATTTCAGCCTTCCAGATCTGCCCAGAATTTTGGCCTGCCTAGAATTTCAGCATGCGAAATCTGAGAGAGAGATAGATGCGAGCTAGAGAGAGATCCTTGTGCTTCTTCTTTTCATCCTTCTTCTTGTTCTTGACCTTCGCTTAGCTGCACAGAAGCTGTCTTCTTGTGATGAGGTTGAATGGTGGTCTTGTGGACGAGGTCAAATGCCTTTATATAGATGTTTTGTCTTCACGAATGGCTGTGTTTCTTCACTGGGGTTGACTTGACTTGAGGGATGGTTGACTTGACTATCTTAGAGCCAAAAATTTAAATTTAAATTTTCAAAATTTTCTTTTTCAAATCCAACACGGAAAACATGTCTTACAATAATTCTTTCAAGGGATAAATAATTAAAATGACATGAAGAATGTTATATCCCTAAGGAAAATTTACAACGATAAACAAAGCATGCATAGTAAAAACACCCACAAAATTTCACACAAATTAAACACCAGGAAATATGCCAAAAACTGCGCCGAATTGAGCCATTTTATTAAGATTAAGTAGGGTACAATATAAGCTTGGAAAGTATGCACCTGGGCTTGCCCAAGGCAAGCTAGCAAAGTCCAGTGATGAAATAGCTGCCCCAACTGTTAAGTAGTTTCCACCACAATAGATCTGCACTGATCCTCTAAAGACGACACTGTTGGCTGCAAGGAATGACTGATTTGACCCCCTTCCGGTGCTCAGAAAATTCCGGAAAGTTAACCCCGACCTCTCCACTAATAATCCACCAAATCCCAGAAAGGGTTTGGCCAAATGTTGATCCTCGAAATTCGGCCCAATTTCCACGCTATCCTTGTTGAAGAGTGTAACTAGGCCTGGCCTTCATAATTGTATTTGAGTCATAATGAAATGTACTTATAAAAAAAAATGAAAAGAAAATTATTATTATTATTATGGACTTATTAAAGCATGGGTTTCATGCTTAGGTCATCATGTTTTAGGTCAAAGTCCCCATTGAGGACTTCTAGGATTTATCTCGAGTCATTAGAGTCATTGTACATGTAATAAGACCCTTCTTGGGCTTTTGAATCATGTAAAAATAATTATTTTTGAGTAAAAAATGAATCATGTCACCTCCACACCATGTCGGCCTCAAATTGGATAATTCGACCTTACCAGAAGCCTATATATTGAAGCAGTTCAATTCATTTGGAGGAAATTCACACACACAAGTTGGATCTCCTAGAAGAAGCCATGAAAAAGTGCAAAGTTGTAGTGGAGGAAGGAGAATTGCAGGATCAAATGTTTTGGGTTATCTTTCGCTCTCACACGTGTGATTTTCCTGGGATACTGCTGCAAGATCGATGTACGACATCCAGGTCAAAGTTTTGTTACGACATCAAGACGTCATCAAGATCGAAGTACGCCATCAAGGTCGAAGTACGACGTCAAGGTCGAAGTGCTAAGTGCTTCAGGTTTTAAGTTGTTGCATCATGGTCAAAGTTGTTGTGCCGAAGATACTGCTGCATCGAATTGATGCTGCTGTATCTAGGTCGAAGACAATACTGGAAAGAGATCATCTGTAGAAGAAGGAAGGGGCTGACTTGGTGTGGAGGAAGTCTGTGTCTAAGTCAAGTGTCTTGGATTATCTCAGGAAAACTATTGAAGGAAGAGTTGTTGACTGGGTTTTGCCTTGGTTGTCTGCCTACCTCTGGTGTCCTTGATCTTTGTGCTATTGTTTGGTGAACTAAGATAAAGGAAGAACATAAGAAAGTTAATAAGAATACAAGAGTCTCACAAGTAATTATCTAGTATAAGAAAATATTTCTGCCTTTCTGATTTTCTAACATGGTATTAGAGCTTTGTTGAAGGAGGAAAGAGGCAGTTTAAGGATCTACTGAAAGAAAGGAATCTCAAAGAAGTTGATCAAGGGATCATAAAAAGATACCTTATAAGAGAAAAAGCTTACTATCTTCAAGAACAATGTCTAACACAATAAAGGGAGAAAACAAATTAGAATGAGCCTCATATTACAGGTCATGGAAGAAGAGAATTGACCTCATTCTTGAAAAGAACAAGGTATTGGTTTTGGTTAGAGGAAAAGTAAAGAAACCTACTGAAGAATCTAGTGATGTAGATAAGGTAAAGTTCAGAGAATTGGAAATATTGGCTATGAGCCTAATGGTAGATGCTATAAAGGAATCATCAGTTGGAGAGGAATCCCTACATTCGAGGAACTATGGGATACATGCAGTCAAAAAGAAGTGAGAATTTCATTAGTAACCAACAAAGAGAATGAAGTGCCTACTCCTCTCATCACAAGAAGGAAACTTCAAGAGATCTAAAAGAATAAGATGGAAGGATCAGAAGTCAAAGACCTATTTTCTAGGGACTCTTAGGAACTCTAGTTATAGGTATCCCTCAAGATCAGATTGAGAGGGAGCCCTTACCACTTTCCGAAGATAAGTATCTTACTCCTTGTATTATCTTTTATATTTGGTTTGCCTCTCTTATCTAGATGTGTTTGTATTAGATGCTAATAACATTTCTTTTATATTTTCCTTGTTTAGGAAAGGCTTGCTGAATACTCAAGAGTTACGGAGAAGACCTCACGAAGACAAAGCATGAAAGAAGTACTATTGATGTCCTACAAGGTTTGTCTAGAAAAACAAATCAAAGGTATGTCTTAGACCATAAGCTTTGTTCTTCATGGTAAAGGTATATTCATTCCTTTTTAATAAATTTGCTTTACTAACAAGTGTTATGTCTAGGACCTTTGAATCCTAAAGATTCTTATTTGGGTGATTAATCATTAGATTGAATCTACCCTCGTTATACTTTTGATCATTCTTGTGGAACCCTAAAAAGATTCTCTGTAAAACTCTAACCTAAGGGTATGTTGATGATAATATGTGAAACCCTAGCCTACTTAGGGTTATTGGTGAAAATGTTGTTTTTGATGTTTTGGGTTTTGGTATGGTTATGGAAACCCTAACCTGTTAGGGTTGAATGGTGATGTTTGAAATCCAAAACCTTTAAGATTTTGATAAATTAGGTTTGCTGTGTTATATATTGAAACCTATATCTTTAGGGTTTGGTAGGGTTTATGAGCAAGACCCTCATTACCTAGGAATGAATCCCTAGGTATATGTTTGTTTGTCTGATCAAGTTTGTTATATGTCTGACTTTAATGTGTTTGTGTCATTGGGTTTGCCTAACATATGTTGTTATGATATGCTTATGCATGATAATGAAATCCTAGATATGCATATGCGTTGACCTAATTATTGATGGTCATAAGTCTTAGGGTTTGGAACTAAGCCCTTGTTAAAGTTTGATATTTTAGGATGATATTGTTTGGGAAAATCTAGGGTTTTGGAGTTAAAACTTAGTAGAAATTAAATTCTCTAATACGTGATATGACAATCTGGACTCTAAGAAATTGTATTGTGATTATTGAGGATTAGTAGATAAAAATCTAGGGTTTACATCAAACCCTAGTAGAAGCTAGTCATGTTGTTGATTGAGTTGTGATTGATGTTGATTGTTGAAGCTCAGATATGAAATCTAGGATTTGTATGAAATCCTATTAGGAAGTTTAACATATGAATTCAGAAAGTTGTTAGATGCATTGTTATATTTGTGTCTAGGGATTGCTATGAGAAAGAATTTGTCATATCATTGAAAGAGATATAGAAATTGATGTCTTGATTGAGCTATTGATATGATTTAAGGGCAAGAAGTTTGAAGTATAGAAGTATGTGTTTCTTGCTGATTATCTTTAAGTATGTTGAAAGTCTAAATGCTTCCATCATTGTATGATTTTGATGTGGTTAACTTCATGCTTCTATAAATTTGGTGGTACTTGCTATCTAAAGTTGTGTAGGTACATAATCTTCAAGATGGTGAAGATATTTGTAAGCAAAGTTGATATGATAAGCATGATGAAGGAAGATATATGAATGTTGCTGATCAACATGATTTTGCTGAGAAGGATGGAAGCCATGAAAAGATTCCCCAATGTCATAAGAAAAAGTTGATCTCCCTAAGTTAAGAGGGAGCCTGGATAAGAAGAAATATCCCTAGTTCTGGGGAGGACATATTATAGTCATAATGGATATCTTGAAAGAAGAAATTGGAGAATGCATTTTGAGATGCTGATATGATGATGCATATGAAGTAGGAAAGAAAGCTATATGGTTGAGATTCGTTTGAAAGTCTCTAAGTCCTACTGTGATAAATTGTGAAGCAACATCAAGATGTCTGAAAAGACCTCGGAGGTTTGTATTTGCTTATGTACGCTTAAAAGTTTGTTATTGATTGGGGTTGTGTTTATACAGGTAAATCTCTCGGAGCTTTGATAGCATGTTCTTACATACTGCTTACTAATCAATTTGATTGGGAGAGATTTGTTGTCTTTGATCTGTTTGATCAAGGAGTTGTTACCGATTGGAATAATCGGGAATGTGAGGCTTTATTGCTTGGGAAGACATCTATGTGTTGATGTCTGATAGGGAGGGTGGCGTTGGTCATAGTGCTCTGACCTTGGATACGCACCCGGATCCCTGGGTTGATGGTTAGTAAGTAAACCTGATGGTACCTAAAGAGGCTGAAAGCTTTAGTCCATCTTAGTCCCACCTGGATAGATTACCTTGGTCAGGAATCTAGTCCATGACATTGTGGCGCATAAACTGTTGGAAGACCTTGGCTAGATTGCCCTAGTAAGGAATCTAGTCCATGGCATTGCGGTGCCTAAATTGTTGGAATACCTTGGATAGATTTCCCTTGTCAGGAATCTAGTCCATGGCATTGCAGTGCCTAAACTGTTGGAAGACCTTGGATAGATTGCCTTGGTCAGGAATCTAGTCCATGGCATTGCAGTGCCTAAAACTTTTCATAGTTCACATAGTTGGAGATATTCCTTGTGCTTGTATATGATGAATATCTCCCTAGTTAAGAGGGAGTGTTGAAGAATGTGACTAGGTTCGGTCTTCATAATTGTATTTGAGTCATAATGAAATGTACTAATGAAAAATAATGAAAAGAAAATTATTATTATTATTATTATGACTTGTTAAAGCATGGGTTTCATGCTTGGGTCATCATTTTTTAGGTCAAAGTCCCCATTGAGGACTTCTAGGATTTATTCAGAGTCATTAGAGTCATTGCACATTTAATAAGACCCTTCTTGGGCTTTTGAATCATGTAAAAATAATTATTTTCGAGTCAAAAATGAATTACGTCACCTCCACACCAAGTCGACCTCAAGGAGATCAAGTTCGCTTCGAACTGGGTAATTCGACCTCACCAGAAGCCTATATATTGAAGCAATTCAATTTATTTGGAGGACATTCACACACGCAAGTTTGATCTCCTAGAAGAAGCCGTGAAAAAGTGCGAAGTTGTAGTGGAAGAAGGAGAATTGTAGGATGAAAGGTTTTGGATTATTTTTCTCTCTCTCACACGTGTGATTTTCTGGGTTACTGTTGCAAGATCGAAGTACAACATCCAAGTCTAAGTTTTTATGACATCATGGTCGAAGTGCAGCGTTAGGGTAAAAGTGCTGCTTCAAGGTCGAAGTGCTAAGTGCTTCAAGATTGAAGTTGTTGCATCAAGGTCAAAGTTGTTGGGTCGAAGATTCTGCTGCATCGAAGTGCTGCTGCTGCATCTAGGTCGAAGATAGTACTGGAAAGTGATCATCTACAAAAGAAAGAAAGGGTTGACTTGGTGTGGAGGAAGTCTGTGTCTAAGTCAAGATTCTTGGATTATCTCAGGAAAATTATTGAAGGAAGAGTTGTTGACTGGGTTTTCCCCTAGAGTGGGGTTTTACCCTGGCTGTCCGCCTACATCTAGTGTCCTTGATCTTCGTGCTATTGTTTTGGTAATTGCTTGATGAACTAAGATAAAAGAACATAAGAAAGTTAATAAGAATACAAGAATCTCACAAGTAATTATCAAGTATAATAAAATATTTTTGCCTCTCTGATTTTCTAACAATCCTCCAGCTGCTTGGTAAATCGACCCTGCAAAAAATACCACTGCTGATGACCACCAAAATGGCTGCAAAGTCAAGCCTAACTCCCTTCCAGAATCCCCCACAAATCTCAGCCCACACCAGCTCCCCATGTGGCTCCCTCAAGCTCCCACGTGCAACATGAAATTCCTCTTGCATAGGCCCACACAGTCACTAGTGATGCACTCCAGTGCACAAAAAATCCTCCTCCAACTCATGCTCTCTTATCACTCCAAACCTTCAGCAATTTGTGGTTCTAATCACCCTCGGAATGCCCAAGAATGCTCTGCTTTGAAACCCACTCGTTCAGGAGGACGTACTCCCTTTCCTGTGCCAATCCTACTAGAAAACCCCACGAACTGTTATGAAAAACTCCCAGACAGCTCCAAATTTAGTGCAGATCACCTCCTTGGGTTGACACTCGAAGTCCATCGAAGGTAGGGTGAGAATCGAGATTCTCACATGAAAATCTCGCGTTCTCAACAACACATGCAGACTTGGCTCTCATTTCAAGCGTGCTAGTCGAAAGTGAATGTCAAATGATCAAAGATAGCCTATAAATGAGTGCCTCTCCTATTTTAGTCATTGAGCCTCCAATTTTCCCATGTGGGACCCATCCATCAATTTCCCCTCTCTCTTTCCCTCCAAGAGTGCACACTACCAAAGGGGGAGTGTATTCCCTTTTGGGGTGGCCCCCACCATCCACTAACCATTCGATTTCCTCCTTTCTCCTATGTTGGGCACCTATTTTAGCTCATAACTTCAAGTGGGGTCCCTCAACCCACTTTTCCCATGTAGTAATCCAAAATTTGAAAAAATTGACAAAATTGATATTTCCCTTAGTAATATTGCTAAGTGGAAATATCACAAAGAACGTGTCTTACAAACTATTTACACATTACAAGGCCCAAAAATATAAATTATGAAGACTGGCCATAGCTGCAAAATTCAACACTCCCTCTTACCTAGGGAGGTATTATAATGACTAGACAAGTGTTCTTCTTGTGAAAAAATTTCTCTAAGAAAGGGTTATAACAAATCATCATCAAACAACTACCATAATTCTGACCAAATAAATTTGACACATAGTAGGATAATAACATCAACAAACTACCAGTAATTCTGGTCAAGCATCTATGATACATGATAGATAAATAGCAATAACAGGTTGCCATAATTATCGTCGGTACTCCTTACACGTGGCACATCATTAACATCAACTAGTCACCATAATTCTCGCCTATGTGACACATGGTATACAGACTAGTCTTGGTTCAACAACATTTTGGCTGGTACTTGGCATATGGTGAATCCCCAAAGGCCACACTCTAACTGAGTAATTTTGGGCCCGATGTTAATGATCTTGATGCCGGAAAGGCCTCACTCTATCAAATAATTTTGGGACCATTCTTCCGAATTCTGGTAATACATGACAGTGGAAGAATGTCAGTCCATTGCTGGACCATTCCCCCTAATTCTGGTCAAAGTACTTGACACAGGGATAATATCCCTATTGTTGGTCACAATATTTGACACAGGGAGAATGTCAGTGCATGATACTATCTCATCAACACTCGCTCTTAATGAGAGAGTCTCAATAAGAGAGGCATTCTCCACTACTCCAAGCTTGTCTTTGAAGTATACAAGCTTCACACTGAATAGAGGCTTCATCAAAATATTTGCAATTTTCTCATCAGTGGAGACATAGTGGAGCTTCACTGCTCCCTTCTGCACCATGTCACGGATGAAGTGGTACTTAATATTCATGTGCTTCAACCTGTCATGGAAGATTGGATTCTCTGTCAACTTCTCACAACTTTGATTATCACAATAAATCACGGTTGGCTCGAGCACGTGATTAAATAGTCCTGTGAGTAACTTCTGAAGCCATACTATTTCACAAATTTCCAAGCTAGCTACAATATATTCTGCCTCGACAGTACTGAGTGCGACAAATGTTTGCTTCCTGCTCATCCACGAAATCATAGTGGAGCCCAAACTAAAGCAACCTCCAAAGGTACTCTTCCTGTCTTCATTTTCAGTACTCCTCGCCCAATTTGCATTGGTATATCCCTGCAATTGTATATCAATGTTTGAGACATCTTAAACCATAGCCCACTGTACCATGCAAGTATCTCAATATGTGCTTTGCTGCTATCCAATGATTGTGTCTTGGTTTCGCTTGGAACTGGCTCAACGTGTTTACTGCGAAACAAATGTCTGGTTTAGTATTAACCATATACATTAGCGAGCCAATAAGCTTTTGGTACATTGATGGATCTATCAAATTAGACTTAGAGTCTCTCAACTTCCTCAAGTTTAAAACCTTAGGATTTGACATCTATTTATAATCCATCATACTAGACTTCCGTAGGATCTTGATATATATTTTCCTTAACCAAGAAATATTTTGTTGGTCTTTTGCCAAACTTCTAGCCCCAAACAATAGTGCATCAAACCAAGATTCTTCATATCAAATTCGTAAGCTAGCTCCCTCTTACACTGAATAATTAGATGCTCCAGATTTGTCAGAAATGTGAAAATTTCTGAATATAGAAACCCTACTGCAGTATCTTGATTTACTTATCCTACTTGTTTGATTTAATTAACAAGTTATTTTATGAAATATTCAGTAAAATATCAAAGAAAACACAATTGTAGCTTACACATACATACAGATCATTTACTGAAGCATAATGCACACATGACAAAGGACACAATATTTTTTGTACAATGTCCATGCAAAAACCCAATGCGGGAAAACTGGTGCAGCAACTCTTAGAGGGCTTGTTTATTAAGCAGAATATCTGAATACAATCAAGGACACCAGTAATGGTTTGCCCAACAGAGAATTCACGGCAAATGTACTTATCACTGGGAGATAGAAAATATGGTTGATTCAGCCGAGGAAGCACTCCTCTGAGAATTATGAATACGAGCCCTTTCTAGCCAACTGGAACCCCAACGCTGCTCCTCTAGCCTCTGCGTTAGCTTCTCCTGCCCAACATAGCCACTACGTAGCCTCTGCGCAATACAGGTTGCTCTTGCGTCACCCCTCTGGGCTCAACACTGCCTATGCGTCACCTTGAAGGCCTTGCTTCAGCGTCTGCGTTGCCTTTGCGTGGGCCTAGTTGGGCTGCATCCCTCTTGCTGGTCTCTGCGCTGCCTGGTACAAATCTACCTCTCTGCCTTAGTATTCATGGCCTCAGATCAGAATAATCCCTCGCTATTCTGCCCCTCACAAGCACTGCAAGCTCACTTGAAAATTCTTAGCAAACTGCGCCCTAGAATTTTGACTTAGCCCAAGTGCTACTGCTCTGTGTGTTCTCCAACTGACCCCAAGCCTTCCTTTAATACTTTTCTCGTTGAGAAATCAACGACCATGATCTAATCTCTAATCAATGGCTAAGATTAGAAAATACTTGATCCATGTTACTTAGAACATTCTCACCCACATGTTTAAATTAATTCCCTTTGATTATTTAATGTCCCTAAGTTAGACTTAGGGTCTCCATTAAAATAATTAATTTATTGAATAACTTTCACACCGGGTGGAATTTCTCCAAACGATTTCTGGGTCTTGGAGATCTCATGTGTTCTAGGCGCTCCCCAAAGTTTTGGAGCTAGAGCACATTTGATACTACCCAAAATCTCAACACTCCCTCTTAGCGATTCCCTCTTAGCGAGGAATGTGCTCTAGCAACACTTCACTCTAGAAGCGTTACTCTGATCTCTGGCATTTTCCCCTGCGCTGTTGATGCTTGCCCTGCTACTGCTTTCTGTACTGCTGCCCATGATTCTGCCACATCTGTACTGCAACTCCCTCTCAAATTGCTGCATCATGCTGCCTATAACACTGCCATTGCTAACTGCTGCACTGCAACTCAGTTGTTGAGAAGTAATCAACTGAAGGACATCACTCAACAATTGACAGATAAGTAAGTTTGGCTGCATCTCATCACTAAAGCACCCTCAGCTGCTGCTCTGTGCTGTCTCTCTGAAGCTTTGCATTGTTTGCTGCTCTGCACTGCGTAAGCACTGCCTCTATGCTGCTGAAATCCCATCAGCCTTTGCACTGCTACTTCCACATTGCTGCTGCCACTGCACTGCGCTGCTCCAATATTTAGCGTTCAAGCATTGCCTTATGCCTTTCCATGATTCTTTGCATCCACTGACTCTAGTCATCCTGCTACTGTCTTTAACGACTCCCATAGCTCATATGTGATCCAAGAGTTTGGGCACCTCAAGGATCCTGCTGTCACCATCTGTAGCTCATCCTGCAGATCTGTGTCGCCCCACCTCTTCTCTCAAGGTACATGAGCACTCATGGCCACATCATCATGGTTGCCGTCATCCCCTTTCGCTGCTGTTACCTTGGAATCCGAATCTTCCTTGCCCTTCTTCTTAGGACAAGTATTGGCGAAGTGTCCCAGTTCGCCACATCTGAAGCACCGGACCTTGGATAGGTGTTTCTTCTTCTTCCCTTGCTGCCTCTGTCCCTTAGATGCTAGGGCTGCATCTTCCTCCTCCTCCTTAATATTGACTCCTCCGCTGTTGAATTCCCTCTTGGTTATTCTCTTGATCTCCTCCTGTCGAAGGATTGCGCACATGTTCCCCCAATTTGGACGTTGTGCTCAGCCTAAGATACTTTGGACAAAGGTCTCCCAATCACCGGTGACTGCATTCAGGGCAGTCCTCACCATGAGTTCATCATCGGGAGTTGACCCCATGGCAATCAACTGGTCTCAGATAGTCTGCAGTCTAAAGAGGAAAGGATCGATCTCCTCTCCCTTGTGCATCTGGAACAACCACATATGATTCTCCAGAAGCATCTTCCTCTCGATGGAGATACCTTGATACAATGTGGTTAATGCCGTCCACACCTCATTTGCCCTCTTCTTCTCGGCAATATGCAGAACCACGTGATCTATCACTCCATCCATAATCAAGTGTTTAGCTCATGCCTGATTTTCATTAAACTTCTTTAGAGGATCAACATTGGTCGACACAATCAGAACGTTCACGGCATGGTCTCTGATGCCATATTCATTAAGGACTGACATGATTCTGGCTATCTAGATGGAAAAGTTAGACACACCGCCTAACCTATCCTGATCTCTTAGTCCATACGGGGCCATCTTTGCTCAAACTATCGAAGCAAGTGCTCTTCTCCCTTCTACTGCTACTACACTAGCAAAAAGACTGGATCTGGGTTTCTTTGGCGATAGAAACCCTCTAGAGAGTATGCTCCCTCTGACAAATGATTTCCCTCCCGGAAATCCTTCGCGAATTTTGTCGAATCAACCCTCTACGATCACTCCACTTGATTGAATCTCAGATTTCTCAACTAGAAAATCTGCTAAGGAACTGTTCCCCCTTACTTTGTCAACCATGCTAGGCACTGTTCTGCACCGGCAGAAACAATGCCCCACCAGCAACTTCGAAGCTCAGAAAATTGCACTTTTAGCCACAACAACCGGCACAACGTCACTCCCTCTTGGACTGCATCACCCCCTTGGGCCTGCGTCAGTTCAACGTGAGCTTGATAGGCTCTGCGTCACCCTTCTGGGCCTGTGTCAGCGGACTCGCTCTGTGTCACCCCTATAGGGCCTGCACTATCCCTCTGGTGCTGCGCTGCCTCTTTCTGAATCTGTGCATCTTCAGCTGCCCTCCTGTAGCAAAAAAAATCTTCAGCCCTATGCTGGTGGCTTCAGCTTGATCTGCAATTGCTCTTATACCATGTGAAAATTTATGAATATAGAAACCCTACTGTAGTATCTTGATTTACTTCTCCTACTTGTTTGATTTAATTAACAAGTTATTTTATCAAATATTCAGTAAAATATCAAACCAAACACAACTGCAGCCTACACATACATACAAATCATTTACTTAAGCATAACGCACATATGACAAAGGACACAATATTTTTTGGACAATGTCCCTGGAAAAACCCAATGCGGGAAAACCGTTGCAGCAGCTATTAGAGAGTTTGTTTATTGAGTAGAATATCTAAATACAATCAAGGGAACTAGTAATGGTTTGCCCAACAAAGAATTCACGGCAGATGTACCTATCACTCAGAGACAAAAAATATTGCTAATTCAGCTGAGGAAGCACTCCTCCGAAAATACTAAATACGAGCCCTTTTTGGCCCATTGGAACCCCAACGTTGCTCCTCCAGCTTCTGCTTCAACTTCTCTTGCACAACGTAGCCACTGCGCAGCACATGCTGCTCATGCGTCACCCCTCTGGGCTCAACGCTGCCTCTGCGTCACCTTGAATGCCCTGCATCAGCCTCTGCGCTGCCTCTGCGTGAGCCTGGTTGGGCTGTGTCCCTCCTGCTGGTCTCTGCGCTACTTGGTACGGATCTGCCTCTTTGCCTTAGTATTCTCGGCCTCAGATCAGAATAATCCCTCACCGATCTGTCTCTCACAAGCACTGCAAGCTCACTCGAAAATTCTCAGCAAACCATGCCCCATAATTTCGACTTAGCTCAAGTGCTACCGCTCTGTGTGTGTTCTCCAACTGACCCCAAGCCTTCCTTTAATACTTTTCTCGTTGAGAAATCAACGGCCGTAATCTAATATCTAATCAACGTTTAAGATTAGAAAAGACTTGATCCATGTTACTTAGAACATTCTCACCCACATGTTTAAATTAATTCCCTTTAATTATTTAATTTCCCTAAGTTAGACTTAGGGTCTCCATTAAAATAATTAATTTATTGAATAACTTTCACACCAGGTGGAATTTCTCTAAACGATTTCTGGGTCTTGGAGATCTCATGTGCTCTAGCCCCTCCACTAAGTTTTGGAGCTAGAGCACATTCAATTCTGCCCAAAATCTCAACAAGAAAGGGGTCATCAACATGTAGTAACAAACTCACATGTTCATTCTTCTCGATCTTGAAGTACAGGTTTAGATCAACATCACTTTTGGAGAAGCCAACTCTCGTCAGATAGTTGTCAATTCGTGTATAGCAGGATCTTGGTGCTTGCTTAACTCCATACAAGGCTTTCTTCAACCTACAAACATGAGACTCTCTACCATGGACCTCAAAACCTTCAGGTTGCTCTAAGTACACTTCAATCGCACCATTAAGAAAAGTTGTCTTTACATCCATTTGATGTAGATTCCAACCCATAGAAGAAGCAATAGAAATGATAGATCTAATGGTAGTGTACCCGGTAACCAGAGCAAAAGTCTCATCATTGTCTTCTCCCTCTTTCTGGGAGAAACCTCTAGCCACCAATCTTGCCTTGTATTTGTCAATGCTACCATCCACTACATGCTTGATCTTGTATACCCATTTGGAGGACACCACTGATTTTCGTTCAGGTCTAGGCACAATTTCCCATACATCATTCTTCATAATCGATTGGTATTCTTTGAACATCGCATCCAACCAAACTTGCTTTTTAACAACTTATTCATAGGTGGAAGGTTCAACATCAATAAGATTAGTCATCAATGTTGCATAACGAAAATACCTCTTTGGCCTCTTGCTTTCCCTGATGGTTCCACGTGGTGTTGCATGTCCTTTAGCTTCCTGCAAATTGGATCTGAACCAAGCTGGCCTCTTCTTGATTTCGTGAATGAAAATCGGGTCCCTTGGTTCGCTTGGCCCTTTCGCCTCTTCTTGGTGATCAACGAAATGTTCTGAAAGATTTGATGGACTAGATTCTTCTTCCTTGGGAGCTTCATGTTTTTCGTCCTCATCAGATTCCACTTCTCTAGACTTCCAATAAGCCACATTTTCATCAAAGGTCACATCCCTGCTAACTTCAACTTGTTTTTGTTCTGGAATATATATTCTATATGCCTTTGATGATTCATTATAACCAGCAAATATTCCTTTCTCTCCTGAAAACTCTAACTTCCTCTTCTTAACTTTAGGAACAGGAATATAAACAGGACAACCAAATATTCTTAAATGACCAACCTAGGGTTTTTGGAGTCTTGTCATCCAAGATTTGATGAGGACTTGTGTTTTGAATGTAGAGAAATGTTATCGATGCTTCATGTTAAGAAATCTAAGGGGCAACAAGTGTAGGTGATTTCTCTTACTTTGATAACTGTTTGTGTTGTATTTTTACTTTACTTGATTAACGTTTTCTTTCCTTTATTATTATTAGTGTTCTCTATCATCAAACAACTACCAAATCATAAAGAACAATGAGACGATAGGGCACAAGATATAGGCGATTAGCTAGGGCCAAAACCTCTCCAACTGAGAGGAAAACCCACCAAAATTCTTCTTTTCTTATAGAACTTCAATCGACAAATTCCAAGACCTATGACCCTTGACCAAGACCCTCCAAGACCAAGTCAACTTTCCTTCTTGAACAACTGCCAACAACAAACTCTGACCTTCCATCAACTTCTCCAACAACAATTTCTGCGACTTCGACCTTGATGCAGCTTCAAAAACTTCGACCTTGATGTAGCTTCACAACTTCAACCTAGAAGTAAGTTCACAACTTCGACCTTGCAGCTTCACAACTTCGACCTTGCAGCCTCACAACTTTGACCTTGCAGCTTCACAGCTTCGATGCAGCGTCATAATTTCGTCTTTCCCAGTAACTGTAGAAACCCTAGCAAAAGAGAGAAAGGGAGAGGCCCAAAAACTTTGAACTTGTTCTTCTTCTCCTTCTTCGTCCCTTTCCAGCTTCTATCTTGAGGAGATCAAACTTGCTTGAGAGTGTCTTGTTGTTGCCCAGATTGTACAGGCATGACAACACTTAGGATAGGGGCTGTCACTTTGACCCCCGCCCACTTCGTTCTAGATGTCTCCCAACAACAGGCTATATGGGGGGTAGTCCCTATGCAATGAAACAAGTTGGAGACACGGATGAGTGGCCTAGCCACTTGGTTTAATTCAAGCAAGGTGATTGATTAAATTAGATTATTTATAATGAGACCAGTGCCTTAATGGAGTCACAAATCTTTGCTTTTAGTAAATTAAGACCAAATGACCAGATGGACACTCGGTGCTTGAGATGACTGACTAACCTGTATGAGATGCAAACTTAAGACCTAGGTGTGATGTAGAGATTTTGTTAAATTTTAATTAAATGCCTAGTCTAAATGTAACCTTTCCCCTAACTATTTTGAGAAACAATCCTCAAATAAGTTGTGCAATGGAAGCCAATGGGAAGCAGGCAATGGCCTGATTAAGGATACCTTCCCCTATGTTCCACCCACCGAGTGCTTCCGGCACTGCAGAGACTGTAGCTTTGACGACTGCAAGGTCACTGTGTTAACCACTAGGAGAAGTTGAATCCCTCAAGCTAGATCGGAAAAGGGTTGCCCTATATCTTTATCAACCTAGCTTATGCTAGGAGGTAAGTTATTAGTGCAATCTAGATCTAACATGCAAATGCACGAGATTATGAGTGATTGTTATCTTGAATTAAGATTGGTTAGATTACTTAAGTACTTATGTGAGATTTATCTTAAGGGTACTTAACAATGTTATAATGCAATCTTAAAGAAGATAAGTGCAAAGAGATACATGTGTAAACTTCAACAATATTCCACAAGATACCAAGTAAACAATGAAACCAAGATGCCAAATGCTTAAGATAAACAATCAAGACGCTGATCATAGGTTTATGATAGATTATACCAGTGCTACTGCTTCAGAAATTTTGATCCTATCAATAATATAACAACGGTAAGAAAATGCTAAACCAATAATGCTTATGCTTGCCCAAGATCTCAAAAATATGCCAATTGCCAAACAACTTGATTTACTTGGAAAACATGTGTGTTGGCCTTCTTAATATGTGTCTTTCAACAAAATTTCAGATTTGAAATATTAATTGCAATAGTAAGTCAACCCACAAATCAACAAACAAATGATATCGACACCAATGCCAAAAATGCCTAAAATTAGTAAAAATCACCAAACTTGAGAAAAATCAATTTTTAGGGTTTCTTAGGGCTTCACTAAGAAAATTTCAGATCTGATATATTCATTTCAGCAGTGAAACAGTGACAGATCAACAAGATAAAATTGCCAGAAATAGATGTCCAATATTTCCAAAAAGGGCAAAAATACACAACTTGAAATTTTCAATTTTAGGGCTTTATGAGATTTTGATTCAACAAATTTTAGAATTGATAAGTTTATGACAACAATAAATTAATGACAGATCACTAAAGATGATCCCCACAATGTCTAAAAATAGTAAGTTTTGCCGAAAAATTGAAAATTCGAATTTTTTTAGACCTTATTTAGAATGTGATTCAGAAATGTTAAGGTCTGATTTTTTTACAGTTATGCAGAAATTTCCAGCAAGCTAAAATCTTAGATCTAGGTCGAATTAGAGGTGCTCAAGTGGCCAAAATTGTGAAAACGATGATTTTGCAATTCTGAAAAATTTTGACCATATAGAATTTAATTTTAGGGCCTAATTATTTGTGTTTTGCTTGCTGTAATAAAATTGCAGAAAAAGAGGGTTTAGAGATCAAACCTTAGGCTTGAGGCCTTGAAGATCCCACCGTTGAAAATCGTTGAAATTTTGGTATAGTGTGTTATCTTGAAAAATATGAATTTAGAGACCTTAACCCTACAAAACTACCAAGTATTTAGCCTTAAAACTTCAGATTAGGGTTTCAGGTCAATTTTGGGGCAAAAGAGGCCAAGAAATGGAGATCAAGGTCACGTGAGCGAAATTTGCAGGGATAAAAGGGCTAGAATGATAGATCGGGCCACAACAAGGAAGAAAATGGCCAGGAAAGGCCGACGCTTTTCCCAATGAGGCTAGCGTTTGGGAAAACGAGTGTTAAGGAGCCTAAGGCTAGACCTAAGGCCTAAAGGCCATGGAAGGGGAACCACAAGCCCTTAGAGAGGGCTGTGGTTAGGGAGAAAGGAGGAATAAGGGAGGAGGAAGGAGGAGAAGGGGGGACGAGGAGAGGGAGGGAGGCTAAGGATAGGAGGCCGAGAGGAGAGGGTGACGACAGACCAAGGAGGGAGGCCGAAGCCTCAAAACCCTAAGGGAGGGCCAAAAAATGCCCCTAGAGCAAGATGCTGAAGGGAGAAAGGTTGACGCTGAGGCCTTGGATGCCAAATCCGGGGCTAGAAGCCCTGGAAAATTTAAAACCCTTGCTCCAAATTTTTTTATGCTTCAGCTCTTTGATTTTCTTAAAAATTCCTTTGTGGAAACCCTGAAAAAAATTCTAAGAGACTAGATCTTACCCTCAAGGGCCTAGATCGAGCTCTTCTGCCACTTGACTCCTTGATCTAACCCGCAAAAATAAAAATAGGAACACCCAAACCCCAATATATACAGAAATAAATCTAAAACCCTAACCCAAGTTAGAAAAAATAATTTACAAATTTAAATTTACAAAATTATTTAAAAAATATACATGGGTTTTCAAATAGATTTTGAGAAATTAATTTTTATGATATTTTTCCTTTAAAGAATGGCTAAAATACTTCAGAAAAGTTATTGCTCCCAGAGCCCTAGCGAAGATTCAATCCACCATATAAAAACTAGAGATCCAAGCAAAGTAACCCTTGCCCACATTCTGTGAACTTAGAGACCAAGGATTGAGTACCTGCAAACACTATGTATTATCTCAAAATAATAATCATAAAGCACCACATAGGAAGCCCGTAGTCAATACATACCACAAATCAACATAACAAGAACACCTCAAGTTGCACCCCAAAGTCTTTTATAATGGTAGAAAAAATAGTTCCCAGCGGGACAAGAGTTTACAAAATACTTCGGTGGCAATTCTAGCTAGAGTTCAAGATTTTCCAGATTTCCCATTGTTCCTAGAGACTCAAATGACTCTCTAATTTATACATAAATCCTCCAAGTGGAAAAATAACAGCTAGTTTCTTTGATCCTTGTCAAAATAATCTTGGCCGTTGATAAACACTTCAAGATCTTTTATTCTTGGCCCTTGATTTTTTAATTTTGAGGAAATTCCGAAATTATCATTTAAATCCAAATTAATAAGCTCTAAATTTTGATTTTGACTTAACCACCAAGGCCCAAGGGTCCAATTTTTCTTGAAATATACAATATTCCCTTGGTGGAGGACCTATAAAAATTGATTCTTTTAGGACCCACGAATTTTTCCACTTGGAGAATTGGTTTTTCCAAGACAAATTAACTTGACTCTAATTAATTTATTTTTTGGTTTAGGATTTTATTTTATTTTGCCAGAAAAATTAATTAATTTACACATGAGGGGATTTAATTATTTTTCCAACCCTCATTTACAAAAGATTTTACATTTTTGACTCAAAGGGGAATACACATTAGGCTTAGACCCTCAAGACACACAACCCATCTACAACACATTATTATCTAGTAGACCAAGTGATTTGTAATAAAATAATTAAGTCAACTAGCTTAAGTTATCCCCAAACCACTTTTACATTAGACTCGACTAAAACATTAGGACTCATCTAAGATATTGGCAATACATTTCACTCTAGCTTTGGGGGTTTAAGCTCAAGGGGAAAAACTCCTCTGATCCCTTTCATTTATCTCAGTTCAACTTAGCTCTGTAACATCTGTAACAATGAAGTCGCGATCTAAAGAAGAATTGTCCACTTGACACAAGTTTGGAAAGGAAATGATCATCACATGTCACATAGACAAGGATTATACTCAACCAATTTTCATCTCAAAAATTAAGTGATAGGACACATGCATCACATAGAAAAGATTCAAACAAGTCACACAATCAAGAATCAAACACAACCAAGTTTCATTAAACGTCAAGTGGTGGAACACCTACATCTTAGACAAGTCACACAGACAAGTCTCACTACACCTATTGGCAAGATAGGTGGTTCTTTTCATGTCCTAGACTGTGGGTCAGATGCATACTGAGGCCTACTCTTGTGGCACACACTACACAAGAGGTCCCTCATCCTCAGGAGCTTTATGACATCATTCCCTAATACTGTGAGCTCTGATAGGGGGAAAGGTAGCTCAGTGTTCTCGAATAACTGTGATTGCTTCCCAGAATGGTCACGTCCATTAGTCTAAGCTGCTTTCTAAAAACCAAGAACTTTCCTTTCGGTAAAGACTTGGTAAGAATGTCCACTATCTGATCATCAATGGAGATGTGATGGAGCCTCACTACTCCTCTCTGCACCATATCCCATATATAGTGATACTTAATCTCAATATGCTCGGACTTGTCATGAAATACATGATTTTCTGCAAGACAAATCCCATTCTTATTGTCACAATATAACTGTTGTGTCTAGAACTTGCTCAAATAGTTCCCCAAAAAGCTTTTTTAGCCAAACCACTTCACAGCTAGTCATGTTAGCAACAATGTACTCAACTTCAACTGTACTTAGTGCAACAAACTTCTGCTTTCTGCTTTCTGCTCATCCAAGAGATCATGGCAGATCCCAAGCTGAAGCAACACCCATAAGTGTTCTTTCTATCTGCAGAGTTACTGACCCAATCAACATCAGTATATCCACGAAGTCTTACATTTTTAGTAGTGTATTTCAATCCTAGATTGATAGTTCCATGCAAGTATCCGTGTACATGTTTGGGAGCAATTCAGTGGGCATGAAAGGGATCAATCATATGTTGACTTAAAGTGTTTACAACAAAGCATATGTCAGGCCTAGTGTTTACCAAAAACATTAAAGCACCAATTTGGTCCTTTTTCAGATTTGGTCCTGCAACTTTGCCACATAATTCTTAAAGTTCATTTCCATAGGAGTATGCATGGACGTACATTCTACCACTTACATTCTACCATAACAAATCTTTCAAGAAGCTTAACAACATATTTTTCTTGATAAAGATAAATTTCACCAGGTCTTTGCCAAACCTCTAGACCCAAAAAGTAATGCATCAGACCAAGGTCTTTCATTTCAAATCAAGAAGTTGACTCCCTCTTACACTGAAGGAAAAGAGGTTCTCCTCCTGTCAAGAATAAATCATCAACATACAATACCAAAATCAAGGTATACCATGGACAGTCTTGAATTAGAGGTTTGGATCTACATTGCTTCCAGTGAAACCAAGCTTCATGAGGTAGCTATCAATGCGAGCATACCAAGCTCTTGGAGCTTGTTTCAACCCATATAAGGCTTTCTTCAGTCTGCATACATGAATTTCCTTGTCTTGCTCTTCAAAGCGTTGTGGTTGTTCCACAAATACCTCTTCCTTGAGGAAGCCATGTAAGAAAGCAGTTTTCAGGTCCATTTGGTGAATAGTCCATCCCTGGCTAGCTGTTAAGGAAACAACAAATCGAATAGTTGTATATCGAGCTATAGGTGCAAAAATATAATCATAGTCTATTCCCTCTTTCTGAGAGAAACCTGTAGCTACAAATCTAGCCTTATATTTTTCAATACTACTATGTGCACCATGTTTAATCTTAAATAACCATTTGGAAGTGACAACAGATTTACTTTGAGGTCTAGGAACCACTTCCCAGACATCATTTTGGATGATGGACTCGTATTCTTCAGTCATGGCATCTTTCTAGACTTGTTCTTTCGTAGCTTCTTCGAAGGTGCATGGTTCTGCTTGAATGATGTTGCTCATGGCAACAAGATACCCTTGAAACCAACTTGGCTTCCTACTTTCTCAGAAAGTTCCTCTTGGGGCAAAATGTTGTTCAATATCTTGCAAGGTATCTCGTAGCCATATTGGTGTCTTTTTGGTAGGAGGATCATGTGGTGGAGGATCTAGAGGATCCATGGAACCCATGGAATTATCAACAAACTCATTATCAAGTTTTTGGTTCAGACTCAGATGTAGACTCTTTTTCATTAACGACTTATCTTTCAGCGATGGCAAGAGGAGGAGAGTCTCTTGCTTTTCCAAGAGCTGCATCTCCATCAAATGTTACGTCTATGCTAAACTCTATAGTTCTTTGAGTAGGTACATAAATTGTATAAGCTTTTGAATTATCACAATAACAAACAAACCTACCTTTCTTACTTGAAGTTTCTAGTTTGTTCCTTTTCTCTTTCGACTTGATGAGGAGTTCTTACTTGTACCAGTACTTCATGAGTCTTATTGTCTAAGGCCCGATGAGGAGTTTTGTTTTGCACATAAACAACAGTATTTGTAGTTTCTCACCACAAAAACTTTGGTAGCATTTGATCATGCATCATGGCTCTGACCGCTTCCATAATGGTTCTTTTCTTCCTCTCAGCCACACCATTTTGTTTTGGATTATACGGCAATATTTTCTTTCTTTATTCCATTGTCTTTGCAAAGATCATTAAAATCATTGACGGTGAATTCTCTGCCATTATAAGATCTGAAAGCTTTGATCAACTTTCCAGTTTGATTTTCAATCAAAGCCTAGAAATCTCTAAACATGTCAAATGCTTCCTCTTTTTTTTTCAAAAAGAATATCCATGACTTGGGAGAAAAATCATCAATAAAAATCATGAAAAATCATGAAATGCAAGTAGGCACCAAGAGAAGTAACATGCATAGGTCCACTTAAATCAGAATGTATGAGCAAAAGTACCTAATGTTGATCAGCGGTTGTCATTGATGTCAACCCAAGCAGCACCAGGGGCTAACCCAATATTGCATGGGAATTTTGACCTACCAAATTAATATATTCTGGGTCAATAATGCTTTTGATGGCTTCTACTTGTCAAGATGTTTCCATTGATATATGGCACGCCATGTAATTCTTCACAGTCTGAGAGATATTCATGTTTGAAGTTTGTACTAAAGAAGTTAAAATATCGCTGGATTTTTCATTTATTTTTTTATCTACGTATTTTTTTCAACTATTTTTTGAAAATTGCTGCTGCAAAATTATTTTTTCAAAACGTATGGAATCAAAAATCGCGGGTACAACCAACATCACGTTTATAATGTGATTTTTGGTTTTTTGTTTTTCATTTTTAGTTGGACAGACTTGCTTATGAGAGCTAAGGAGTGAAGGAGGAGAGCCAAGGAGGGAGATACGTGATGTACAAGCCCAAGATTGGACAAAAGTGAAGAATTTCTTGCAAGCCAAGGAACAAAAATCGAATTTGGACCAAGTGTCTCCGGCAAAACGTTTTTCCAAGTATGGGCATCAAATTTTACCCATTTTTTTCTGTTTTTTTCTTGTTCTTCCATGGGTTTCTATTACCCATGTATTTTTCATCATTTGTGATTGCATTTGGTTGTGTTTTTTTTTTTGTTTTTGTTTTAATGAGAGGAGAGGGTTTATTTTGGTCAAAAATGCAAAAAATTGTTTGTTAAATTTTGTTTTTAATATTTCTTCTTGTGCTCTTAGTTTCTTCCCATTATTTTTGCTTGTGTTTCAACATGTATTTTTTCCCATTATTTTTGCATTGAGTTGAAGTTTTTTTTTTGTGAAAAAAATCAAAATGTTGTATGTAAAATTGTAATTTTTTTATTTTATTTTTTAACTTGCAATTTTTCTTGTGCCCTAGGTTCAAATTTCAACATTCAAAGTTCAAAGTTTCCAACATGCCAAGGAAATTAGATCCTTTATGGGAATTTGGTGAACCTGATCACAGGTTTGACCGATTAAACTTGACTTGCAAATTATGTGGTCAACACATGGCAGGGGGGATATACAAGTTGAAATACCACTTGGCACAAATTCCTGGGCATGAAGTAGGCCCTTGCAGAAACACCTATACAGAAATAGTCAAAAGAGCCATGAACTCATTGGGAGAAATAGAAACCACTAAACTCAGCAAATCAACTCTAAAAAGTCAAATATCAGGGTTTGGAGTTGACCGTGAGAGTGGTAGTGGCTCTTCAGCATCAGCCTCTTATACAGGCAGCCCCGTAGCTGCCTCCTCATTTTTGTTCCTAGAACCACTCCCGGGGCACAACCATCTATCTCCTCCCTTATTAAAAGAAAGGAGAAGGAAGAAGCTGATAAGTTGTTGGGCAAACTGTTTCTTTGGAGTGATATTCCTTTCAATGTTGCCAGGAACAATCCATTTTATCAGGCTACGATTGATGCTATCACTGTTGTTGGCCTAGGATACAAAGCCCCTTCATATAATGACCTTAAAGGGCGCATTCTGCAAAATGAGAAAGCTGACTGCACCAAGAGATTGGAAGAGCTAAGGGCATCATGGGAAGTCACAGGATGCACTGTGATGTCAGATGATTGGACTGATCAAAGGGGTAGGACCCTTATTAACTTCTTGGTCAGTTGTCCCAAGGGGACAATGTTTATGAAATCTGTTGATGCATCTGCACATGTCAAAGATGCAAGATTATTATGTGATTTATTAGATGTGTTCATTCTGGAGGTTGGGCTCCAAAATGTTGTCCAAATCATAACGGACAACGCTGCAAACTATGTTTCTGCTGGCAAGATGCTTATGGAGAGGTATCCGAGCATATTTTGGACACCTTGTGCTGCACATTACCTTGATTTGATGTTGGAGGACATCGAAAAGCTTGATTTTTTCAAAGATATTGTAGAATCATCAAAGAGAATCACAAAATTTATATATAACCATGGATCTGTGCTTCATTTGATGAGGACATTCACCAAAAAGAAGGAGTTGGTGTGGCCTGCTATTACACGATTTGCCACTACTTTCATCTCTCTTCAATCCCTCTTGAATTCTAAGTGGGATTTGAAGAGAATGTTTCTTTCAGATGAGTGGCGTGCTTTGACTATCCGCCGCAAATCAGAGGGACAGGCCATCTGCAGGTTGGTGTCATATCAGGAAGATTTCTGGGCTGGAGTGGAAGAGGTGTGCAGCATTAGTGAACCTTTGGTAAAGGTTCTTAGATTGGTGGATGGAGAGAAGCCCGCAATGGGTTACTTGTATGAGGCCATGGATAGGGCCAAAGAAGCTGTTCGCAGCTATTATGATGATAAGGGTGATGAGGGGTTTCAGAGACAACTTCTTTTATGGGAAGTGATTGATGATCGATGGAACAACACACTCCATCGTTCCATTCATGCTGCAGGGCTCTTCTTGAACCCCACATTTGCTTATTCATGTGGTTTTATATTTGATGCTGAGGTCATGGATGGCTTTTTCACTTGTGTTCAGAAGATGGTGCCAAATCCATCAGAAGGTGCAGAGATATCTAAAGAGATGGAGGTATACAGAATGGCAGGTGGCACCTTGAGCTTCGACATGGCTGTCCAGGATAGGACTGCTAAAATGCCAGGTAAGATTTTCATTATTTTAAAATTTTTTTTATGTTTGTAACTTTATAAGTTTATCTTATTTGTTGTAACTTGTAACTTGTAGATGCATGGTGGAGGAGCTACGGTGGCAGATTACCAAAACTCCAAAAACTTGCCATTAGAAATATAGATAACATGACAGCCAGGATAGTTAAAGGTGAATCGAGTGTATTTGAAAATACAATAATCTCAAAAAGCGCAAATGTAAAAATTAATATAGTCCTAACCGATTTTTAACATTAAATATTTTTTTTTAAATATTTAATTTATTAATTTATGACCCTTGTACAGGTTGGAGGGTCAGCGGCTCAATGACATGGTTTACGTCTACTACAATCTTAGATTGTGGGTGAGACAACTTGAGAGGACCCCTGATATGGAGGCCATCTCTTTAGATGCGATAGACACCACTGCTGAATGGAGGGTTGAGGCTGAGAGGCCTGTCATGGAGTCAGCCCCTGATTGGATAGAGCAAGAGGCAGTGGAGGGGGAGGACAAGGAGGAGGAGGAGGAGGAGCAGCAGCAGCAGCAGCAGGTGACACCACCTACCACTACTACCGGTAGAGGACGTGGTCTGCCTCCTTTAGCCTTGCAGTCTATGCGTTGCCTGGTGTCATTTTTTTTCTTCTAGAGTGATATTGGAGTCTATTGTTGGGGCCCCACGGGCCTTCTTCATCTAAAGAGAAAGGGAAAGCTGTTACATTTTCTCGCAAGAGGGGCAGAGGAAATCAGTAGTATAGGTTATTTGGTGCATTCCTTTGTATATAACATTATGACTCATGATATGAGATACATTATTATATATTTTGTTGATATTTTGAGGTTGAGTTGACTTTTAGAATTCAGACTAGGTTTTCGTGATGGGATCTTGCTTTTAAACTTTTTATGTGATGTATAAATAAACATGATATGCCACATATTTCCAGATTAGGTTTTTTTTTTTCATATTTATGGCCAATACTGAGCCAGTCGATGTTTTTATATTAAAAATTGAAAAAAAATGAATAGTTTTGTATGTGCCGATTGAATCCGATTTTTTCCTCGATTTATCCGATCGTGTTATTTTATTGGTTGTACTCCCCACATGGGTTTAAAACTCATGGGGTTGGGGATGGGCTGAAAAGTCATAATTAATATTTTAAGCTCCTAAATCCCTCCCACGCTCACTGTTAGCCTTCCCACTAAGTTGTTCATAGAAATTGTGATCTTCATTTTCCTTATGTAAGGGGACCAAGCCATCTAAAACAGTCATCGTGGTATTTGCAACTTTTTTCTATAGTATTCGAATAAATTTTTATGAGGGTGAGAATGAAATCGAGGACGCCGCAGAGAAAATTTTAAGGACAAGGTACAATAGTTTTGGAGATATGATCTGTGGAAGTCAGGGTTTTTGCAGGCTCCTGAAATTCATCTCAAAGAAGTGACCTTGGTAAATTCGTCATAACTCTCTCTCTGAGTATCAGATTGGAATTCCATAAAAAGTGGCAGATAGTGAATAGTCTTTACTTTTCGCTCTATCAATTTTAGAGACAAATGAAGAAACAGTGATACGTGGCACGCCATACAAGTGCGCTCTGCTGAAACAATCCTTAATTAGGGCATTGTGAGAGATTGGGTATAAATCTCTCTTGAAGAATCCAAATTGGGTCAAACCTATGGCATTGGAAAGACGACTCAAAGGACTATTACAGGATCGAAAATCAGATATTGAGGATCTGAAATAACAGAGATACACCAGATTCAATATCGAGCTCATAGAAGGCAAGAAAAAGCTGAATATAAGTGTCAAGGGAAGGTAGCACCGTACTTACTTAATAAATAAAGCAAAAAGGTAAAAAAAGAGAGGGTAGAGATGACAAGATAAAGAATCCAAGGTGCATAACAACAGTAAGAAGTTCATCATATGAAATCTTCAAGTGGGCAACACTACATACAATCATTGTAAAGATATCATTGTACTTAGTCATTGTAAATACATTATTGTACAAATTGTACTAGTATCTATTTATCAGGGGTTGAAGAGGCAGTGTTGGGAGGTCTAGGATCATCATTAGGTGGTTGTGTCAAAGTTGGGGTTTTGGTCTAGTATATCTTCTTCTTCTACATCATTCTATATCATTGTAAAAGTGGACCATTTTCCCTGGTATGGGAGTCCATTCTTCTTTTATTCTTCTATAGGGTGCTAGGGTGGTGCTAGGGTGAGTTGTAGCTAATTGGGTGTTGGGGCATCCGTTCAGTTGACTACTAAAGAATCTCGGGCGTTGGAGCGTCCATCCAGTGGGAGCTGGAGAAGAATGCTTTTCTAGATTCTAGGAAGTTGGAGCTTTATTTTCAATTGGAGTTGAATATTAAAGAATTATTAGAAAAGCATTAGGTGGTTTTTGTCCCAGAGTTTCCACCTTAAAAACTATGTGCATTTGTGTTCCTCTTGTTTGTTGCTATCATTGTACAAACACCGATAATAATTGAAGATTAACTAATGCTCTAATTGAAGGAATACCGATTCAACCCCCCTCAAGATTTCCAACAATCAGACGGAGTTTGGTTCAATACTAGCTAACAAGCTGGAAGGAGGTCATGGAGCATACCAAGAATGGTGTACCTCTATTCAATGAAAATAATTATAAAGCCTGAAAGGAATAATGGAGGTCTATCTCTTGGCGCATGGTTACGAAGTATGGAACACTGCCTAAAATGGGCCTGCATCAACCACGCGATGAACAAGGTAAGAAGAATTTGGTAAATGATGCAAAGCAAAGAATATTATTATCAAGTGGACTTATCGAATCGCTATCATCTGTGTTGGGTTGTAAAACCACCAAAAATGTATGGGAGAAGCTTGAGAATATATATGCAGGTGACTCAAATGTCAAAGAAGCAAAGCTTCAAATCTATAGAGAAAAATTTGAGCAATTCAAAATGAAAGAAGATTGCAACATTGTTGCATACTTCCAATACGTCGATGAAATAACAAATACTCTGGAAGGATTGGGAGAGCCATTGACGAGAAGACTATTATATGGAAGATTCTTAGAATGTTACTAGGGAGATTCAAACCAAAGGTATAGGTCTTAGAATACACTGAAAATCTGGACAAACTCAGCAAAGAGTAATTACATGGAGTTCTCATAGCATATGAAATGAGACTTGATGACGAAGAGGGTACTTCAAATCTAGAAACTGCATCCGTTGCATATAAGAAAACCAATAAGGAAAAAAAACCTTCAATTGAAATGACATACACCTGTAAGTGTGAAGAAAAAGGAGATGATAGAGAAGGTCTTTCAAATGAAGAATATGCTTACTTTACGAGAAAACTAAAAATTGGTAGGGGAAAATTCAAAGGTAAACTTCCATTGATCTGTTTCAGTTGTGGTGAGGTTAGGTATTTCGCAGCAAAATTCCTGAATCAAAGTGATGGAAAATCACAAGGAAAGAAAGTATTTAAGAAATTCAACAAGCAAAGAAAATATAAAGGATCCAAATGGAACTTTCTCTCTAAAGAAGATAGCTCATCATCCAATGAAGAAAGTGACAGCAAAGAAGAAGCCAATGAGAAATTATTTTTTATGGCCAAGCACAATAAACAAGAAGTATCAAACAATGAAGAAGAAGGGTTGACCATAGAATAATTTTATGAGGAGGCAACCAAGCTTATAAAAGAGCTCAATTCTGAGAAGATCCATTCCAACACTCTTGAAGAACAAGTTCAAGGTCTCAAAATTGAGGTTGATGAACACAAATGTATTGAAGAGTCACTTCAAAAGAAGTTGGAAGAAAGCAACCAAGAAATGGAAGCATTAGAAGCCGAAGTAGTCTTGCTACGTAAGGAAGTGAAGAAGGGAAAAACTGTCCAAAACTATGCCAACATCTCAAGGGCATTAGAATAACTCATCAACAGTCAATGATATTACAACGACAGAACTAGCCTCGGTTACAACGAAGAAGCAGGACCTTCTACAACAAAATACAATGAACATATGAAATCTGACATACATGTAGACTTCATTGGACAAGATTTACAAGCACATCCTTGGAAGACAATTCCTCGACGAAGATTTTCATCCAGGTACCAACATATTTTCCATAGCTATTGTTATTCATGTCGAAAATTTGGTCATAGAGTTGTATAATGTCGAACGTACCTTAGGAACCAATACAATTCCAAGAGATTCTTCAAAAATGAACCTCCCAGGGCTCAACAAAAAATAATTAGCTTTTAACATTTAAGAAATAATATGGAATGTTACAAATGTCAGAAATTTGGACACATAGCCAAAGACTGCAGACTTGAAAATCCTCGAGAAGAATCTTCTAAGCCATAGAATGAACGAACATGGAAGAAGAAGAAGACTGATAATTGTGCTCTCACTCTCAAAGCTCAAAAAAATAAAGATGTGTGGTATGTTGACAGCGGTTGCTCAACACATATGACTAGAGATAGAAGGAAATTTGTATCTCTGAAAGAGAAGAAGGATGGAACCATATCCTTTGGAAATGATGGATCTTCAAATGTTATAGGATCAGGTACTATCACTCTTGGAAGAAAATATGTTCTATCAAGAATGTTCTATTCGTTGAAAACATGAATCAAAATCTGCTCATTGTTGGAAAAATGTGTGATCAAGGACACACAATGCTATTCAACTCAACAAAATGTGAAATCAGGAAAGGCAGGTATGGTAAAATTGTGGCTACAACAAGTTGAGCTCCAAACGATAGATATGTTCTGGATGAAGTAGATAAAGCATGTCTACTAGCTAAAGAATATGAAAGCCAGTTATTGCACAAAAAAATGGGTCACATAAACTTTGATAATCTTGTCAGGATAAGGAAAAAGGAAGGAGTACGAGAAATGCCGAAAATCTCAAAACCTTCCAACACACTATGTGAGGCCTATCGGCACAACAAGCAAACAAAAGTCGAATTTAAAGAAAAATAACACTTTGCTTCACATCCATTGGAATTAATACATACTGATCTATGTGGTCCCGTGAGAACAAAATGCTTAGATGTAGAATTGTATTTCATGTTAATGATAGATGAGTATACTAGGATGACAACCGTCATTTTCCTAAAGAAAAAATTTGAAGCATTTGAGTGCTTTAAGATCTACAAGGAGTTGGTCAAAAACAAAACTAATTTGAAAATAAAGTGTCTAAGATCAGATAATGGCAAAGAATTCACTTCCAAATTATTTCAAAAATACTGTGACGAAAATGGAATAAAAAGACAATTTTCAACAGCACGAACACCTCAACAAAATGGAGTTGTTGAAAGAAAGAACAAAACCGTATAGGAAATGGGTAGAACAATGTTGAAGGAATCAAAATTGGATGAAAAATTCTGGGTTCAAGAAATTGATACGACAGTATTAATTATCAACCAAAGTCTTCTCAGAAATAATTGCAACAAGACCCCATATGAATTATGGAAAGGAAAATCGAATAATGTAAAATATTTCAGAATCTTAGAAGAAAATGTTATATCAAAACAGAAGATCAAAATTTGGGTAAGTTTGAATCATGTGTTGATGAAGGTATCTTTGTTGGCTACTCATGCAAAAGAAAGGCCTATAAATTCTATAATCTAAGACAAAAACATATAGTGGAGAGCATAAATGTTACATTTGATAAAGATGGTGTTCTAACGAATAATGATGAGGATCTAGAATCTTTGAAACTTGAGACAGGGGCTGAAAAATACACAGAGAAAATTCTATAACAAGAAGCAACTATCAACCAGGAAGAAGTAAATAATGATCATTGAGATATACTTGAACAACAACAAGAAGCTCCTCCAAAGAGAAAAAAAGAATAGATTCAAAATAGCCATCCATCAAATCAAACAATTGGTGACATAAATGAAGGTCATCAACTTCGTTCATCCCAACAAGCTCACATTGTTTTTCTAGCAACCTCAGCCTAGTAGTTTTGAGGAAGCCACTTAATGAACATTGGGTAGTAGCTAGTGAATGAAGAATTGGATCAATTGCAGAAGAATAACACCGGGAATTAGTTCCACGACCAAAAGATAAAATAAATATTGACTAAATGGGTGTTCAGAACAAATTGAATGAAGATGGGCAAAGATCGAAAAAGCAAGATTGGCTCAGAAGGTTATGCACAAATGGAAGGAATTGATTTTGACTAAAACATTTGCAACAAGCATAGAATGGAAGCTATCCAAATGTTTCTCGCCTATGCATGTTCAAGAAAAATCAAAGTCTATCAAATGGATGTTAAGTCAACATTTCAATGGAGAATTAGAAGAAGTTTATATCGAACAACCCGAAGGAGTACAACCCGAAGGGAGTTTCTACTATCACAAAAGAAGATTATGTCTCAGTGGTTAAAGAAGGCTCTATATGGTCTCAAGCAGGCTCCCAGAGCATGGTATGCTTGTCTTGATGGATATCTACATCAACAAGGTTTCAAGAAAGGTACCGTTGATAGAAATATTTATGTACAAATAGATAAATATAATTTAACAATCGTTGAGGTATATGTGGATGATATAATATTTGGTAGAAATGATGATCGACTAAGTAAGAAATTTTCTACAAAGATGCAAAGTAAGTTTGAGATGTCTTTACTTGGTGAGCTGACATACTTCTTAGGGCTTCAAATATCTCAGCAAGAGAAAGGAATATATATATGTCAAGCCAAGTACATCAAGGAAATGTTCAATAAATTCAAAATGGAACATTGCAAACCCGTCCTTACTCCGATGGTAACAGGTTCCAAATTGAGCATAGACGACTCATCTAAGGATGTGAATCAGAGGTTGTACAGATCTATGATTGGTAGTCTTCTATATGTAACAGCCTCTCTGCCAGATGTTATGCAAGCAGTTGGACAAGTAGCACCAAAAGAATCACATATTATTGCTGTCAAAAGAATTCTTCGATATCTAAAGGGCACAAAAGAATATGGCTTGTGGTATCCCAAGGGTAACAATCTCATTATTCAAGCCTTCTGAGATCTGATTAGGCGAGCGTTGATGATTGTATCAAGGTAGTCTTAGTGAAATGACTTATTCTATGGTAGGTGGTGTTGTCATTATCAAGTTGTAAAAAAGCAAACTTTAATCTCGATATCTACGATTAGGCGAATAACTGCGGCTGACATGTTGTTGTACTCAATCCTTTGGGTGAGAAACAAACTTTGCAAGATCTTCAAGTACAATTGGTGACCTATTCCCATATTCTGTGACAACACTAGTGCCATCAACATCTCCAAGAATCCTGTCATGCATTAAAAAACAAAACACATTCCGATCAAATATCATTTTGTTAGAGAACAAGTCGCTGAAAAGAATATCAAACTTGAGTATGTTTGTACAAAAGAACAAATTGTTGATATCTTCACTAAACCTTTACCTCGTGAAGCATTTGAATATCTTCGTCAAAAGCTTGGGATTTTCCCAAGTTCTCATTAGATTACAGGTCTGCAGGATGGTTGTGTGTCAGGGGGAGTGGAAGTGTGTACAGGTTCGAAGGATGGTTGTGTTTTAGGGGGAGTTACCCTTTTCCATTGATGTCAAAAGGGGAGAGAATGTTGTAGGAAGATGTGTCATGATCGTAGGGGGAGTACTTGTGTTGCCATCAATGCCAAAGGGGGAGATTGTTGATCAGCGGTTGTCATTGATGTCAATCCAAGCAGCACCATGGGCTAACCCAATATTGCATGGGAATTTTGACCTACCAAATTAATATATTCTGGGTCAATAATGCTTTTGATGGTTTCTACTTGTCAAGATGTTTTCGTTGATATATATGCATGTATGGTCTTCCGCAGTTTGAAGATATTCATGTTTGAAGTTTGTACCCAGTTAGTGGGCTATAAAACCCCTTGTGGGGTTGGGCATGAACCATTGAAGGGTCATAATTAATATTTTTAAGCTCCTGAAATCCCTCCCGTTCCTTGTTGAAGCCCCTCTCAGCAGCATTCCATATAAATTGTGATCCTCATTTCCTCCTTATGCAAGGGATTTAGCCATCTGAAACAGGTCATCATGGAATTTTCGCTCTAACTTTTGTTCTACGAAGGTTCGGAAGCTGAAATTTTTATGAGGTGAAGAAAAAACCCTGAGGAAGCTTCAGTAAAAGTTTCAGATCAAGGTGCACAATATTTTTGGAGATATGATCTGTGGAAGTCAGGGTTTTTGCAGGCTCCTGAAATTCATCTCAAAGAAGTGACCTTGGTAAATTCGTTATAACTCTCTCTTTGAGTATCGGATTGGAATTTTGTAAAAAGTGGAAGATATTGCACAGTATATACTTTTCTCTCTATCAATTTCAGAGCCAAATGAAGAAACAGTGACATGTGGCATCTTGGCTCTAGTGTGCCTCTGCAGAAACGGAGTCATGATTGGAGCCATTGTGAGATTGGAGTATCGCTCTCTCTTGAAGAATCCAAATTGGGTTAGACCTGGCATTGGGAAGACGACTCGAGAGAGATTATTACGGGGCCCGAAAATCGGATATTGAGGATAGAAATATGGAAGATACACCCAGATTCAATATCGAGCTCCTGAGCAAGAAAAAGCTAGATCATGTGTTGTCAAGGATTGAAAGGACGAGACGTTCTACGGCAGCAAGCAAAGCAAGGTGCAACGAGAGGATAGCATGACAGGAAAACGACAACCAAGATTTGCAACGACGACAAGAAGTTCATCATATGAAATCTTCAAGTGGAGGCAGCAAAGAGGCATACAATCATTATGCCAATACATTATAAATAAAATTATTGTACAAATTGTACTGTCATCCTATCTGTAATTTTGAAGAAGCTAGGTGTTAGTGTAGTCTAAAGGATCATCATTAGGTGGTTGTGTCAAAGTTGGGGTTATGGTCTAGTATATCTTCTTCTTCTACATCATTCTATATCATTGTAAAGCGGACCATTTTCCCTGGTACGGGAGTCCATTCTTCTTTTATTCTTCTATAGCATGGTAGGGTGGTGCTAGGGTGAGTTGTGGCTCATTGGGTGTTGGGGCATCCATTCAGTTGAATACTGAAGAATCTCAGGTGTTGGAGCGTCCATCTAGTGGGAGCTATAAAAGAATGCTTTTCTAGATTCTAGGAAGTTGGAGTTTTATTTTCAATTGGAGTTGAATATTAAAAAATTATTAGAAAAGCATTAGGTGGTTTTTGTCCCGGAGTGGGTTTTCACCTTAAAAACTGTGTGCATTTGTGTTCCTCTTGTTTTCTGCTATCATTGTACAAACACTGATAATAATTGAAGATTAACTAATGCTCTAATTGAAAGGAATACTGATTCACGCCCCCCTCTCAGTATTTCCAACACCTAACTAGTTTTTGTTCTACTTGAAGGGAATGGTTCCTTTACATGCTTTCCACTTGCACTTGCATGATCCATTCTGATCTCAGGCATTCCATAAACCATCTTCCTTACATGATGTAAGGCTTTGTATTGTAGGTGAGAAAATCTTTTGTGCCATAGCTCACATTAAAGATCGGTATCATGGACCAATGCATGAATGGGTTTACCATTGACTTTGTAAAGCCCTTCACATATTGATCCAAGAGTGAAGGCTTCTCATACTTGAGTTCAAAGATCAAGTTAGAACTTTTCCATTAATAAAAAAAACTCTCATTTCTTTATCTTCTAGAGCTTATACGGATACAATATTCTTTTTCAAATTAGATACATACAAAAATTCTTGTAGAAAAATAGATTTGCCATCATCTAACTAAAATGAAACTGAACCATAACCTTTAACTTGGTTCGCAGAATAATCTCCAAGGATAACATTTAAATTAGTATCCCTCTCAACTAGATTAGAGCATGCTTCTTTGTAACTAGTAAAATGTTTGGAAGCACCACTATCAACTAAACAAATATCAAATGAATCTGTAGAAGAACTAGAAAGAGTAGAAACAAGAAAATATTCTGATTGAGTTTCCGCTGCATTATTTCTATACCTTGGATTTCTTGTTTTTTTAGGATGGTCTTTTCTTTGATTTTAAGAAGTGTCTTTTCTATAATCAGAATTGTTTTTTAATCTAGGTTCTCTTATTCTTTCTCTTGTTGAAAAATGTAACTAGGTCCGGTCTTCACAATGACTAGTAATTATGAATTTATGTAATGAAGAAGACAAAGATAATAAAATGTATTTTGTAAATGCTTGACTCATGGGTTTCATGAGCAAGGAATTTTATTATAGATCCAAGACTTCTTCTTGAAATCTTTAGGGGTTTTCCATCTTTTCATAAATGTATAATTAAAGAGTCATGTATATGAAGAAGTGTTACACTTGTGAAGGATAAATATTGATGTAATTAGTATGCTTCAAGACCTTGTCATGGTACTCCAAGTCAGCTCAAAGATGTTGGAAATACTCCTTGACAAGTCGGCCCACAAACAGATGTACAAGTCAGCTCACTCATAAAATTGTCATGTCGGCCTAGGACAACAACACCACCTCTATATATAAGAGGTCTGCGGCCTCACTTCACTACTACAGTTCAGAAAACATTCTTGGATGAGCTCTGAAGTTCAAGGACGAATTAAGGGTACAGTTGATGCATTGAAAGGGAGACAAGATATCGAAGGAAAGGAGGATAAGGTACCTCTGTTTTGGGTCACATATACCGAAATCATCTCAAGACTATTGAGGGCTATTTCAGGAAAGAGCAGAATTGTGAGATAGGGTGAAAAGTAGTGCGAGGAAGAATCTGAAGCTAGGTGAAGGATCCGCGTTCACGAAAAGGATCTAAACTACAGTGCAGAGGAGTGTTCAATGAAGAAACAAGGACTGCAATCTCTATGGCGTAAACAACGTAAAGGAGAGGCTAACAAGACTTTAGACAACACAGAAAAGAGCTAAGTATCTTAGTCTTGAGATCAAAGGTATAATAAGGAGATTGTGGAAGAACCTCTAGGAGGTCGAGGCTAGGAGGAAAGGAGTTAACTAGGAACCGAGTTTTCCTAGGGTCAGTGCAAAGGAGTGTAGAAAGAAGATCAGCATAAGAAGACAAGTGGAGTTTTGATAAGGTCTTGGAAGCATATTGAGGTCAAGGGTCTAGGTCATGGTATTGGTACTTTTTAATTGAAGATCTATAAGAGGAATTACTTACCGGTTTTCCTCTCCAAGAGGGAGAGGTTTTGGCCCTGACTTGAAGAGACAAAATTCTGTGTCTCTTGTGTTTTGATAATTGAATTGATGAAGAACATAATAAGCTAATGAAGACAAGATCTAAGTAATAGAAGCATAAAAAGTATAAACACAAGCTATTATCAAGTAAGAAAATCGAATTAAACACTGCCCTACCAAATTCTCAACATGGAATCAGAGCTAAGGTGCTACAAAGGGCTATTTGGCAAGAAGACACACAATGATCAAAAGATCAAGGATCAGTTTTCAAAAGAAGGATCTAATTTGTAAAAGTCTAGATCTAAGAAGATCTTCGTTCATTTAAGAAGGAGCCATTTGCAGAAATTGGAGAAGTCCTCAAGCCATCTCAAGAAGACAAAAGATCTTACTTAAAGGACATATACATCAAGGTCCTTTCAAGAGGTGATCCTTATCTTCAAGGAATCTAAATATATCTTGTGATTGAAGCCAAGTCAACACTATTGAAGATATCATCAAATCATCATTTTTGCTGAAGTCATCATCAAGCCATTCTTGATTATCATAATCATCAAGGATGCAAGGTGATCTACTGCTTTACACCACTCTTAAATAAGTCTATCTAAGAAGGAACTCATGCTGCTATCTACATCATCACCAGCAAGGAAGCTGATAGAAGAAGAAAAACATCTACTCAAGTAAGTATCTTTATGACTTCATATGAATCTATCAAAATGTCTTTTTGCAAAGAAAGCAACAAACTGGTTAGGGTTTCGAACTTTCTTGCATGGAAGAAAAGGACAATGAAGTCATACCAAATACATGAAGGGAGACATAAGAGCCTAGAGGATTCTTATAGAATCCATAAAGGACTCTCTCATCCCCTATTTATCAAAACTGGAATCTTCAAAAGAAATATATGACAAAATTGGTGGAGCTATTCTCGATGAGTACTACAGGAGAAGTAATATCTCTAAGACAAGAACTATACACGTTGGAGATGTCTAGAGAGGAGGGAATAACTTCATACTTTATGAAGATTTCCGAAATACAAGATCAATTGCAGGAATTGGGAGAAGAACTGTCTACAGTAGTGTTGAATGCTTTGCAAAGGGATGGGAAAACTTCACTTCAAGCATCTATGGGAAAGAAGAAGAAACACCATTCTCGGATCTATGGTCTCTATGATAATTAAAAGAGACAAGGTTAAAAGCTAAAGTGAATATAGGATCAAATGAAGAGAATCAAGCCTATACTGCCATGTCAAGGAGAAACGGAGGATTCAGTAAGTTTGGTTCTCAAGAAGAAAAGAAGAAACACAGGTAAGATGCAATGCTATGGATGTAATAAAAGATTGTCCCAAATCTAATGAGGACAAGAGGAAAAAGGAAGAAGCCCATATCATCAGAAAAATGGTAGAACCAACTTTAAAGAAGCCTAAGAAAAAAGAAGTGAAAGATCTCTATTATGATTGAGATCATCTTCCTCTTTAAGACGTATTTATTAGGTTGTAAAATAGTATGTTAGGAAGCATGGTATATTAGATAAATGCATCACTCTGGGATTGGTATCATGATGGAAGCATTGAAAGAGGAGCACTCGTTGTAGGAGGATGTCTGTAATGCATATGTGACATCTATGCTATAAGTGGCTCCTGGGAACCTCACTGAAAACAACATTTATAGAAGGCAATCATCAAGATCAAAGGTCATCATTCAATAATCAATAAGGAAACAGGTGCTGACATTTCTTAATGGAATCCTCTTTGGATTCACTGGTTAGAGAGAAAGCAAAAGGTTTGTTGGAGAATTCTAACTTGCAAAATTCTGAGATTAGGATGTGATAAAATATTGATGAAGCAGGTCAAGGGAATGAAACTCTTCATTCTAAAGAAAACCTGTTGCAGGATGACTCAAAAGAAAAATAATAAGGTATATATATATATATATATATATATATATATATATATATATATATATATATATATATATATATATATATATATGCACACTTCTATCTTTGGAAGTATAATCAAAATAAGAAAGCAGAAACTCTTCCGATGCACGGGTTGCCAAAAGACATCATCTACACTAGATGAAATCAACATAATATGTCCTCATATGGAATATGAGGTGATTATACATTATCAAGGAACTGCACAACGGAAGTTCCTGGGAATGAAATAAAATTGTGTGGTGAAAGAAAGGAAGAGATCATGAGAAGTACAACCATGGAAAGAAGTAGTCAACATCCAAGGAAGCCAAGAAGATTTGAATAGGAGATCTCCTAGGAAGATATGTAGACTCTGATAGAAGTTTGGAAAAGATGGAGACCCTTGACAATACATATCTTTAGGAGATTTTTCAATCTGTAAACAAAGGATGTCGATGCCTACAAGAAGATGTCGTGATAAAATATCATCACTAGGGTAACTTTTGATTTAAAGTTCATATTTATATGAGCTTATGCAGGGTTGCCAAAGGGAAGTATATGTCTTCCACAATTAATAACCATATGACATGATGAAAAATTCTTGAAAGAAATATGGTTCGAAGAAGAGTAGCATGACATGGAGCTAGACCAGATGAGAAGATTAATGGATCACTTTATGAAGACATGAGTCATGAAAGAAAGTGATGGATTATTTGTACCCTATGAAGAGGTCCCAAAGTTGAAGGCTCCTCAATTCATAACATCAATGGAAGGAGTCCTTCATGAGCCACTGGATATTTTCATGATTGCTGCTGCAAGTACCTGGGATCTTGGACAAGTCCTTGGCTAAGAAGGTGCTTGGAAGCAAGTCCCTGGGAGCTTGGACAAGTCATTGGATAAGAGGGAGCCTAGTTAATAAGTTTCTTAATTGGAAGAAACTCGATAGTTCCTAAGCCAAGAGGAAAGCTTAGGAATATGTTCTCCATAGTTAAGAGGGAGAAATAAACACATCATTCTAGTCTTCACCTGGAAGACAAAATGTGGGATTGGGTAATCATCTGGCATCCGATACTCTTTTGAGATGTATTAGGACATCTATGGAAAGAGTAGTCGTGAAAGGATGGATATTCTTCAAGGATTAGCTTTCCTGATAAGAATAGTCCTTTAAGGTCATACTCAGTGAACACCTGGGTGGAGTATGTACGTTGGAGACAATGATGAAGGTGTCTATAATCATTGGTCTCACCAACATTGTAGCTCTTGGTCTCATGGAGATATGGAGCTATTAGTCAAGGCCTTGCACTGTGAAAATACTGGATAATATGATGCTATAACAAATGGATTACCAATCAAAATTATTCTTATGAGATTCTTCAGATTGAAAGTGACCATGTATCATTATGAATACCTTCCTAGTTAAGAGGTAGTGTTGAAAAGTGTAACTAGGTTCGGTCTTCATAATGACTTGTAATTATGAATTTATGTAATGAAGAAGCTAAAGATAATAAAATGTATTTTGTAAATGCTTGACTCTTGGGTTTCATGAGCAAGGAATTGTATTATAGGTCCAAGACTTCTTCTTGATGTCTTTAGGGGTTTTCTATCTTGTCATAAATGTATAATTAAAGAGTCATGTATATGAAGAAGTGGTTACACTTGTGAAGGACAAATATTTATTTAATTAGTATGCTTCAAGACCTTGTCATGGTACTCCAAGAACTCGGCTCAAAGACGCTGGAAATACTCCTTGACAAGTCGACCCACAAATAAATGTACAAGTCGGTTCACTCACAAAATTATCATGTCGGCCTAGGACAACAACACACCTTTATATATAAGAGGTCTGTGGTCTCACTTCACTACTACAATTTGGAAAACATTCTTGGATGAGCTCTAAAGTTCAAGGACGAATTAAGGGTACAATTGATGCGTTGAAAGGGAGACAAGATAGCAAAGGAAAGGAGGATAAGCTACCTCTGTTTTGGGTCACATATACCGAGATCATCTCAGGACTACCGAGGGCTATTTCAGGAAAGAGCAGAACTATGACATAGGGTGAAAAGAAGTGCGAGGAAGAATTTGAAGCTAGGTGAAGGATCCGATTTCATGAAAAGGATATAAACTATAGTGTAGAGGAGTGTTCAACAAAGAAACAAGGATTGCAATCTCTGTGGTATAAATAGCATAAAGGAGAGGCTAACAAGACTTCAAACAACACATAATGTTGAGATTTTGTGTATTTGGGGTAGCATCAGTTGTGCTCTAGGTTCCAAATTTTGAGGAAGGACTAGAGTTCACCTGATCTACAAGACCCAGAAATGGATTTGGGAAATTTCATCTGGTTTAGGAGATATTAAATTAATTAATTACTTTAATGTATTTCGTAAGTTAAACTTGGGAAAATGAAATAATTAAATTGAATTTAATTAAACATGTGATGAAATTCTCTTAAGTCACATGGATCAAGCTTTCTTTTAATCTTAGCCATTGATTAAAGATTTAATCTTGGCCGTTGATTTGTCAACGAGAAAAGTATAAAGGAAATGCTTGGGATCATTTGTAAGACACACTGAGGCAGAGCACTGAAGCTAAGCTGAGATTCTAGGGCGGGGTTGCTAAGAATTCTCAAGCGTTTTAGTTGCAGAGAGGGGAATTTAGACCAAAGGGATGATTTGATCCCAGGGTCTAGAATACACAAAAGACAGAGAAGAGATCAAGAAAGACAATGTAGAGGAAGGCAGTAGCAGCAGCAGCAGCAACAGACGGCAGCAGACGACAGCAGCAAGGACAGTGTGATTTTCAGGAAACCCTTCAGGGGTTATGCAGAGACCCTTAGGGGCAGCGTAGTGACTGCGTCACTCAGTTTGGGGTAATGCAGTCCCTTCCAGTGACAACGCTGAGCATTTGGAGGCCTTCAAAGGTTGACGCATTCTCTTTTAGGGCAGATCTGGGGTTTCTAGGACTAGATCTGGTTGAGTTCTGTAAATCCTGTTTGAGGGTGTGGATTAGTCAGTATTGTTGGTCTTAGATCAGCCAAGTGCTGTAGATCTAGAGTTTTCTCTGTAGGGTTTTCCAGATCTGGAACCCAGAGTTGTGTATTCAGAAATATTCTTAATAATAGAGCCCTCCAGCAGCCAGAGACCGGTTTTCCCACATTGGGTTTTTCCGGGGACAGTTTGTCCAGAAATAACTGTCACTTTATCTATGTGTGCATGTGTTTATTCTAGATCTAAATTGGTAGAGATCTGTTATGTGTTTTGCTTTGATGTTAACTTGAATTTATTCAGTTGATAACTTGTATAAGTAGGAGAAGCTTAACTGGATTAACAGAAATAATTTATGCATAAGAATTAAGATTCAGAAATTTCTACATGGTATCAGAGCAATTGTAGATTTAGAAGGGTCACCAGCTGAAGAATCTGAAGGATCTAGCTGCAGAAAGTAGCTGGAAAGGCAGCGGAAAAGAAGATCTGAAGGGACAATGCAGTTTTCAGGAGGAGATTCACGCAGAGGGAAGGTTGACGTTGTCCAGCGCTGTGTCCTAGCAAGGCCACACAATTATTGCGTAGAGGCAGCTCAGAAACAATGCTGGTTAGGTCTAAAGCTAGTCAGTGTGATTCAGATCTGAATCTGTCAGATCCAGAAAAAGTCTGCAGAAATCCAGAAGAGCTGGTGGGGTTAAACTTCTAAAGTTTTCAGATTTTTAACCTTAGCACAAGTGACAAAGTTTGGGAAGAAATCAGCGTCTCAGAGAGTTTCTCGCCAAAGGAAACTTGCAGTTTGGTCAGAGGATCAAAGAAGAAGCTGAATCATAGTTGATTTGGTAGATTTCCAAGGAGGGAAATCAAGTGTCAGAGGGAGCAGAGGGTTCCCAGTTCGAAAAGGACCCTAGATCCAAGATCTCTAGCATAGAGAAGAGGAGCTCCGAAACACATTTTGAGTAGATGGCTCCTCATGGACTGCATGATCAGGATAGGCTAAAGGGCCTCTCAAACTTTTCGGTATGGAAAGCTAGGATCTTGATTGTCCTAGAGGCATATGGTCTAAGAGATCATGCAGAGCAGACCTTGGCCACGTCAACAGATCCAGATCTCCTAAGGAAGCATAGAGAAGCTGCTGGGCATGCCATGCGGCTGATAATGGACAGTATCGAGGATCATATTGTGCCACACATAGCTGAGAAGAGGACAACTTATGAGATGTGGAAGGCCTTGACTTCCCTATATGAGGGAAAATCAGTCCAAAGAAAGATGCTGTTGGTGGCCCAAATGAGGTCATTCATGATGACCAAGGGAGAAGACATTGAGCATTTCCTCTTCAGATTGCAGTCAATCAAGGATCAACTGACTGCAAGGGGTGCAACTGTAGATGATGCAGTGATAGTCAGGACTGCCCTTAATGCAGTCACGGATGAGTGGGAAAAATTTGTCCAAAGAATCTTGGGCAAAGCGGACCTTGCAGATTGGGACAGCTTGTGGTTAATCCTGTGGCAAGAAGAACTACGCAGATTCACCAAGAAGCAGCACAACCCTGGGTTGAGCAAAGTAAAGAAAGAAGAGGAGGAAGATGCAGCCGAAGAAGAAGAAGGATCTTTCAAAGATCAAGTGCTTCCAGTGTGGCGAAATGGGACATTTTGCCAGCCATTGTCTAGAAAAGAAGAAGGACAAGGAAGCATCTTCTTCCAAAGGTGCGGTGGCAGATGATGGGTCAGGCGATGATGTAGCCATCAGTGCTCATGAGAAACGGAGGTGGGGTGACATGGACATGTTGAGGAGTTACATGGAAGTAAGACGAGATCCTTGAGCAGTTCATCTCTTGGATCACAAACGAGCTACGACAGCCTTAAGATAGTAGTGGGACAAGTGGAGAAGCGGGTGCATAGATCACAGATGAGGCATAAGCAGAGGCAGATTTGGAGGGTGGGAGGAGTAGCGCAGAGCATAGCAGCAGCAACGTAGAAGCAGTAGCAGCGCAGACGCTGATGTGACTTCAACAATGCAGTGCAGTCCCGCTTACGTAGTGCAGAGCTGCAGCAGTGCAGAGAGCTTTAGAGGGACAACACAGTGCGGCAGCAGCGTGATAGATTTCAGCACAAGGAGCTGATGTGACTTCAGTAGTGAAAAGGGAGTCTGATTACGCAGGTAGAGCTGTAGCTGTGCATCGTTCTTTAGATGCCAGCACAGATCTGTAGCCTATGGAGCTTCAGTGATAAGGATGCAGCCCATTAGACTTGTTTGGCAAAGATTGGATAGGAAATTCAGTTGTTTCTCTCAACAACTGAAGTTGCAGTGCAGCAAATCAGTAGTGGCAGTGCTATGAGTAGCACAGATGCAACATATTGAGAGGGAGCTGTAGTACAATGGTTGCAGTGGTAGTGGCAGAGTCATGGGCATCAGTACATAATGGCAACAACAGTGCAAAGTTGAGTGGCAGGAGGCCAAACTTCAGCAGCACAAATCCAGTGCCCAAAATCATGTAATGCATAAGTGTGATGTATTACTAGAGCACACCCTTGATGCTAAGAGGGAGTGTTGAGATTTTGTGTATTTGGGGTAGCATCAGTTGTGCTCTAGGTCCCAAATTTTGAGGAAGGACTAGAGTTCACCTGATCTACAAGACCCATAAATGGATTTGGGAAATTTCATCTGGTTTGGGAGATATTAAATTAATTAATTATTTTAATGTATTTCCTAAGTTTTAATGAAATAATTAAAGTGAATTTAATTAAACATGTGATGAAATTTTCTTAAGTCACACGGATCAAGCTTTCTTTTAATCTTAGCCATTGATTAAAGATTTAATCTTGGCTGTTGATTTGTCAATGAGAATAGTATAAAGGAAATGCTTGGGGTCATTTGTAAAACACACAGAGGCAGAGCACTGAAGTTAAGCTGAGATTTTAGGGCAGGGTTGCTAAAAATTCTCAAGTGTTTCAGTTGCAGAGAGGGGAATTTAGACCAAGGGGATGATCTGATCCCGGGGTCTAGAATACACAAGAGACAGAGAATAGATCAGGAAAGACAATGCAGAGGTAGGCAACCACAGTAGCAGACGGCAGCAGCAGCAAGGACACCGTGATTTTCAGGAAACCCTTCAGGGGTTACGTAGAGATCATTAGGGGCAGCGTAGTGACTGTGTCACCCAGTCTGGGGTAGCGCAGTCCCTTCCAATGACAGCGCTGAGTATTTGGAGGCCTTCAGAGGCTGACGCAGTGTCTTTCAGGGGTAGATCTAGGGTTCTAGGCCTAGATTTGGATGAGTTCTGTAAATCTTGTTTGAGGGTGTGGATCAGTCAGTATTGTTGGTCTTAGATCAACTAGGTGTTGCAGATCTAGAGTTTTCTCTGTAGGGTTTTCCAGATCTTGAACCCAGAGTTGTGTATTCAGAAATATTCTTAATAATAGAGCCCTCCAGCAGCCAGAGACCGGTTTTCCCACATTGGGTTTTTCCGGGGGAAAGTTTGTCCAGAAATAACTGTGTCACTTTGTCTATGTGCATGTGCTTATTCTGGATCTGAATTGGTAGAGATCTGTTATGTGTTTTGCTTTGATGTTAACTTGAATTTATTTAGTTGATAACTTGTATAAGTAGGAGAAGCTTAACCGAATTAACAGAAATAATTTCTGCATCAGAATTAAGATTCAAAAATTTCAACACAGAAAATAGCTAAGTATCTTAGTCTTGAGATCAAAGGTATAATAAGGAGATTGCGGAAGAACCTCTAGGAGGCCGAGGCTAGGAGGAAAGTAGTTAACTAGGAATTGAGTTTTCCTAGGGTCAGTGCAAAGGAGTGCAGAAAGAAGATCAACATAAGAAGATAAGTGGAGTTGTGATAATGTCTTGGAAGCATATTGAGGTCAAGGGTCTAGGTCATGGTAATGGTTCTTGTCAATTGAAGATCTATAAGAAGAATTACTTATGGGTTTTCCTCTCCAAGAGGGAGAGGTTTTGGCCCTAGCTTGAAGAGCTAGAATTTTGTGTCTCTTGTGTTTTGATAATTGACTTGATGAAAAACATAATAAGCTAACGAAGACAAGATCCAAGTAATAGAAGCATAACAAGTATAAACACAAGCAGTTATTAAGTAAGAGAATTGAATTAAACACTACCCTACCAAATTCTCAACATCTCTACAGTCATGAGCAAAGTGACAATGCTTTTGACAGTTAAATCATCTAACTTTTGACATGTTTAGATTCCCTTTAAAGGAAACATTTGATTTGAAATTTTTCTTTGAAAAATGATGAGAGCCTTTATTACCTTTCTTTCTCTTGTCATAAGCTGAAAATGCAGTAGGTTCACCTTCTTCATAATGTGAAATTCTCCCTCTGGAGATCATTTTGGCCTTCTCTTCAAGACACTTTCTTAGGATTTCATCAAATGTAGGAATAGCGTTGATATTGCTGATGGTGGTGATAAAAGTATCTCAAACAGGAGAAATGCCTCTAAGCACAGTCAACACTATTTATTTGTTGGGTACAACTTCACCAACTGTTAACAGTTGATTCCTTATTTTGGTCATTCTCAAGAAGTATGCTTGAACCGTCTCTCCTCTGTTCATCTTGATTTCCTTTAGTTGATTCTTCAAGGCAATAATCTGGTTCAAGTTACTAATTGCAAACATGCCAATTAGTTTGTCATATATTTCTTTAGCTTTCTTCAAACCAGAAACATAACTAATGAGATGATCACTAGGAGAATCAAAGATAATTTTTCTAGCTTTGATTTCACCCTTTTTATGTTTGGATTTGACAACAACACTCGCATTCTCTGGTGGATCAGTTACTGTGCCTTCAACATACTCCAGAACTCCGTGTTCGTCAAAAGTGATATTTAGCCTTGCTTTCCATGGACTAAAGTTAGAAGTATCATTTGACTTCTCCTTTACCTTGAAGTAGGATGAAGTCATCTTGATCAGAAAACTTTGGCAGCAAGTGGAGTCTTTTTAGGTGATCTCTGGTCTCTTTGGACTTGTCTTCACCAAGAATTGGATACTATGTTAAAATCTGAAAGTTCTATGCAAAAAACTTAAAAATTCTTTGCAGAAATTTGAAAGTTATATGCAGAAAACTGAATGTACTTTGCAAATAACTGAATGTTATATGTTGGGACATGAAAGTGCTTTGCAGAAAACTAAATGTTCTATGTTGTTACAATTACTTAGAACGCAGATTTCTTCTTCAAAACTTTTTAGATCAGTAATTGTAGATAGAACATAAACTTAAAGATCATATGAAGACAAAGAAAAACAAATAAGAGACACTGAGATTTAGGTCCAATGACCAGGGAAAAACCCCTCAAGTGGGAAAACCCAAATGATTCTTCTTTTATTAGATTACTTCAATTGTTCAATAGAGTATAGAGAGAGAGAGAGAGAATGAGAATGAATAAAGTCACCAATGTCCGATCAACTTGTAGTTGAAGTGCTCTTGCTCTTTGCTTGAAGATCTTCTCATTCTCATTCACACACTTAACACTTTCTCTTCTTCTTCACAATGAATATGATACACTCAACTCTTACTTGCTCTTGCTTAAATAGATGAGAAACGAGAGGAGTTACAAAATGAATTCATGCCTCGAGCCTACAATAGGAGAATCAAATTCCATGAGGGAGGAATTACTTGAGAAGAAGTGTAACTTATCCCAAGAATAGAGAAAGAGGTACACTTGTCTTGAGGAGTTACAATTCGAATTAGGGAGAGAGAGAGTTATAGTTAGACATGAGAGAATATTTGTGAGAGTTACAAATTGAATTGAGTGAGGGAGTTACAAGCGCATTTAAAGAGGAGTTACACTTTTTCCATGCATCAAATTAGAGAGGGAGAGTTACATTCTCTCAAGTGTGGAGTTATTATTTTATTCCAGGAGGGAGGTTCGATTTGCCGAGTAAGAGATTTTCAATTGAATTGACTTATTCCATGAGACTATTGAGAATTTGTTTTATTAATTCATTAAAGGTGAATGACTTTAAAGTATTTTATAAATAATAGTATCATAATAATAGTAATACTAATAAGGATAAAATATTAATTCTTAACTTGTATAATCATGATTGATTTGATTTTAAGTGAATTCCATATGTTGAGATCATTCTTGATCATTTAGATATGACTTTCTATTTTTGGAAAGTCACTTCCAAATTGAGATGCGACTTACTATTTTTGGAAAGTCATATTAGAATTATCAGAAATTAAATCTTATTATAGGTTGTTCAAACAAAATTGAAATATATGATTTTTTCTTAGAGAAATTCATCCCCGAGCTACCAAATTTTAGCAACCAAAATTAGGGTTTCCCATGTAGTGCCACTCAAGCTAGTAGCTAATAGAGGAGATCCCATGGGACTAGGATACCAGATTAATCCCCAAGTTGAGGTAAGGGAACAAGAGTACAACCAAAGCCCATGCTTTCCACTAAATGCCCCCACTAATCCATGCCCAAATGTGCCCAAGAAAAGCAAGCATAAACACCCAATTACATAATGAAAAATATTACCTTCGGGGTTGAGAGGCCCACGTTCAAACATACGATCATGAAAAATGAGTGAGGGTACACAATTGCTGGCTCAGGCGGCGGAGAATAAGAACACATCTAGCTATCCGATGGCTGCAAGGTGCTGCTGGCTGCCGACTGAAGGCAAAACTAGGAGAAAAATTTCTCCTATAGGGGTCACCCACTGGTGGTGGGTAACACTCTTTACTAGGGCCGACTTGACTTGAGGGAGGGCCGAATTGACTCTCTTAGAGCCAAAAATTCAAATTTCAAATTTCAAAATTTCTTTTTCAAAACCAACATGAAAAGCATGTCTTACAATAATTCTTTCAAGGGCTAAATAATCAAAATGACATGTCTTACAAATTCTTTATACATTACAACGCCCAAAAATATAAATTATGAAAACCAACCATAGCTACAAAATTCAACAATTTTCAACGATAAATAAACAGAAAAACAATAATGTATTAAGTAGCTTAATTCGAAATGCAAATGCTGCACAATGTTCAACTAAGGGCACATTTTGCAACTTGCAAGGTGCTACTTTTATTCAGCCATTTTAATCAATGAAAACAAATAACTGGATATTCCAAGAAGAGTTGATGGTAGAGATGCATAGTAAAACTACAGGACCTAAGTTTTGCTTCTAAATGAAAATAACCACTATGAAGTGCAATTTACTCACAAAAATTATGAAGTCTAATAAATTTAATATATAGGCTATCTGAGATTTTATTGCCTCCTTTTCAAAATTTAACTTGTATCTGCATGCTGTATTTTCATACTTTTGTTTTCTGATTTTGCTTTTAATAATCTTTTTGCAATTAGAATATTTTTACATGATGATTTAGAATTTCAAGGATTGCATCTGTCTTCAGTGATTTTGTAGAGGTGACCTTGTTGATTGGAGCTTGTTTATTGTGTTATGGATTCATTTGCCAGGTGGCGGGGAAATGATTGCTGATGTATTTCTGGACCATTCTACATACGCAGAGCCTCCTTCTAGGTAAGAGTTTTGTCCATTTTTCTCACAAAACTGTGGATTGGTAGCTAGATGATATTCACTGAAATTGCAGTTTTCCGTAAATTGAATCTTTCTGCTAATTGCCTAAAGAATTGTGTGTCTTCTATGAAGCAGTGTGTCAATAATACCAAAACTTTGTCATAATCATTTTGTTAAACAGTGTACAGTTATATTTTCTGGAACTATTCCAGAGTACATTTTTCTTAAATCAACATTGATTGAACATGCTTCTGCTGCATTTCTGTTTTGAATGAGAAAATGCATTTTTCCTTTAAGGAGATTAAACAGGTTTTAAATTATAGGTAAAGATCAGAGCGCCAATTACCATACTTGTTAGGGATGCTTTTTGCGACATGCTTTGCTGGTGGTAAAGACTGTATTGAATTTTATACCTTTTTGAGGTAGTATCCTTTACTGAGGTGCATGTTTCTTTGTTATAGATTTGAGGCGGGCACTCCAGCTATTGGTGAGGCCATAGGACTTGGGAAAGCTATAGACTACTTGTTGGGCATTGGAATGCAGCGGATTCATGAATACGAGGTAAATAGTAGATCATACTTGCCTTGAGGTATGAAGGCACACCTGTTTATTGCGTTCCTTTGTATAAATCATGCAAACATAGAAGGGGTGAAAAATATTGGACAAGGAATATGACAAAACATGGCGTTTTTCTAATCATTGCTACAAAGAATGCTCAAAATGTTCAGTGAGTCAACTCAGCTTGCATCTAAAGTGAGCCGAGTTTACTCTCTGAATCAAAACTAGGTTGAACTCACCACGAAGTGACTTTTTTTAAAAAACTAAGCAAGTACTTTGGGACTCTGATCCAAATTCTGGACATGGAATTTGTTTTCTGATGTTTTGAATATTTTCTTGGCTTTTATTATACGTGGAGTTTTATACCAAATTTCTCCTTTTCTAGAGTCATACTCTTGCTCTTGGGCTTTGCTGAATATTTTGAGACCAAATTGTTGCTCTAAATATATTTTGTGTTAAAAATTTGAATTATTTACTTTTTTACAAATCATAAGTGGTAATGATAAAAATAGAGCTTAGGTACTGCAAACGTAATTCTTGGCTCATGTTATGTGTTTCTCTGATGGAAAATGTAGTAGTGTGTGTTGAAAAGTGTAACTAGGTCGGTCTTTATATTGACTATGTAATTATGTATTTTATGTAAAGAAGAAGTCAAAGATATAAAATGTATATTTGTTGGACTTGCTTCATGGGTTTCATGAGCAAGATTTTATCTTAGGTTAATAGACTTCTTCTTGATGTCTATTTAGGGTTTGTCTTTGGTTTATAAATGTATTTAATGTCATATATATGAAGAACCTAATAGTCATGGAATGCTCCAAGACCTAGTCCAATAAACCATGGAAGAATGGCTATTATTCAGCCCTCATACAACGTTGATAGGCAAGCCTAAATAATGTGTCAAGTTGGCCTTCAAACAGTTGGAGAAGTTGGCCTCATCAACAGTCATGTCAGCTCCCAAATAGTCACACTGGTTCAGCTTGTAAGGTCGGCTTATATACAGGGGCAAACAACTATATATAGCTCTGTAGCCTTAGCAGAAAAGATATAATTTCAATCATCTCTAATGTGTCAAGTTGGCCTTCAAACAGTTGGAGAAGTCGGCCTCATCAACTGTCAGCTCCCAAATAGTCACACCGGTTCACCTTGTAAGGTCGGCTTATATACAGGGGCAAACAACTATATATACCCCTGTAACCTTCGCAGAAAAGATATAATTTCGATCATCTCTAAGTGCAGTGCGGAAGTGCAGCAAAGTGCAGTGCGGAAGTGCAGCAAGTGCACTGCTGATTACAGGACGAGGTGCAGTGCTGATTACAGGACAAGTTTAGTGCGGATTACAGGACTGTTTCAGTGCGGATTTTGATGTGTTTCAGGTCTGGTTAAAGTACACACATCTGTGTGGTATCAAAGTATAATTGGAGCTGCAGTTTGCTGAAACAAGAGTGTGGACTATACACCAAGAGAAGTGTGGACTATCCTGAAGTATTTACAGCGAGAAGAGGGTCAGTTCAAAGTCAGAGTTTATATGTTGAAGTACGGATATGTCTGCAAATAAAAGGAAGTGCTGGTGCAGAACAGTGCAAGTTGGTGAAGGAAGAAAGGATCAGCATTGAAGGACATCAAAGAAGTAAGGACAAGGTCTTGGATGCATATATATAGGTCAAGGCTCTACGTCTGGGGCATGGTACTTGTCATTTGAGTATCTGTAAGAAGAATTTCTCGTGGGTTTTCCTCTCCAAGAGAGGAAGGTTTTGCTTTGGCTCTAGGAGCCTAATTTGTGTGTCTAGTGTATTTTGATAATTGACTTGAGGAAAGATTAAATAAGCTAAAGAAGAGAAGACACAAGTAATCGAAGTAAGTTCACAAGTAATTATCAAGAAGAGAATTTGAATTAATCTCTAGCGCTCCAAATTCTCAACAGTGTGTTTACATTGTCTAAATGTATTTCCTTTTTACGTAAATGGACTTGTTCCAGAAACTAAATTTCAAGAGTTATGTTTCCTTTGTGATTTTTTGGCCCAATACAGATGTTGGAGCAGGGCTATGTGCATTAATTTCAATCAATAAATTGTCTATTTTTTAAGTGACACTAGATATTGTAGTAGGACCTAGGATCACATCTATTAACTGCACCATGCCATTAGAATCTTAGATATTAAATATGAATATAAAGTACTACTTTTCAAACATTGTGAATTTCTCATTTGTGGTTAGGGTTGATAAATTGGTAGGGTTTTCTTTATCACAGGAGGGTCAAGGCATGATATCCCATATAAAGAGATGTGTCCAATTTATTCCACTCCCCATGCATTGTATAAGCATCTCTAATATCCTAATATGGAGGCAAGATGTCATCCAAACATTTATTATTACATATTACTTACTGTTATGTATTTATTCCACCTCCTATGATGTGTACATAGTGACCTTAAATAGGCATTAGGGTACATTAAAACCATGGGCTCAATTCAATGGGGCTTGTTACCCCTCATGTCAGTAGGGGTATACATATATTTCTGCAGTACATCTCATTCCATTTTAAGCCCAAGGTCACAAGTTAAGGCCTTGTAACAACCATGTGAGGTCCTGTATTAGGTATCCTAGAACTTGTGTTTGGTTGGGCCATGGCCGGTCCCTTTGGGTTCATCTCCAGATCTTCTTTTCCCAGATAGGAGTGGAGGGCCTTGTATGGGCTTACTTGAGGACTCATGGTTTTAGAGGAGCTTGTTTGTGTAGGGGTGATCACCAATGTATCGGCCATTATAGCCCACGTTAGGGTATACCTATGTCTTACTGCATGGTCATGTGTTTATTGAGTTTGTACATGGCTTTGTTGCCGTGTACAGTGTCTCCCAAATAGTTCTCATACATGGAAGTTGTAGAATTTTAATGTAGATTCAAAATTGCTCATGTAATGTACTAAAACATAAGACTCAAATCTACTCTCCTCATCTTCGGAAGCAAATTCGTGATCGAGAACACACATCAAAAACATGCATCATGATTTAACACACATACACAAAGATTTGTCTAGGGGAAAGCAACTGCTTAAAACCCCATTCTATTTGTATTGCATTAATCAAAGAATCTGGATGAATACAATATGCTTGCTCAAGCTTGAGCACAACCTGCACAAGTATCTTCTATCCTTTGCCCGACTGATTGACTTTGGCCAACATTTGGCCAATTTCAAGCCTTCCCAAGCTCCTATTTCCTTGCGTTGTTTGATGAGAAATTAGCCCCTATGAATTAGGGCAATTGCTCATTGAGAATTGTGCAATTCCTTTAGGCTCTTCTTTGACTGCATGCACTTCCTATACAATTTGGAAAATTGTACAACTGATAGTACACTGCTCTTGAACTCTAATCTCAATTGGGTAACCCAAATTTCATCCATGCATGAGTAATTTAGGTTGATTGATCAATTAACTGGTTAAACAATGAAGTTACACCCCCACTGCTAGACCTCCCACTAGTTCCTCCAACTGTTGGAACTAGTTTAACTGACCATAACTCAATTTAATTGAATTAAATTGTTACAACTGAAATTAACTCAACCTAGGCTCCTAAAATTTAGGAATCACTGTACACAACTCAAGTTCATGCCCTCAACTCAAATTAACTAAGCTAACTGAGTGATAACAACTATTTCAACTCAGTTAACTCCTTTAAGTTGTCTAGTGATGTGGAATTTCGATTTTCTCCTAATTTAATCAAATAAAAAATTAAATTTGGAATTTCTTGCTGCATTTTCAACACTCCCTCTCAACAAGAAATGAATTATTAGATACCCCAATCATGAATCTATGGAACTCAAATTTTCCTCCTGACAAAGCCTTTGTCAAAATATCTGCATCCTGTTCCTCTGTAGGAATGTATTCCAACAACATGATTCGCCTCTACACACAATCTCGTAGATGGTGATACTGAATGTCGATATGTTTGGATCGATCATGAAAAACTGAATTCTCAGAGAGTTTGATACAACTCTGATTGTCACAATAAATCACAGTAGGATCCATCATCTGACCAAATAACCCAACAAGAATCTTCCTCATCCAGATAACCTCACATGCCATTTGACTGGCTACTATGTACTTGGTGAGAAATTACGGCTTTTATTCCAATTTCTCTTTCATGATAATTACTTGTGATTTCGTTATGTTTCTTTCACTAGATCTTATCTCTCGTTACATTATTATGTTGTTCATCAAGTCAATTATCAAATGCACAAGAAACACAAAATTTATGCTAGCAAGTTAGGGTCAAAATCTCTCCCTCTTGGAGAGGAAAACCCGATAAAAATTCTTCTTATAAATCTTCATTTGATGAGTACCATGACCTAGACCCTTGACACCAGTATGCCTCCAAGACCTTGTCACTTCTCTTCCTTGTGTTGATCTTCTTTTCTACACCATGCTACACCAATACTAGGAAAGATCGGTTCCTAGTTCTCCATAGTGAGCTCCTATCATGTCCTTTCTTGAACTAATCTCGGCCTCCTGGAGACTTCTTCTCGGCGTATTTTTCTGCATCCTTGATGCCCTAGATAGAGATCCTTTTCTTCACTGTGATGACTTCTTCTTTTAGGTTGTGTATATTACTGAGCTTATGCGGGAGATCAATGACGAAGGCTAGCACTGCCTCTCCTCTGTATTGATCTTTCTCACATTCCTCTCTAATCAACCTTCTCTTTTGCTGTACCTCCTTCACCTTATGCACTGTTTTACATGTTCTTCTTTTGCTGAGGTAGCCCTCAGTCTACCTTATCTTCTGCCCATGGTTCCAATCATTTTCTCGCAGTAACTTGTAGACTTTACACCAAGATGAAACAGACCCAAGTCCAAGTGTGTAAGCCCTTGCTCTTCACTATCATGTCATCCTCCTTCGCACCAAATTTCAGATCTCTACCTCGCACTGTAATCTCTGAGCATGACTGGACTGTTTTGTCCAAATGAGGCCGCAGACCCTTCTATTTATAGAGGACATCTTCCTTCCTCTAGGCCGACATGACCTTTTGGTAGGAAGCCAACTTGACAAGGAACATCTCTTGACCATAATCTGAGCCGACTTCAAGGAGTGCCTTCTAGCATCTTCTAAGCCGACTTCAAGGATCACTTTGACAAGGTCTTTGGAGCATATAATTACATAAATGATTATCCTTTAAAAGTGTAACAACACTTCATATACATGAAATTATACATTTATGACAAGATAACAAACCCCTAAAGACATCAAGAAGAAGTCTTTGACCTATAATAAAAACTCCTTGCTCATGAAACCCATGATGCAAGTATTACAAAATACATTTTATTATCTTTGTCTTATTCATTACATAAATTCATAATTACAAGTCACTATGAAGACCGAATCTAGTTACACTTTTCAACACTACTTTGCTTCTGTTGAGCTGAGTGTAACTAATCTCTGCTTCCTGCTGTACTAAGAAACTGTTGCTGACCCAACATTGAAAATTCCTCCTGATGTGCTCTTCTTGTCTCATGGACTCCCAGCCCAATCTACATCTGTGAAGCCTTGCAACTTCACTCCCTCTGTCCGTCTGTACCAAAGTCCAAAGTGAGTTGTGCCGCTGAGGTATCTCTAACTCATGTTTTGCTTCCTTCCAATACAGTTTGGTTGGCTTAACCATTGCTTGACTAAGCTGGTTAACTGCATAACACATGTCTGGTCGTGTGTTCACCAAATACATAAGTGAACTCACAAGCTGCCCGTAAACAATAGCCTCCACTTCCACACTTGAAGTGGCATCCTCCTTCCTCCAACTGCCTGTTAGAGGAGTGTCCATGGGTTTGATAATGTCCATGCGGAACTTCTTCAGTATCTCGTTGGCATACTTGCCTTGAGAGACAAACAACTCCCCATTTCCTTGCCATACTTCCAAACCAAGGAAATAATGCATGTGTCCCATGTCCTTCATCTCGAATTCTCTTACAAGATCCTCTTTGCAAGAATTCTTCAACTTATCATCACCAGTTAAAATCAAATCATCAACATATAATACTATAATCAACAATTTACCTTCAACAACAATATGGTAAAGGTTTGCATCTACTTCACTTTTGGCGAAGCCCAACCTGGTGAAATAATTGTTGATCCTGGTGTACCAAGCACGAGGTGCTTGTTTCAATCCATACAACGCTTGTTTGAGTCTGCACACATGCGACTCTTTGTCGAAGGTCTCAATCCTTCTAGTTGTTCAATGTACACCTCCTCCTCAATCGTTCCATTGAGGAATGTTGTCCTCACATCCATTTGATGAATCTTCCATCCCATCTGCGCTTCAAGTGCTAGAATTGATCTGATAGAAGAGTACCTTGCTACTGGAGCAAAGGTCTCCTCGTAGTCAATTCCCTCCACCTGAGAGAACCCCTTGGCCACAAATCTGGCCTTGTGTTTCTCGATGCTTCCGTCTATTGCTTGCTTCACCTTGTAGATCCATCTTGAACCCAACACTGATTTGTCCTCTGGTCTTGGGACCACTTCCCAAACACTCTTTCTGACTATGGAATCATATTCCTTTACCATGGCATCAACCCATACTGGTTGTTACACTACTTCCTCGAATGAAGATGTTTCTGTCTCTACTAGCTCACTCATCAGAGCCATGTAGCTAGTGTACCGATCTCGTGACCTCCTCTGCCTGTGCTATGATGTGGGTCCACATTCTCTCTAGCATCATGCAATAATCTGTAAGCTTCCCTGGTCTGCTTCCTTCCTTCTCTGGATGTCTTTGCTTGAGTGGATGTCTCCACTCTCTGCTCCTCTGCTTGTGGCTGCTCCACAACTTCTCAAGGTTCTTCCTTTGGAGCCAAAAGCTCCTCATCCGAATGCAACTAAAGCTCCCTCTCAAGAGAACACCTCATTTCCATCTCCTCATCGAACTTCACATCTCTACGCACAACTGTCATCCTGAGATATGGCGGGTACACTCGATAGTTGTGAGGTGTATCAGTGTACCCAACAAATATGCCCAACTCTGCTGTCGACTCTAGCTTTTTCCTTGCTTCCTTGGAAACATGATAGTAAACAGATGATCCAAACATCCTGAAGTGTGACGCATTTGGTTTCTTCCTTGAAAAAGCTTCGGTTGGTGTACTCATCCCAAGAATCCGATTAAGACTCCTGTTCTGCAAATAGACTGCTGTGTTGCATGTTTCATCCCACAAGTGCAATGGTAGGCCTTGGTCATGCAACATCGCCCTTACTGCTCCCACAATACTTCTGTTCTTCCTCTCAGACACTCCATTCTGTTGTGGGTTGTGGGGTTCTGTCAATTCCCATTGAATGCGTTCATTTGCACAAATCTTTGTAAACTCATTCAACACATTCACCACCATTATCGTTCTCGAGAGCCTTCACTTTCTTGCCAGTTTCTTCCTCAACAAGTGCTTTAAATTCAACAAACTTGGAGAATGTCTGGTCTTTCTTCCGCATGAAGAAAATCCAACACTTCTGTGAGAAATCATCTGCAAATATAACATAATACTTGTGCTTGGCCGTGGAGGCTATCGAGACAAGTCCACAAACATCAAAGTGGATCCTTTCAAGGATTGCATGCACCTTGCTCCCCTGATCATTGAAGGTGGCTTTTGTGTACTTCCCCAAGGTACGCCCTTTGCATGTATTTTGCTGCTCTAGTGCTCCATTGGGGAGGCCTGTGGTGATTTACTGCATGATCTTCAAAGCTCCATGGTGCAAATGGCCAAGTCTTCTATGCCATAATTCACCGACATCTTGGCTCTGCACCTTCTCTGCCTTTGTGCTCAAAGCATCACAATCTTCCACATTCAAATTGTAGAGGTTCTTCACTCGAACCCCGATTTGCTTCACTTGTCTCGTGGCGATGGGTCTCAAGAATTCCTTTTCTTTGCTGAATATCACATCGTAGCCACAATATTCCATAACCTGGGCAGAAACCAAAGTTTTATTTAGACCCGAAACAAACATCATATCCTTGACCCTGAGAAGGGAGCCAGAATCCCTCTGAAAGTAACCGTACCAATACCGATTGCGCTATACCTCCCGACATTTCCCATCTCGATGTGCATCTGTAGGTCTTTCTCCTCCAAGTCACTGAAAAATTCTCGGTTGCTTGTCATATGGAATGAGGAAACACTATCCAGATACCACACACTACCCATCACTGTGCTTGCCATGCATGCAATGAGGGTGAAGTCCAACTCGAATTTTGAAGCCAAAGCTTCACCTGTCGCTCCTCTTGAGGGCTTCTTGCCCGCCTTCTTGTGTGGGCACTTCGTGGTATCGTGTCCCAGTTCATGACAGTGAATGCACTAGATTTTGGACAAGTCTTTCGTCTTGCCCCCTTGACTGGAATCCCCTTTGGATTTGGATTTCTTCCATTCCCTTTCTTTGCCTTTCTAGCCAAGGCACAATTTTCTTCTTCCTCACACTTCGATGAGGTCCCGTCTCTGGTGTTCTGCCTGAACTCCTCCTGTACCATATCAGACCATAATCTTTGCCAATTTGGTAGCTTCTCCCTCCCATTTACTGAATCCTGGCCACTGTGCCAGCTCTTGGGAAGGCCTAGAGGTCCTAGGCTTACTAGGTCATCTTCTACAACAATAACACCAACACTCCCAAGTTCATCACGACATTGTGCGAACCTGCTCAGATACTGTGGTATTGTGTCGCCCTTTTGCATCTTGATATTCCGAAGCTTGTCCTTGAGTGCCAGCTTCCTGTTGTCACTATTGTTCTGTAACAAATCTGTCAATGCTTGCCACATCGCATACTAAATCTCTTTCCTGTGCAGATTAGAGACAATATGGTCTCGTACTCCCTCCAGTATGATCCTCCTCACCTTGGCTACACTCTTCTTCGAATCTGCTAGATTTTGAGCATCAACTACTGCTGGTCTCGGGATATCATTATCAATGAATCAATACATTATCTTCTAGGATTTCCTCCATTCGGTCCTTCTAAGCAATATAATTTGAGTTACCCTCAAGGGCATACTCAAGCCTTAGACCATAGAACACCATCCTGCTAGCTCTAAAGAATTGATCCTGCAAATTCGATCCTCCTGCAAAGACGACTTTGACTTCTCTTCTTTACTGTAAATCCTACTCTGATACCGTGTAGAATTTGATTGTAAATTCAAAACTGCTCATGTAATGTACTAAAACGTAAGACTCAAATCTACTCTACTCATTCGCGGAAGCAAATTCACGATCGAGAACACATATCAAAAACATGCATCATGATTTAACACATACACAAAGATTTATCTAGGGGAAAACAACTGCTCAAAACCCCTTCCTATCTATTGCAATAATCAAAGAATATGGATGAATACAATATGCTTGCTTAAGCTTGAGCACAACTTGCACAAGTATCTTCTATCCTCTTCTTGACTGACTGACTTTGGCCAACACTTAGCCAATTTCAAGCCATCCCAAGCTCCTATTTCCTTGCGCTTTTATATGAGGAATTAGTCGCTATTAATAAGGGAAATTTCTCATTGAGAATTGCGCAATTCCTTTAGGCCCTACTTTGACTGCATGCACCACCTGTACAACTTGGAAAATTCTACAACTGATAGTACACTTCCCTTGAACTCTAATCTCAACTGGGTAACTTGAATTTCATGCATGCATGAGTTAATTTAGGCTGGTTGATCAGTTAACTGGTTAAACACTAAAGTTACAACCTGTTACCCACCACTTCGTGAGTGATATGCCTAGGAGAATTTTTTTCTCCATGATGGTCCTCAATAGGTAGCTAGCAGCCCCTTGTAGCCCTCAACTAGCTCGTTGTGCCATTTCTCCGCCACCTGAGCCAACCATGTGGTCTCACCCATCTGTATTGATCGTATGTTTGAAGGTGGGCATCCCAAACCTAAAGGTATGTCTTGTCATTTGGTAATTGAGTATTGGGTTTACTTATCATGGACACTTTTGGGCATGGATCGATGGGGGCATTCGACGGAAAGAGTGGGCTTAGTTTGTGCTTTTTTCCCCTTGACCTCCTTTGGATGTTACCCTTGGACTTTAGTCCCGTGGGATCTCCTTTACTGACCATTTGGTTTTAGGGTGGTACTACTTCGGAAATCCTGACTTTGGTTGTGTGGTCCCGCTCCCTTGTCCACATATACCACTCACCTTCCACTCACTACAACCCCATTCATCATATCTCCCACCTGGGTCCACATAGGGTTAGCCTCCCCATTCCTTTGCCCCCAACTTGGGTCGGGCTTGGAATGATGCCTCATAGGTTGAAGCAGCTAAAAAGAAATATAAAAGCATAACTAACCACATTCAACAAGAAAATGTACCACAAGATGAAAAATATGGTCGAGACAAACATAATTAGTACGTGGGAAAAAGCCAATGCATGAGCTTTGCCCCATACCCATGGCCATCACCTTGGTTCCATAGGCCCTAGATGAGTCTCCTTTATCATTCAGGAACCCATGATTGTCCCAATCCTTGGATGGAAATGAACCGCCCTACCAAAAATGGGGTAATCACTGTTATATCTTACACATCATGCTCTTATCCTTTGAGCCCAGAGCAGTTAATCAAAGAAAAATCATAAAAGGAAAAAGGCATATAAAGAAGGGTGGATAAATCAAAGGCGGGGCACCTCATGTACCAAAATTGCTCCCTCGTACACATTATATGCTCAAGTGTGGGCTTCCCTTATTTTCGCTACCCTTGTGCTCCGATATGTGGCCCAGGATCGCCCCTCTCATTCCCTATTCCATTTCACCTTTTCATCACATGCCACCACCATTTGAGGGATGTACCTTGGACATACTATCCCCTTTAAAGGTAGAAACCACCTAATAAGTTACTTGGCTAACCCCATTCAGAGCTTGGAAACATTAGCACATGCCAAAGCCCACTATGGAAGGGCATGCCATTATGAAGTGTCGACTCATTGTCCATGGTTTGTAAGCTCTTTTACTTGATTACTTTAATGACTTATTGTGCTGAAAGGCTAGGGGACACATTGGATCTTATGCAGGATTGCAGATGGTATCCATTTTGGATTTGGTCTCCCTATATGGGGTCCTGATCCTCCAGAGGGCTACACTGGCACATATAGGGTGTGTGTAGAGGGCCATGGGCCTCCACAGTTGTAGATAACACTCCATGGATCCCTAGAGATGCTCAAAGATTGCTGGAGATCCACCTTTTGGATTGGGAAGATGTATCTTGTACACTATGCCCAACTGGCCCCACAGGTGCACCACACACTTGGAAGGTGTCCCAGGACTTGTACGTGGACATGGAATCATTCATTTCATCGTTTGAGATCTTAAAGCTGGTCTACAAGCATCTTTGACTCATTTGGAGACCCATGAGGTCATTGGTGTGCCCCCACACCCACTGGGAGCACCACAGGTTTATTGTTTGGAGAACAAGGGGCCACCACCTTGTCCATCACTTTTGAGGATCCTATTCATCATTATGGCACTTATGGATCTCATCAGAACTCTTGGAGGGTCCTACGACATGCATAGATTATTATTTGACCTCTTGAGAGGCTTATTATTTTATTTGTGAGCTAGTTTTGTGGGCTTGTCACCAAAAGTTAGTTAATTTGTACATTATTTTATTTTGGGGCTAATGTAAGCCCATTAGGTAATTCAAACTCCTAATGAGTGTATAAATAGGAGTTAGACGAATTCATTTTGTATCATCACTTGACTTGAATCATTCTCTCTCTTGAGAACTTTACATTTTTTTTCTTGGAGGATATTTTTGGATTATGGATGAATTTTGATGTATGGATGGGGTCTTCTTATCTTGGACCTTCTTATATTGCAAATGTGGATGGTTGGATATATTCTCTTACATGTAAGTTCAATTTTGATGCTATTTTCTTGTACTTTGTTGCATACATTGATCATGATATTTTCGCTATTTTAGGGCTAGTTGCTGCATGCATTTACGACATCAATGTGGAATTATGTTTCTATAAAGGTTATCTCATTGTATGGGCCATGTTTGATGGACGAATTTTCCTAGAGGTTGAAGTTACCTCGAAAAACCTTCTCCATTTTTAACGAAGTATAAATGCTTTTAAGGTCACTTTTCTTTTCTTGCCCTTAACATTGATCGAAGTTGACTTGGAGAGCCTCCTTGAACAATAAATGAGATCCATCTTCATAGTTCTCCTTGACTGCATATCCCCAAGAGGAATTAGGCACTGATCCATCAAAAGTTGATCACTTTGAACCTATTTCTCTCTTCTATGTCTAGCCACATTGGGCCACCTAGGGCATCAATTTCTCGACAAAGTAGCCATAGAAAAAGTTCGATCTCCTAGCCCGTACTGTGCTGGTGTGTCCTCAAGGTCTCCTCCAAATTTGAAGAAATTCTAACGGTGGGATTGCGAGATATCCCAAGCCCTAGGTCTGAGATCAAACTTTACCTTGGTGTTCTGAAGGCTAGCACTTCACAGGATCAAACTAACACCTTTAATTTAAAATTCTTGTTTTTATCCTTTCCCTTACCTTGTTTAGGTTAAGATTATCATCGATTGCTAAAATCCTTCCCCTTAACCTAGGTGGGGTCCACTTGGCCCTGTGTGGTCCCATTTCTTATCAAAGACAATTCATGAAGGACAACTCGGGAATCCAAGTTCTATAAGGATTTTAGGGATTTGGAAACTCCTTCTCAAGTCATATTCCTTCACCTTAACCCTCAAGTCCTCATCTCCTTTCCTAGAAAGCTTTATACCTTCCTTAAAGAGCAAGCAAACTCCATTCTTAATCCTATTCTAAGGAAAGGGGCCTTTAAGATCACTTCATATCTCTTTGTTGATCCACCTTTTATAAGTGACTTCCTAATACTGGGTCTCCTCCCATTGGTGAAAGTCCGTAAAGAGTAGGGAGTCTTAGCTGTGGTGACAGTGGGCTAAGTCTCCATCATTGCCCTTAATCTAGCAGTAGTCCTCTTAGGAGTCCCTCTTAGGTCCCCTGCTAGTTTAAGTGGTAACATTTCTGGCACCGTTGCCGGGGACACGAGACGTGTGTTTTGTTCCCCATACGACACATTGACATATCATTATTAGGGACTCCATTGGAAGAGAAAAGCCCTAGTTCTTTATTAAACTTTAAAGTTGATGCTTGTAGGATGAAGCAAGTATTTTTCTAGTTATCTCCAAATTCACCCTAGTGACTCCTACATATTTTTCATGTATATCTTAAATAGGTTCTTTCACTTTGATAAATTTCCCGCTTTGGACATTGCTAGCATTCCTGGGCACCCCAATCATGTCACAGGAAGGATGGTACATGAGGAACCCCTGTTTGATGGTGACCCAAGCTCCGCAATTAACCATGTGGAGAGATTTAATGCACATACTTCAAAGGAGAAAGTGGTCCACCAGGATGTCCTTATGTCCTTATGGTGATATCCCTAGTAGAATTTTTTTTCTCCATGATGGTCCTTAGCCGGCAGCCAGCAGCCCCTTGTAGCCCTCAACTAGCTCTTTGTGCCATTTCTCCGCCACCTGAGCCAGCCATGTGGTCCCTCATCCATCTGTATTGATCGTATGGTTGAAGGTGGGCCTCCCGAACCTAAAGGTATGTCTTGTCATTTGGTAATTGAGGATTGGGTTTACTTATCATGGACACTTTTGGGCATGGATCGATGGGGGGATTTGGCGGAAAGAGTGGCCTTATTTTGTGCTTTTGTCCCATTGACCTCTTTTGGATGTTACCCTTGGACTTTAGTACCGTGGGATCTCCTTTATTGACCATTTGGTTTTAGGGTGGTTATACTTGGGAAACCTTGACTTTGGTTGCATGATCCTGCTCCCTTTGTTGATTTCTGGTAGCATCGGATGTGCTATAGAGTTTAAGCCTCAGAATTTGCAGGGAGGAGGCTAGGACACATGTATTCCAAAATACCCATAAATCGTTTTGGGAAATTCCACCTGGAGGAGGTTTTATCAAAATAATTAATTATTTTTAATGGATGCCTAAGTCTAAACTTAGGGAATTAAAATAATTAAAGTGTATTAAGTGTGAATCTTCTAGAAAAAGACGAAGATCGAGCCAATATGATCTGAGCCATTGATTAGAATCTAATCTGGGCCGTTGATTTCTCAACGAGAAGATTATAAGCAGGTCTTTGATGGGAATTTGGAATGAAACATTGATTGAGATGAAGAGATCGATTTCTCAAGTGAGCAACGCAACAGTTGCTGGAGAGATCATCGAGGAGATTTCTTGCAGTGAGGGCAGAGAGAGTTTTCGGTTGGAGATTTCCTAAGCTGAGAATACAACACAGAGAAGGAAGAGAGAGATTCAAAAGAGGCAGCGTAAGGGCCATGCTGGGCACCGCAGAGCCACATAAAGGCAACGCTGAGCCTGTGAGGAGATCCGCAAATTTGCTTAGGGTCAGATCAATTTCAGTGTCAGGCGCTGAGGTGTGAGACCGAAGGGCCAAAAGATCAAGCATCCAGCCAGTAGATTGATCAATCGAAGGGAGTGACACAGTCCCTATCAACTGTGACGTAGAGCTGCGCAAAGATTGCACAAAGACAGCGCAAAGGCAACTGGGGGCTAGCCATTTTGGGGTTGGATTAGTGCCGGATCGCTAGTGATAGTGAGGTATTTCTCACTAATTTTTCTACCAGTCAGATTCTCTGTATTGGATGGCCAGTAAGGCATCCTAGATTGTATTCAGAACTATTGCTTAATAATACAAACCCTCAGCTGCTGCACCGGTTTTCCCGCATTGGGTTTTTCTGGGGACATTAGTCCAAAAACAATTGTGTCAATTGTGTGTGTGATTTTTCTTCTTGCTCAATTCTTGTTTCCACATATAATTTAATTAGTGAAGGCGGAAGTTGTATTTACTTCGATATTTACAGTTTAACACAGTAAATAACTTGCATGAAATTAACAAGTAGGAGAAGTAATATCAGTTTGTAGTAGTATGGATTCGGGTTTATCAAATTTTCACATCCTTGTCCACATATACCATCCCCCTTCCACTCACTACAACCCCATTCATCATATCTCCCACTTGGGTCCACATAGGGTTAGCCTCCCCATTTCCCTTCCCTCCCACCTTGGGTCGGGCTTGGAACGATGCCTCAGAGGTTGAAGCCACTGAAAAGAAATATAAAATCATAAATGACCACATTCAACAGGAAAATGTACCACAAGATGCAAAATATGGCTGCAACAAACATAATTAGCACGTGGGCAAAAGCCAATGCATGAGCTCTGCCCCATACCCATGGCCATCACCTTGGTTCCATAGGCCCTAGATGAACCTCCTTTATCATTCAAGAACCCATGATTGTCCCAACCCTTGGAGGGCAATGAACCGCCCTACCAAAAAGGGGGTAATCACTATTATATCTTACACATCATGCTCTTATCCTTTGAGCCTAGAGCAGTTAATCAAAGAAAAATCATAAAAGGAAAAAGGCATATAAAGAAGGTTGGAAAAATCAAGGCCGAGGCACCTCATGTACCACGATTTTTCCCTCCTACACATTATATGCCTAGGTCTGGGCTTCCCTTTTTTTAGCTACCCTTGTGCCCCGATATGTGGCGCAGGATTGCCCTTCTCATTCCCTATTCCATTTCACCTCTTTATCACATGCCACCACCATTTGACGGATGTACCTTGGACATATTATCCCCTCTAAAGGTTGAAAGCACCTAATAAGGTACTTGGATAACCCCCTTTGGAGCTTGGAGACATTAGCACATGCCAAAGCCGACTATGTAAGGGCTTGCCATTATGAAGTGTCCACTTGTTGTCCATGGTTTGTAAGCTCTTTTACCCGATTACTTTAATGACTTGTTGTGCTCGAAGGCTAGGAGACACATTGAATCTTATGCAGGATTGCAGATGGTGTCCGTTTTGGGTTTGGTCTCCCTATATGAGGTCCTAATCCTCCAGAGGGAAACATTGGCACATATAAGGTGTGTGTAGAGAGCCACGAGCCTCCACAGCAGTGGACAACACTCCATGGATCCCCAGAGATGCTCAGAGATTGCTCGAGATCAACCTTTTGGACGAGGAATATGTATAGGGTACACTATGCCCAGTTGGCCCCACAAGTGCACCACACTCTTGGCAGGTGTCCCAAGACTTGTACGTTGACATGGAATCATTCATTCCATCGTACGAGCCCTTACAGATGGTCTACATGCATCTTCGTCTCATTTGGAGACCGATGAGGTCATTGGTGTGCTCCCACACCCATTGGGAGCACCACAGGTTTATTGTTTGGAGAACAAGGGGCCACCCCCTTGTCCATCACTTTTGAGGATCCTATTAATCATTATGGCACTTATGGACATCATCAGATCTCTTGGAGGGCCCTATGACATGTATAGATTATTATTTGACCTCTTGAGAGGTTTCTTATTTTATTTGTGAGTTAGTTTGGTGGGCTTGTCACCAAAAGTGAGTTAATTTGCACATTATTTTATTTTAGGGGCTAATGTAGGTCCATTAGGTAATTCAAACTCCTAATGAGTGTATAAATAGGAGTTAGATGAATTCATTTTGTATCATCACTTGACTTGGATCATTCTCTCTCTTGAGAACTTCACATTTTTTTTCTTGGAGGATATTTTTGGATCATGGATGATTTTGATATGTGGATTGGGTCTTCTTATCTGGGAGCTTCTTATATTGTAAATGTGGATGTTTGGATATATTCTCTTGCATGTAAGTTCAATTTTGATGTTATTTTCTTCTACTTTGTTGCATACATTGATCACGAGATTTTCGCTATTTTAGGGCTAGTTGTTGCATGCATTTACGACACCAATGTGGAATTATGTTTCTATAAAGGTTATCTCTATGTATGGGCCATGTTTGATGAACGAATTGTCGTAGAGGTCAAAGTTACCTCGACAAGCCTTTTCCATTTGTAACGAAGTATAAATGCTTTTAAGGTCACTTTTCTTCTCTTGCCCTTAACATTGAACAGAGTTGACTTTGAGAGCCTCCTTGAACAAGAAACAAGATCCATCTTCACAGTTCTCCTTGACTCTATATCCCCAAGAGGAATTAGACATTGATCCATCAAAAGGTGGTCACTTTGAACCTATTTCTTCACCTTTTTCTCTATCTTCTAGGTCTAGCCATGCGGGGCCACCTAGGGCATCAATTTCCTGACAAGGTAGCCATAGAAAAAGTTCGATCTCCTAGCTCTACTGCGCTGGTGTGTCTAAGTCTCCTCCAAATTTGAAGAAATTCCAACAGCGGGATTGCGAGATATCCGAAGCCCTAGTTCTGAGATTAAACTTTGTCGTGGTGTTCCCAAGGCTAGCACCTCACAAGATCAAACTAACACCTTGAAGTAAAAATTCTTGTTTTGATCCTTTCCCCTGCCTTGTTTAGGTTAAGATTATCATCAATTGCTAAACTCCTTCCCCTTAACCTATGTTCTGTCCTCTTGGCCCCGTGTAGTCCCATTTCTTATCAAAGACAGTTCATCAAGGACAACCCAGGAATCCAAGTTCTATAAGGATTTTAGGGATTGGGAAACTCCTTCTCAAGTCATATTCCTTCACCCTAACCCTCAAGTCCTCATCTCCTTTCCTAGAAAGCCTTGTACCTTGCTTAAAGAGCAAACAAGCTCCATCCTTAATCCTGTTCTAGGGAAAGGGGTCTTTAAGGTCACTTCATATCTATTTGTTGATCCACCCTTTATAAGTGACTTCCTAATACCAGGTCTCCTCCCATCGGTGAAAGTCTGTAATGAATAGGGAGTCTTAGCTGTGGTGACAGTGGGCTAAGTCTCCATCATTTCCCTTAACCTAGCAGTTGCCCTCTTCAGAGTCCCTCTTAGGTCCCCTGCTAGTTTGAGTGGTAACACGCCCCACTGCTAGACCTCCCATTAGTTCCTCCAGCAGTTGGAACTAGCTTAATTGACTTTAACTCAATGTAATTGAATTAAATTGTTACAATTGAAATTAACTCAACCTAGGCTCCTAAAATTTAGGAATCACTTTGCACAACTCAAGTTCATGCCCTGAACTTGAATTAACTAATCTAACTCAGTGATAACAACTATTTCAACTCAGTTAACTCATTCAAGTTGTCTAGTGATGTGGAATTTCGATTTTCTCCTAATTTAATCAAAGGAAAAATTAAATTAGGAATTTCTTGTAGCATTTTCAACAACAATCTCACAAAGTCAACTTTTCACATTTCCCATGGCAGTTCACTTTTCCCAGTGCAAGCAGTCCTAGAAGTAAAAAATTCAACTTGGTCCCAAATTGTTCACTTTGTTGCGAGGATGACATGCCACATTGAATCTTTTCAAACAGTGAAGGAATTGTCAAGTTACAATTGGTCAAAGTTGGTCAACAAGTACTAAAGGTTTCGAGGTGGTAGAATAGGGGCAACATTGGATCACTTTTGACATGCATAGTGTCAAAAGTGGTCTATATGAAGAGAGGAAGAAAACATGTCTCAAATTCTTTGGACTCTTTTGTGAGTTAAAGATCTAGCATAGGGGTGTGATGACATGGTAGATGCAGTGATAAAGTGGTAATGCAGGGCATGACATGGAAAATTGGAGCAAAACCCAAGTGAAATCAAGGAAAGTTACAACAAATCCAAGTGGCAGAATCGTCAAATTCACCAGGGTGTTGGAGATAAAGCAAAAAGGTGAAGTTGAGTTTACTATTCATTAATTGTCAAGTCCACTAGTTGTTAGAGTTTCAAACTAGCTGTTATGGACAACCAAGTTGGACATTGGGGCATCATTGGATCATTATTTAACTTTCAGATCATAAGAAAATGGAACATTGGCCCTCCAAAGGAATCTTGAGTCAACTTGACCCCTTAGTGGGCAAAATCATGAATGTAATTGTAATTTTATTAAATTTTCTTAGTCTCCAACATGTGGATGACAAGAAAAATATTTTTCTAGAGGAAGAGTCCAATTAGCCGTTAATTTTTTTTTATGAAAGGTGAGCCTCTCCTCTAGTAAAGTTGTTGTTGTGTGAGAGCATATGCCATAATAAAAAAGAACTCATTGTGCAAACTTGTGTACAAGGGTTTTTAAAGGGCCACGATCCCTAAGAGTTTTCTTATTATAGGACTAATAAGTAACACATTTGGGCATTAAACTCGTGTACTATTATTGATCTCATTGCTGGTATATTTCTGCTGTGAAAAATTTTGAAGTTAGGCACTGCTAGTGTGGTTATGTTTTTAGTTAAGACATAGGCCAAACCTGGGGTGCATGGAATTCTAACAATGGGAAGATTTTTACTTGGGTCATGATAGAGGTGTTGAACAATCAATTCCACGAACATCGAGGTACATAGAGGGCTTGGTGCTCTTGATTAAATGCTAGTTCGATACCCTCATACATAATAGAATCCAATGGAAATGTTGCAATCTCCCCAATCCTGAAATCTTGAAAACTGTTAAGTCTGCTGGATTTTGAGTGGGATCTAAAATTCTACTTTATCTGTATGAAATACAATGAGGTTGGACCGACTCTCAAACATCCTAGAACAATTAATGGTAATGTTAAAAATTTGACATTACCATTGATTGCATAGGATTAGTAGGGCCCTAGGGTTGAATATTAGGCTTCCCCACTCATAAATTATTGCTTCTAGGCAAAATTTAGGGGGGCGACCACATGCACCCCTTTTGGGGAAATGCATCCCTACATTGGGAAACGTTTCCCCTTGCATTTCCCTGAGTTTCCCCAAAAGGGGGATGTGAGGAAACATTTCCCTAGATGCCCCCCCATCTCGGGAGCATGGGAAACGAGAGGAGCATGCCCACCACCGTAAGGGATGTGTTCCTATGGAACATTGAATAGAACACCCCTGCTAAAAAGGAAATCTGCATACCTGCATCAGCATGTGTCTCCTAAGTTGAAACTCATGCCCTTCTAGAATAGATCATTCTTACATGCACTATGCACTCCTAACTTGGGAACTACACCTTCCTAAAAGTAGCACATGAATGCTGCAAAAATGCATGCACCCTCAATTATTGGTTGCCTTCTAAATTGTTCCGCCTCCATAGTGGCTTCTCTAATGCTATGCACTCCAATAACTACTGCTGTGCAAGAATCAAGGCTTTACAGATCTGCTAAGTGCACCAATGCTAAAGGAGAATAATGGTTAGGAAACCGTGGAAATTTTAACACTATACACCCTCTCTCATTTGTATATCGACATGGTGGACATTATGTTGAGTTGTGTATCTATACACCCAATCTCATCTGTATTTACATTTTTCTCGATGGCCCTCTGTTCATCTTAAGGGAGGATGTTGAATATGATGTAAGCTTCACTTTCAGCTACAATTGACCTTATATTGTATCATTTTATTATATTTAGGTTTGTCTAAGCCTTAAGGTGGACCTTGTACATGTAGGCTCATAGTTTTTCTTGGGGAAAACACCCTACAACTTAGAGTTGGTTATTTTTACACCTACTCATTTGTATTTTTCTCTTTCAAGTGATCTATTGATCCCTAATCAGTGTGATTTTCCTAATGGCACCTTAAAGTGTTGTGTGATATTTTGTTCATGTTTTTTTTTCTCTTTTGAGTGCACTTGTTCTCTTGTTATCTTTCTCTAGGGTTGTGGTCCTCTTCGCTGATTTCTCTTCAAAAATTGTGTTGTACGAGTGCTAGTTTATTATTGCAGGATTTGGGTTTGTGTTGGTTCCATTCAATTCTTGCTCTCTTGTGAATCTCAGCATAGACAAGAGAAACAGTCAAAATGGGAGAAGCAATTTTCTAAAATTCACTTCATCTTCTATTAAAGATTGCTTCTGATAGGAAATTTCAGGGGTTAGCCCTAGTGCTGGTTTATTTTTTCTTTATTGCAGGATTTGGGTTTGTGTTGATTCTGTTCAACTCTCATTCTCTCTCTTGTGAATCTCAACATAGACAAGGGAAATTGTTAAAATAGGAGAAGATTTTTTCTAAAATTCCTTATTCTTCTATCAAAGTCCGCTCATGATAGGCAATTTCAGGGGTTAGCCAAAGGTGAAATGGAAAATATAAAATCTGACTGTAATGACTATAGAAGAAAATTTATTTAGCATATTGAACCAAATAGAATGCTCTTAAGAAAGTTACCACACCTGATTATAAATCATTTTGCACTTGAATAATTTAATTCTACTAGTGCATTTTTAGTAGGATGCTAGAAAAAAAATGAAGTTCTAACAAGTTTCTTGAAAATATGTTTTATATAAGCTTGTCATGTCAAGCAGCTACAAGAGGCTATGATTTTTTTCACTGGCAAGATGAATATTAACCATCTTCTAACAATGTGATTAGGTTTTTCTTTGAAGTCAGAGTATACCTAAACATACTGATATTTCTTCTATTTAGTATTGTTTGATTCGTTTTTGAACTCACATAAAATATACCTGGACATTAGTGCTTTCCCATTCTGTAACATATAAAGTCCTAGATATACTTCAACTATTTTCATATGAGAAGTTTTTTAGTCAAACTTGCGATGACTTTCTGCTTGATAATTTCTGATGCACTTTGGAATTGGTACCAAGTAAAATTTGTTTTAGGGAAATTAGTTTAGATGTTCTTCTTCCAGATTTGCTGATAATAGATCAGTTTGTTCGTAAATATTTAATTGAGTTGTCTTTATATCCAGCTGGAGTTGGCAAATTATCTTTATCAGAGCTTGTCAAGTGTCTCTAATGTGCGGATTTATGGACCTGCTCCAAACACAACTAGTGGACGTGCTGCACTTTGTTCTTTTACCGTGGCAAATGTTCATCCAACTGACATTGCTACTTTTCTTGATCAACAGGTATGACTTTCAGCCATTTGCTTGATAAAAGCATTGATCATGTGCCAAATATCTAAAACTTGTGCCGTAGTTTGAATTTTCTCTCATTTCATTTTTCTTATTTTATCAAATTAATATTAATGAAGCAGCTAATAAAAATAACCAAAAACTCGCAGCACGGTGTTGCAGTTCGCTCTGGACATCACTGTGCTCAGCCACTTCACCATTACTTGGGAACAAATGCAAGTTGTAGAGCAAGTCTCTATTTTTACAATACAAAAGATGAGGTGGATGCTTTCATTAAAGGACTTGAAGATACTATCAGTTTCTTTACTTCATTTCAGTGAACCCATTATTGGGCTATGGTCATCTTATTTCAGGATCATGAGTATTTTTATTTTTATTTTTTTAAATTTGTATTTAAGTTGAGGTAAAGATGGATATATAATAAATGACCTTGTAAATATGTATCACGAGTGAATTTCCACATGTGGGAAAGAATAGTTATTCTGTATTAAATTAAATAGTTGAAGATATAATGTGATATTTCAGAGAGAGAGCAGGTATTAATGTGGGAACAATATCCCACCATACACGTATGTCAGCTTGCAGCACATAGAAAATTACAAGCTAGAGGGGCTTCACATGGCATGGCATGGCATTGACATTGTTGATGATTTAGATTTATGACATCATCCTGAGGACTTTCACTCCAAGTCAACCTCTGGATCGGGGAAGCTCTTGGTGCAGTTAATGATCCATTAACTGCCCTTGTCTCATAATTGTTTTCTATGTGGAAAGATAGAAATAACCCAAGGCAATGATGTGTTACTATATATTATTAATAGTATTTGATTGCAAATCATTTGTGATATAACAAGTCACCTCCTCTGGAATTGTCTTGATCTCAACGAACTCCTATGAAACCACATGGCCTATTCAACGATGTAGATTGGATCAGTGTTTAGTGCATATGGGGACCACTCATCATTCAAACCTATTTTTTTAAGGCATTATGTTGCTTACCACATGGCCTATTCAACGATAAAGTAGATTGGATAAGTGTTTAATGCATATGGGTACCACTTATTCAAACCTATTTTTTAAGGCATTATATTGTTTGTTTGATACGGGCCTTTTGCTCACCCTCTCTTTGATGAGAGGGTATATATATATATATATATGATTCCTAAGTTAGTAACAATATCTTAGAAATTATATATCTTTGTATGTCTAGATCAATTCAAGTTTGGGGCCATTGGGCTTCTAGGTTAATATGGGCTCCATTTGGTGTGCCACACATTGAAACTTTTTTTTGAAATTGTTCATACTTGAATGGAGCTTTATCATACTTTCTATTTGTTGAAAAGTAACTAGGTTCGTTCTTCATAATGACATGCGTAATTGTGATTTTATGTAATTGATGAAAAAAAAATAAAATATTATTGTAATGCTTGTCTCATGGGTTTCATGAGTAGGGAATTTGATTTTAGTGATGGTTCTCATTGTGAGCCTTTAGGATTTTTCATCTAGTCATAAAAGTCAATTTGAGTCTATGTCATGTATGAAGGACCCTTCTTGGGCATATTATAGTTTGTATGAGTCATTAGATAAGTATAATTATCCCTTCAAGACCAAGCAAAGTCTCCTCATGTCGGCTTCAAAAATGAATAGTAAAATCTCTATAAAAGACACATCGGCTCATCCTCCTGTCATGTCGGCTTATTATGATGACAAACAACTATAATTACGGTTGTTCGTACTCCATTACAACGCAAAATTGTAGAGATAAATTCGGTCAAGATCTGAAATAGTAGGACTGTTTACTATCAGGAACATGGATATGTACATTAGAGGTTGAAATGACCCGTTCCTCTGATTCCTGGAGAGTGCCTTCAACCCATTCATCTTGGTTTATGTATTTATTTATTTTGCTATGGAGGTCATATGACCAAGTAAAACTCAGTTGAAAACCCATCTTCTTTAACAATGCATCTTCTTCAGTACGAGTTGCTCTGGTATTCCAGATGAAAGATCAAATGTTGGCTTTGAGTTTAAACTGAGCTTTTCTCTTTCCTGAGACAAAATGTAGCTCATCCATGTTTAACATTTGTCTAATGTACTCTAAGGAGAAAAAATCATAGGTACATATCTTGGAAGCTTATATGGTGTGAGTTCATAGCCATATACCCTGATTTCTATGTAATTTTTATACAGGTACCAATTACCAATTTTAGCTTGCTCATTGAGGTGCAAGATCATTTTAATTTCTTCTCCAATTCTGGGCTCTGATTGACTTGTAAGGAGCTCTCTTACTGGATGTATGAATGAGTCTATAAACTCTGCAAAAGAAGTGGTTGTTGATGAAGCTCTGACCAACTCTGTCCAGTGAATCATTGATTGATTCACTCCCTATGTATCCTGCTTGCTGAAGTGGATAGGCAACATTTCCTCCTTCTGAAACAAAAACTTGTGAACAATTACAAAAGTATAATTGAACACTCCTTGTGTGGTGAATTTCATGAATTGTTCATGTATGATTTCAGCCAAAAATTGGCTATAATTATACACAAACAAAGGTGATTTATCTTTTCTAAAAATATATAAAAACCTCATGATGTGTTCATCAAAAACTTGGTCATTTGGGTATATCCTAGTAGGTATGAAAGAAGAGATATGCAGTGTTTGGAGGCTTTAGGAAAAAATGAGGATGAATATGGTGGATTTTTCTTAGGTAAATCTGCATCCTCAGGTTAGAAAATGTCAAATATCTGAGCTCTCTGAGGGAAACATAGTTTGTAGTAAAGGTCCATGAGAGAAGTAGGCTAAAAATGGGACAAGGAATCAGATGAAGGAATGAGTAGCATCTAGTTTATATTTTCAAGGGATATGGTGATCAGAATGTTTCGATTTTGAGCCACCACTGACATGGTTATAGGATCATACAATTTCTGACACCAGGCAATTAGATCAGGAAAAGTGTGAGTCTGTGGAAAGGAAAAAAAAGGCAACATTGATTCCCAGAACCTGATAGGGTCCTGGTTATTTGTGTGCTTCTGTCTTAACCACTGATGTAGCTCATAGGAATCAAATTCGCAATGAAATTCTATGACTTTGAAAAAGGCATCGGCGAGGGGTATGAGGTCAAGTTTAAGATGTGGCATTGTAGTTGGGACCTCTTCTGCAACTAGATTAGCGACCTCTGCAACCAGATTGATGATCTGAACCTCTTCTGTCACTTATCTCTTGGATTTTCTCTTAGGGGTAGTTTGTTTTTAGGTTTTGGCCATGGGTGCCATGTTTGACAGGGTATGAATGGGAAAAGAATTTAAAGATCGGGTTTAAGATAAGGTGACATGGATTATGGAAGTAGGATGGTGATTACAAAGCATATATACAGACAAATTGATTTGGAATAGAAAGCAGGGATAATAGCAATTTAGACGAGAAAAAGTGATGAAAGGGAGGCTGCAAATGATTTATAGGGTGCGTTTTGGGATTAATGGTCTAGAATATGACCATTGGGGTTAACGGCTCCGATGGGGGTTTTTAATGACCAACGAGGTGATTAACGATTCAAGAGTGGGTTTAGTGGCCAACGAGGTGATTAACGGCTATGAGTGGAGCGTTGGAGGGTAACAGTCAAATGACGTGGAGGGATGTGACTGGACGGTGGGCTAACGGTTATGGCATGGGATGGATATCTGTTGGTTGAGGGTGCGGGAGGGAACAATCATCGGGCGTGGTAGGAACGATCATCGGGCGTGAAAAACCATTGGTAGATTTCCGGGGGGCAGGGGTACCTCCCGACTTCTAGTTTTTGATGGAGGGGGTGCAAAACACTATGGTGCCACCACGTCGCAAAAATCGGAAGCCATTAATACCACACTTCAGACCCCCCCCCATCCCGTTAACGAGAAACGGTCGGGGGGGGGTCGCGAAGTGACTCTCCACCGTAGATCTGGGGCAGGTATGAGATCTGTCATCCAATCATGTAAGCACTTTACTCCTTTGATTTGAATATTTATCGCATAGTGACTTTATAATAAAATCAATAAGCGCTTATGTATATTAAATTTTAACAAATGAAAATTAAACCTCCTCTTTGAAGAATCTAATATCATAAAATTAAATGTTAATCTCTTTAGGTATGTGGCGCATTTAAACAGTCAGCCATAGTTTTATTTCTCAAAACACTAAAGCATTCACACATTCTTTTATTTTATGCTTCCCTAACATTTTATTATTGCCTTCTTTCTTTAGAGAAAATCTACTCTAACATTTTATTCTAACATGGATGTGCATAGAAACATAATTTTCCTAATATTTTTTAATTTTTCTTTTTCATCCATGTCCTAACTTTACATATTATTTTTTATTTTTCAAACTACTATGCTAACTTATCAAAACAAATAATGTTACAACATCGGCTCTAGCTGGGGATTGCTTCCCTGTAAATTTTTGTAGATGTTCTATGCTAGGAGCAATTTTACTTTTCTCACAGCAATCATACAAAATAGTTAAGTAAAATGCAGATAGAACATATAAGTGGATCTTACAGAAGACAAATCAGAAACAGGAAATGTGTGTTCACATATGTATGTCACTGTGGATGCTTCAACCAGCAAAGTCTCCTTGGTCAGCCAACCCAGAATGTGTCACAACAGTCCTCCAATCAGCAAACAAGTCAACCCAAGTCAACTCCAAAAAATTCAACGCTGTCCTGAAAAATTCAATGCAGGGCAGCAAGCTAAAAGTCAACGCATCAGCAGATTGGTCAACCCTTTGACCTCGATTTCTGTGCCAAATAGTACGACCTTCCAAAATCGAACTTCCCACAAATTTTCAGCCCAATTGGACCATGCGTTGACCAAAGTCAACGCTGGTCAAACTTTCTGCAAAACCCTAACTGCAGAAAATCGTCCTTCAGCTCAGCCGTACAGTTTGTCCTTCTTCTCCTTCACACGTGTGGGATGAACTCGTCCTCCAGGAGCTCGTACTAAATCAGATGAGAGAAGATGTTGTGAGTTGTGTTGTGATGAAATGCTCTCCAACTTTGCCTGTATTTATATCCATCATTGGGGCGTGTGACACATCTGCTGGGGGTGTGAAACCTTAAGGCCGACCTGCACATATAATTTATTAAGAATAATAAATTCAAAATAAATGTTCTGCTTATCGGATTAAGACATATTATATATGGATTTTACACCTCTCCGAAAGAGGATTCCAACAAAAATATTAGCCTCTTAATCTGAGCATCATAACATGGAGTTTGGACCTAGTTGTCCAAATTTAACACTCCCTCTCAACTAGGGAGAACTCCATCCATCGGTGCAATCAAACATCGTGCGTCATCCCGCCGTAACTTGCTTTGCTGGCCTCTTTATTTCAGAACAGAAGTGGGTCAGTCACAAAGACATCATCCCCCGACTGACATAATCAATCCAGAGGTTCCAAACCTCTATCAAACTCATGAAGAGTATCCAACCAACCCAAAGTTGGTTCATCTGACCCGAAGTCAGGCAGAGGTCCCAGACCTCACTAAACTTGATCCCAGATCAAGTGGTTGGACCGTGCCATCCTAGATAGACAGTACGGTAATCTCTGATGCGTCCATCAGTCTTTGCTAATAGTCTCTAGCTTTTCCCACCTCATTGGCCAAATGAGAGGTACTTCCCATGAGCCCTGAACTCAATGGGTAGGATGCATACGGGGCACAGATAAATGAGTGGCTAACCAGCTCAATAATCACAAGGGTGGGGCAGAAGCATTATGAGTGCTTATAGCTCCTAGAAGCTATCCCCAAAGCCCCCCAGAGCTCCCAGAGCTCATCGTCCAACAGGACCCACATCATAGGGTCTTTCCACGACACCAAGACTCTCACGGAAGGTTAGGAACTTGACCTTCCCCAGGGGCTTAGTGAGAATATCCGCGACCCGCTCATCAGTTCCTATATGATCGAGCCTTACGGCGCCTCGCTGTACCATATCCCGGATAAAGTGGTACCCGATATCAATATGCTTGGATCGGTCGTGGAACACAGGATTCTCAGTCATACGAATCCCACTCTGATTATCACAGAGTATCACAGTGGTATCTAGCACATGTCCAAACAGCTCACTAAAGAGCTTCCGCAACCAAACCGCTTCACAACAGGCCATACTAGCAGCAATGTATTCGGCCTCCGCGGTGCTCAAAGCCACCGACTTCTGCTTCCTTCTCATCCATGAGATCGAAGCAGAACCAAGATTGAAGCAACATCCCGATGTGCTCTTACGATCCACCACACTGCCAGCCCAATCGGCATCAGTATATCCACGGAGTGTCACACTCCCGGCAGTGTATCTCAGCCCATGGTTTATCGTGCCCCTAAGATATCTCAGAAGATTCTTGGCACCAACCCAATGAAAGTGATGAGGCTCAACCATCTGTTGACTCAAAGTGTTCACTGCAAAACATATATCCGGTCGGGTGTTCACTAAGAACATCAAAGCTCCTATGAGTTGACGATACTCAGTAGGATTGGCTAAGATAGGCCCAGCAGCGCTGCCACTCAACTTCTTGAAGTTGAGTTCCATCGGTGTTGACACGGACTTGCAGTCCACCATACCAAATCTCTCTAGAAGTTTCACAATGTATTTTCCTCGAGAAAGGAAAATCTCTCCAGGTCTCTGCCAGACCTCCAGGCCTAGGAAGTAGTGCATCAGTCCTAGGTCCTTCATCTCGAACTCAGCAGCGAGCTCCCTCTTACATTGATGAATGAGAGGGTCAGCACCTGTCAGGAAGAGGTCGTCCACATACAGCACTAGAATGAGAGGCTTCCCCTGCACAACCTTGAAGTAAAGGTTAGGATCAGCATTACTTCGAGTGAAGCCCAGCTTCATCAAGTAACTATCCATCCTCTCGTACCAAGCTCTGGGTGCTTGCTTTAACCCATAGAGGGCTTTCCTCAACCTGCAGACATGAGTGTCTCGATCCTGAACTTCAAATCCCAGAGGTTGTTCCACATACACCTCTTCCTTTATTGCACCATGCAGAAAAGCGGTCTTGACATCCATCTGATGAAGACTCCATCCTTGCGTAGCAGCAAGGGCTATGATTGATCGAATGGTGGTATATCGTGCCACAGGTGCAAATATGTCATCATAGTCAATTTCTTCCTTTTGAGAGAAGCCACGGGCAACAAACCTTGCCTTAAACTTTTCAGCACTCCCATCAGATCCATGTTTGATCTTGTAGAGCCATTTTGCGGTGACAACAGATTTGTCCTTCGGTCTCGGGACCACATCCCAGACATCATTCTTCATTATGGACTCATATTCTTCGTGCATAGCATCCTTCCAAACTCGATGCTTTACGGCTTCCTCAAAAGATCCAGGTTCAGATTGTACAATAGTACTCATGGCAGCTAGATACCCTTGGTATCTACACGGCTTCTTGCTTTCTCGGAATGTCCCCCTTGGGGCAGCATGACCCTCAGCATCTTCGAGGGTGTCCCCGAGCCATGATGGTCTCTTTCCCAGTGAAGGAGATGGATCAATAGGGTCCATTGGTCCTTCAATATCAGGCATTGTCTCATCCTGCGGTTCTTCCAGATTTTCAGGCCTTTCTTCATGATTTTCTCCAGATCTTGGAAGATCTACTACTTTCTTCAGGGAAGCATCTTCGTCAAAGGTGACATCATGGCTTATCTCTACTTCCCTTTGACCAAGTACATAGACTCTATAGGCCTTAGAAGTCTCACTGTAGCCCACAAACATTCCTTTTTTCCCAGTAGCATCCAGCTTACTTCTCTTTTCTTTCGGCACATGAAAATAGACAGGACATCCAAAAATTCTAAAATGTGAGACATCAGGTTTCTTACCAGAGAAAACCTCTTCGGGAGTTTTGGAGTCCAAAGCGGAATGAGGGCATCGGTTTTGAATGTATACAACAGTGTTTGCAGCTTCTCCCCACAGAAACTTTGGTAGACCCTGGTCACATAGCATGGCACGGGCAGCTTCCACAATAGTCCTATTCTTGCGTTCAACAACACCATTCTGCTCAGGAGTATATGCAGTGGTAGTCTCCCTCTTAATGCCAGCTTCTCTGCAAAAGTCTTTGAACTCATTTGACTCATATTCAGTGCCATTGTCGGTCCTCAAAATCTTGATCTTCTTTCCTGTCATATTTTCCACCAAGGCTTTGAAGGTACGGAACCACATGAAAGCCTCATCCTTCTTCTTCAAGAAGTATATCTAGGTTTTGCGGGAGAAGTCATCAGTGAATGTCATGTAGTAAGAACATCCTCCCAGGGATGTCACGGGCAACATACCAGATAGATCAGAATGGACCAGTTGCAAAATATCAGATGTCTTTGTGACACTTGAGGGGAAAGGTCCCCTTGTATGTTTTCCTTCGGCACAGCCCTTACATACACCTTCATGATTATTTTCAAAGTCAGGCATCCCTGTCACCACCTTCCTTGCTTCGGGAAGGGCCTTGTAATGAAGGTGTCCAAATCTTCGGTGCCATAGTTCGGTTTGTCGGATAGTATCACAAGTCATAGCTCCCAACGGACTCCCTCCAACCCGGTAGAGTGTACCAACTCTAAAACCAATTGAGATAGCTTCCTTGAAGCTTTCCTTCCACATGAGCACCTTTCCATCAGAGAAAGTTACATTGAATCCTTTGTCTTCCATGGCAGATACAGACACAAGGTTCTTCTTCAATTTAGGTACATAGAGTACATCTTGCAACCGGAGGACTTGTCCTTGGGACAAGTGGAGGGTCACAGTCCCTGTCCCTTTCACAGGATAAGTGGCATTATCCCCAAGGATAATTTCTAGATTAGTATCCCTTTCAACCATGTCAGAAAGTGCTTCCTAGAATCCGGTGATGTGTCTTGAGGCACCACTATCGATTAGCCAGACATCCATAGTGTCGGGCGGAGATGCAGCTGAGAGAGCAGATACAAGAATATACTCATTTCTTTTATCAACAACATTAGACTCCTCATACCTGGTTTTTCTAAACCTTTTAGAAGGTTGATTGTTTCCTCCAAAGTGAGCCTTCCTCTTTCCTTTGGATTTGTCATTTCTTCGATTCCCATTCCTTCGGTTGTTGTTGTTATCATCACTATCGGGAGAATCCTTCTTGAAGGGGCATTCTCTAGCATAGTCACCAGGCCTATGGCAGGTGAAACATTTCCCCTTCTTCTCTTGAGTCCTTGTTCTTCCTTTGTCCTTAGAACCACCAGAGTTCTTCTTTCGGGTATGAGCACCATAGGCAGCATTTCTGTCATTATCGAATTCCTTCATCCTTGTTTCTTCTTGCATACATCTAGACAGAAGCTCATCAAAGTTAGGAATGGCATTATTGTTGAGAATGGTAGTTGTGAATACTTGCCATTCATATGGAAGTCCTCCACGTGCGGTGAGAACCATCTCACGATCAGCTATTGTCTCCCCAATAGCTAGCAGATTGTTCCTTGTTTCGGTCAATTTCAGAAAGTAAGTTTGAACAGACTCATCCCGACCCTTCTTCATATTCTTCAACTTGTTCTTGAGGAATAGCACTTGGTTCACATTGTTTACCTTGAACATAAGGATCAATTTGTCATACATCTCCTTGGATGTGCCTAGTTCAGATACATAGGCAACCAGACTCTTATGTATGGATTCCCTGATCAGCAGCTTTGCTCTGATTTCTCCCTTCTTATACTTGTTTCTAACAGCCACAGTAGCATTGGATGGAGGTTCTTGAATCTTATCTGTCACATGATCCAAGAGATCATGATCTTCCAATTTGAGGTCTAATATCATCTTCCAGGCATGGAAGTCATCCCTTTCAGTCAGCTTGTCATTCTCCTTGAATTCAAGACTAGTGGAACCCATTTTTTCCGGTGGTGATTGCTAAAGATAGAGTTTGTCTTCACCTCATCTCTGATACCATGTAAATTTTTGTAGATGTTCTATGCTAGGAGCAATTTTACTTTTCTCACAGCAATCATACAAAATAGTTAAGTAAAATGCAGATAGAACATATAAGTGGATCTTACAGAAGACAAATCAGAAACATGAAAAATGTGGTGGTTCGTTACGGCGGTCAACAGGATGCTTCAACCAGCAAAGCCTCCTTGGTCAGCCAACCCAGCATGTGTCACAACAGTCCTCCAATCAGTAAACGAGTCAAACCAAGTCAACTCTGAAAAAGTCAACGCAGTCCTGAAAAAGTCAACGCAGGGCAGCAAGCTAAAAGTCAATGCAACAGCAGATTGGTCAACCTTTTGACCTCGATTTCTGTGCCAAATAGTACGGCCTTCCAAAATCGAACTTCCCACAAGTTTTCAGCTCAATTGGACCATGCGTTGACCAAAGTCAACGCTGGTCAAACTTTCTGCAAAACCCTAACTGCAGAAAATCGTCCTTCAACTCAGCCGTACTGTTTTGTCCTTCTTCTCCTTCACACGTGTGGGATGAATTCGTCCTCCAAGGAGCTCGTACTAAATCAGATGAGAGAAGATGTTGTGAGTTGTGTTGTGATGAAATGCTCTCCAACTTTGCCTGTATTTATATCCATCTGGGGCGTGTGACACATCTGCTGGGGGCGTGCAACCTTAAGGCCGACCTGCACATATAATTTATTAAGAATAATAAATTCAAAATAAATGTTCTGCTCATCGAATTAAGACATATTATATATGGATTTTACACCTCTCCGAAAGAGGATTCCAACAAAAATATTAGCCTCTTAATCTGAGCATCATAACATGGAGTTTGGACCTAGTTGTCCAAATTTAACATTCCCCTTGTGGGATGCAGAGAACAAGCAGTTCCATGTGCCTTCTCCTCGGGCTATGGAGTCTTTGCTGTAGAAAACAAAAATACTTGAAATAGTAAAAGAAAATGATAACATACAATGATGATGTAGGATCTTCTTTAGTACTGGATATAATGTTTCAAAAATCTGCCATTGACACGCAGTGTTGAGAACTGTACTTCCAAATTTTGTAGCACAAATGTGGTGTTCCCCTTTACCTCTGCAATGATGAGTGGCCCAAACCATAAATGGTCAAAATCTCCATGTTTTCCTTTATCTTATCTCCTAACATCCCATCTTAAGACTAAATCCTCTTCTCTAAAATCTCTTTCCCTAGCCTTTCTGTCAAAAAGACTCTTCATCTTATTCTGATATTTCCTTGGTTTATATTGAATCTCATCTCTGTTTTCATTTAATTCAATAATTTGATTTATTCTTCTAGAGAAATCATCAGGTTCATCAGTAGATTCTTGTAGAAACTTAAGCATAGGGAAAGCTAAATTTGTACGAAAAATAACATCTTTGCCATAAACCAGTTGCAATGGAGACTTGCCTGTTGATCATTTGAGAGAAAAACTGTTTGCCCAGACTGCATAAATCAGATGACTATCCCAAATTTTCTTGTGGTCTTCTAAATTTTTCTTGATTACCTTTACTAAAATCTTGTTAGATGATTCAACGAGACCTTTCCTTGTGGATAATAGGGAGTTGAATGATGCAGTAGAATCTGATATTTCTGTCCTAATTCAATCATCTTTACGCTACTGAGTTTTGTGTCATTGTTAGTGACTATTTATTGTGGACAACCAAATCTAGATAAAATGTTCTCTTCAATGAATTTGATTACAACTGAATCTATGACATTTCTTACAGGAATGGCTTCCACCCACTTGTTGAAATATTCAATAGCAGTTAAGATCCATCTTTGCCGATTACTTGAAGCTGGGTGAATTTCTCCTATAAAGTCTAATCCCCATTGAAGAAATGACACTGAGATAACCGCTGGAACTAGTGGAAGGGCTGCTAGTTTTTTCTTACTAGCAAACATCTGACATTGTAATATTCCTACATTAGCATGCAACTAATAGGAAGATTGATTTTTTATTTTTGCACCTAGTAGATGAATAAATGGGGAAAGAAACCCATACTCAACTTGAATTAGCATAAAAACCCTCGTGGTATGAAAGGGGATCATTCTAGTAGCTGGATTTGACACCATCATATGTGAACAAGGGCAATTGGATGTGGACAAAGTCAAGTTTGACCAAGTCAACACCATTCATGGAGAGGAGTGGATCATCAATGCAAATAGCTCAATATGAATAAGGATCAGTTTAAACAAACATATGAGAGCTAGCTTGAAGGCACTTGGGTTTGAAAAGGGGTGAAACAGGTTGAAGAGGTCAACTTTGACCAAATCAAACAGCGTGGAGTGGCCTTGATGGAGATACAACACAGTTTTGGAGGGAGATTGATCATATGATGTTGGAAACCCTAATGGGTGGGACCCAAGGTGAGGATGCTCACATAGTTTATAAGGAAGAGGATGGCAGCCATTTGATGTGAGCTTGATGATTATTGATTTATGGTCTGCATGACTATTTTGCATTCTCTTGCTGTTTAGCAGAGCTGCAGTGCTGTTTAGCACAAGGCATTCCTATTTAGGAATTCCTTCTCCTACCTTGAGAGGCCTCTTGGAGGAGCATTGTACTTCAGTTTTCCACATTCAGGCTTTAGGCCAAGCATCCTCCTTCAGCTACAACATTATTTCTGTAGAGCATAACGTTGTGTTGCAGGGTGTTGCAGCGGAAGGTCCACAACACCACTTCCTGAGATTGTTTTTCAGAGGAGGGAGCATTTCTTTCTTTGGGAGACTAGTGAGGGAGATTTTTGAGCATATTTTACATCTTGGCACTTGGCCAAAGCATTCTCCACCTCCTATAGCGTAGTCCCTTGTAGGAACTACGTTATTTTTCTGAGTATTGCAGTATCAGGGTCAAAACCCTTGATCTTGAGCTTGTTCCTTGGGGAAAGGGCCAACCCTTCTCCCAGAAGGATTGTATAAGCATCTTCTTCCTCTCCTGTTATTATTCAGCTACATATATACAGAGCTGTAGTATAACTGCATTGTTTCAGATCCAGATCTGTAGATTTGGTATTTTATACTTGTACTTTCATGAAGCCCTTGCCGGGTTATTCTCATATTGTATAAAAAGGAAGAGATCTCCATTTTTCTCAGCCATTGAATGATTGAAAACTACAGATCTATTATTTCTTGTATATTGCTACATAAACCCTCCTTAAAATAACGTTGTCACATGCTCCAGGAATTTTGCATGTCATAAGTCATGGGGTTTGGGCATTTTTGAGTTATATTGACTTGGGGAGACCTGTTTAGCATGGCTAGAGAGATTTGTTTTTGCTCCAATTCTATATGTGAGATGTACATAGTATGAACTAAGGGATCCAAGTCCCATTTCTCACAGTTATAGCATAATTTTCTGAAGATAACGTTTTTATGGTCCATATTGCTGCATTTCCCCGCTTTTTGGGATCATAAAAAGGCATAATAAGTTGTTGTTGTAATGCTAATTGATGGCTATGTGTTTCTCAACACATTTTATGAGATAATTTCTCACTGCTACTCTAATATTGTGCTTATGCATTGCTGCATCCCCATTTTGGGATATTACAGTGGTATCATAGCATAATCTTGGCTCAGCCTGTGAGTTCCAGCTATTATGCTATCAGAAGAATAAGGAGACAAAGAGAAGGAGAAAGATCAGAATGATGGAGAGGATGAGCCTTATCTCATCACTTTTCAGATCCAGGAAGAACCTCTCCAAGGAGGTTCAACAGATAAAGGAGAAGAGGTGCAATGAAACTCCTAGAGGGTTTCAAGAAGAGGAAGGACCATGCACTTAATATTCTCACAGAGAAGAAGAAAATAAGCATGGAAGACACTTGGATCTTTAGATTCTAAATGAATACTTTGTTGAGTACAAATCTCAACCTAGAGCCTTTAAGGAGACTTTAGCCTTCCCGCAGTTCATTCAACTGGAGGAAGAGAGGAGGCCCTGTAGCAAAAGGGAAATCAAGGGCAATAGGTTTCTATTGTCCACTTTTGATGGGACATCTACAACAAGGGCTTGTGCAAGAAGACAATGCATTCTTCCTACTACATCCAGTGGTAGAGAGAGAGGCAGTAGAGATTGCAGTGCTGCACATGGAGGGTAAGGCAAGCACTTGGTGGTTCAGTCACATAGGTCATGCAAGAGTGTCTACTTTTGCAGATTTCACTCAAAAGGTGATCAAGAGATTTGATGAAGAGAAATTAGAGAGGGAGGAGCCCTCACCACCACTTGAGGAGACTTGTACCAACGTTGTGACAACCTTGGACGAGCAGCCTTCGACATCAACAGTTGAGGGAGCCCACACAGTTGAAGAAGGAACTTTTGCAGCCATAGAAGGTGTTCCCAAATCCCATCAAGGTATGATTGAATTTCCACTTTCTATTATTGCAGCAAATCTTTTAGAGGATTGTGGAAATCTTCCTTTGCATGACCAAGGATCAACAAAAACTGCTAATTTAGAGCAATAGAATTGCACTGCGCTTTTCAAGAGCAGCAATGGAGAAAAGAGGACTCATTCCCCATGGGAGCATGCAAATGGCAGCATCATTTAGGAAGAAATGGAGGAAGAAATGATAGAGGGTAGACATCTTGAGATGAGAAACATTTTCTCCTTTCTAGATGACACTTTTTCAATGAGCATGCCACAGCTCAAAGAGAGACTTCTTCCTGCAGCAGATCCAAGACCCCATTGGTTTTGGAAGGCCATGCATGAGAAGAAGGTATCATTAAGAGATCCCATTGGAGGTGCACTTCAATATTTCATGAAGTGAAAGGTTCCTCAAAGGTTTGAGGAGGTTGGTGTCCTACAATGGGAGGATACCAAGTATTTGCAGAATGAGATCCATCACCCACATTGGGATGAGTGGATGATAGTATGGGGCAAGGGGTTTCCAAACCACTTGCAGATCTATGATACAGGCTAGCAAGAAGCATGGCTGCGTTGGCTGCTCTTGGGTGAGTATGGTTACTACTCAAAGGTCCATATTTTCTTGTCTCATGCTTTATGTCTCAATGATAGAATGCATAATAAAAAGGCATGGCTCCTATGGTTGTTGAGAAGAGAGTTTGGACATCACATGTTATATCTTATATATTTTTTCTTATTTTGGATATGTCTCATGTATTTACATATATTTCTGTTTGGGATGTATCTCATGTATGTACTTGGGTTGGGGAGGAAGGATGACTCTCACATGATGTGGCATAAGGGAGCTTGTTTGTATTATGTTGATGAGACATCTCACATGTCCATTACTGTATTGTTTCTCCATGATTTGCATCATGATAATGCAAAGAGATAGTAAGAGTCCTTGTTGCTATGGTTACTATTGGGAGAGTATGGGCATAAATTTCTCCATACTCATCATGATATTTCAGGAGGAATGTATGGCACATTCAAGGTGCAAAGAGGCTACCTTTCAACATTGAAGGATAAGGAGGGGCTTCCACATAGGAAGAAAATCCCCCCACATAGCAACATGATAGTGGATGACTTTGACATGTGGAATGTCAAGGAAGGGAATCATGGGGTGACAAGAGCCTTATCATGAGGGCCAACATCACTGTCACTTCGAAGTATGTTTCTATTGATGGAGTGTTCCAAGAGGAGCATGTATCCTCTCTTGTTGCAGATTTTTATGAGAGGATTCTCATGGGAGGACTCATCCATGGACCTCACTTTCAACTTACTCATTATGCATGGTAAGAAATGTATTTTTGTACTTATTGATTATTTCATTGAGTATGTACACGTTCTCACCATGTATGTACAGTGCATTGCTCCACAAGAGGGCAAGATTATTTATGGGCTTCATGGTCATGCTAGAACCAACCTTTATGAGGGAGATAACCCTTCTCTACATGACCTTGGACAATTGTGTTGTCATTCTTATTGTACTCAGCTGATATATAATGCTATTTACCACCTCATGGTAGATGTGAAAACATGCACAACTGTCATCTTGTTGGAAGACCACTTGCCACATGATGATCTAAAGCAGCAGTTGGGAAGACTGCACTGTATCCATTTGAAGAACCATTGGTATAATCCAAACTCACACATAACCTTCAACATTTTTCTGATTTGGATGCCAAATGGTGATGATGTGCCATTCATTTTGAATGGGATGAGTTGGGCCAGCATGATTCATGACATGGGAGAAATGATCTTTGGAGATCTAATGTTCTTCTTGCCACTTGAGGGCAACCTTATTGCAGCCCAAGATCAACATATTCTCTACACTTATCATAAGTGGAGAGGAAGACAACGTGGGGTAGGCCATTTTTTCTACCATGTTCAGTTATGCAGCCCACCTACATTGCAGGAGCCAAAGGTGGAGGAGATCTTTCATGAGTTGCCAGGTTGGAGGGTGACTCATCTTGTATGGATGATAGCTTGGGGATGGAGGTTTTACATGGGAATGATAGTTCCCAACACATTTCAGACTCCATGTCTTGAGAGGACCTCTAGATAGCACATAGTTGCCTCATTGAGTATTTCACCTTTTCATGATGATGGCTATTTTGGATGCTAACAAAATGCTAGCTTGCATGCTTGGGAGGGGCACTATGGGGATTCATTGTTGAGACAACACCATATTCCTTGGAGGAGTTCATCATATGAGGATGATATAGGAGGAGGAGAGGAAACTCTTCAGTTCTATCCTTACAGTTGCTTGAGGACAAGCAACATTTCGGAGGGGAGGACTGTAATATTCCTACATTAGCATGTAGCTAATAGGAATATTGATTTTTGATTTTTGCACCTAGTAGATGAATAAATGGCGAAAGAAACCCATACTTAACTTGAATTAGCATAAAAACCATCTTGCTATGAAAGGGGATCATTCTAGTAGCTGGATTTGACACCATCATGTGTGAACAAGGGCAATTGGATGTGGACAAAGTCAAGTTTGACCAAGTCAACACCATTCGTGGAGAGGAGTGGATCATTAATGAAAATAGCTCAATATGAACAAAGATCAGTTTAAACAAACATATGAGAGCTAGCTTGAATACACTTGGGTGTGAAAAGGGGTGAAGCAGGTTGAAGAGGTCAACTTTGACCAAATCAAACAGCATGGAGTGGCCTTGATGGAGATACAACACAATTTTGGAGGGAGATTGATCATATGATGTTGGAAACCCTAATGGGTGGGACCCAAGGTGAGGATGCTCACATAGTTTATAAGGAGGAGGATGGCAACCATTTGAGGTTAGCTTGATTATTATTGATTTATGGTCTGCATGACTATTTTGCATTCTCTTGCTGTTTAGCAGAGCTGCAGTGTTGTTTAGCACAAGGCATTCCTGTTTAGGAATTCCTTCTCCTACCTTGAGAGGCCTCTTGGAGGAGCATTGTACTTCAGTTTTCCACATTCAGGTTTTAGGCCAAGCATCCTCCTTTAGCTACAATGTTATTTTCTGCAGAGCATAATGTTGTGTTGCAGAGTGTTGCAGTGGAAGGTCCACAACACCACTTCCTGAGCTTGTTTTTCAGAGGAGGGAGCATTCCTTTCTTTGGGAGACCAGTGAGGGATATTTTTGAGCATATTTTACATCTTAGCACTTGGCCAAAGCATTCTCCACCTCCTACAGTGCATTCCCTTGCAGGAATTGCGTCATTTTTCTGATTATTGCAGCATCAGGGTCAAGACCCTTGATCTTGAGTTTGTTCCTTGGGGAAAGGGCCAACCCTTCTCCCGAAAGGATTGTATAAGCATCTTCTTCTACTCCTTGTATTATTCAGCTACATATATACAGAGATGCAACATAACTGCGTTGTTTCAGATTTAGATCTGCATATCTGGTATTTTATACTTGTACTTTCATGAAGCCCTTGCCAGGTTATTCTCATATTGTATAAAAAGGAAAAGATCTCCATTTTTCTTAGCCATTGAAGGATTGAAAACTCCAAATCTATTATTTCTTATATATTTCTACATAAAACCTCCATAAAATAACATTGTCACATGCTCCAGGAATTCTGCATGTCATAAGTCACAAGGTTTGGGCATTTTTGAGTTGTATTGACTTGGGGAGACCTGTTTAGCATGGCTAGAGAGATTTTTTTTTGCTCCAATTCTGTATGTGAGATGTACATAGTATGAACTAAGGGATCCAAATCCCATTTATCACAGTTATATCGTAATTTTCTGAAGACAACGTTTTTACGGTCCATATTGCTGCATTTCCCCACTTTTTTGGATCATAAAAGGCATAATAAGTTGCTTCTGTAACACCAATTAATGGCTATGTGTTTCTCAACACATTTTATGAGATAATTTCTCACTGCTACTCCAGTATTGTGCTTATGCATTGCTACATCCCCATTTTTGGATATTATAGACATGGAACACAAGCTCTGACTTTTTCTCCTACTTGTGAAAATAGAGTAGGCCAATAGATTCCCGCCCTCAATATTTTGTATGATGTTGCTCTCCAAGCATAATGGTCTCCACATATTCCTGCATGAAATTGATCAATGATTCCTTCAGTCTCTGATTCTATCAAGAAAATTAGTAGAATGTTAAGAGGATCTTTCCAATATAAGTTGGCATTGATGATACAGTATTTGATGGATTTCAACTTAAGTGTTTTGCATTGGATTTTGGAAAAATTAGCTGGACATTCAAAATGGATCAGAAAATGAACAATATCTGCATACCAATCTCATAATACAAACTTCTCATCAATGTGAATAGGGAATGTTTGAGTTGAAGGAGAAGGTTCTTGTGTATTCTTTCCTTGCATTCCTTGGGAAGGTTCTTGTGGATTCTCCCTTTCCAAATTTGAAGAAGGTTCTTGTGGATGCTTCTCAGAGACTTCAAAAATAGATTTTATGCCCAACACCTTACAATTAGATTTAGCTAACCATTTAGCTAAACCTTGTCCCTTCACTAACTTGGTCGTTTTAATGGTAAGGTCAAACTCAAGGATTTGAGCTATCCATCTTCCTCTTCTTCCATAAATGTCTGGTTGTGTAAGAACAATTTTTACAACATTGTTAGGTACATATGTAATAATGGTAGAATGGAGGACGTACATTCTAAAATATTTCAGGGCTTGAACTAAGGCATAGGCTTATTTTTCAATGATATCATATTTGAGTTGTGCATCTCTCATGAACTTGATAAAAAATTCTATGAGTTGATCATGATAATCTTCATTCTTCTACAAAAGGACAACAACAAGGGTGGTTTCAGAAGCAAAAGAGAATATTCTGAAAGGCTTAGAGTAGTTTGGACTGGCTAAGGTTGGGGCTCCAAAAATGGTCTTCTTTATTTGGTCAAATGCATATCTTGCGAGAATGGTCCATTTGACTTCATGGTTATTTTTTAGCATATCTGTTATGTATTTAACTATTTATGCATAGTAAGGTATAAACCTTCTCAAAAATTTAATTTTTCCTAAAAAGGCTGGTATTTCTTTCTTATTTCTAGGTAATGATAATGATTGAATAACAGATACCCTTTTGGGATCAATTACTACTCCATATTTTGAAATAATATGACCCAGTAATTTGCCCTCTTTAATGACAAACAATGACTTTTTTGGATTTAGAGATATTCCAAACTTTCTGCACCTGTCAAAACTTTCATTAAGTGTTTCAGATGTTTCTGATCTATTTCAGAGAAAACAGTTAAATCATCAAGATAATTAACAATTTTTTTTTTTTTACCTTCCCAACAAAGGCCAAGTCCATGGCTCTTTGAAATGTTTCTCCTGCGTTTGATAGGCCAAAAGGCATCCTGGCATACATGAATGTACCCCAAGGTGTAGTAAAGGTCGTCTTCTCCCTGTCTTCTCAATTCACCAATATTTGATTATAACCAGAGAAGCCATCAGTCATAGAGAGTATGTTAGCACATGACACTCTTTGAATTAATTGATCCATCTTTGGAAGTGGATAATTATCTTTTAGGGATTATTTATTAAGGTTTCTAAAATCCACATCGAGTCTAATTTTTCCATTCTTTTTTTCTGTCAGGGACTAAATTGACAACCCAATTAGATTATCTTAAAGGGACAACTATTTTGGCATCTAAAAGCTTCTTAAGTTCTTTTTCTATGGTGGGAAGCAGAACTGGATTCATCCTTCTTAAATTTTGCTGATAAGGTTTTTCTTCTGGTTTTAATGGAATTTTATGCTCAATTAAAGATGTGTCATAAGTTTTTATATCAGCATAAGACCAGGAAAAAACATCTTTGTAATTCTTAAGAAGTTTGATATATTCAAATTTAATTTCATGAGTTAAATATGCACATAGTTTAATATTTTTAATCTCATCATCAGTACCAATATTGGCGTCTTTTATGTCATCTTCTAGTGAAACAGAGAATGGATTTTTAGGAACATCATTTTGATCAAACAAATTTTCTAAAGGAACAAGTCCTTTGGGGATAAAATTATTTGATAGTTGTATAATATCATGATCAACTACCTTTGAATTTAGATCTGAATTTTCCTTGTCTTTATTAGCTTCATTAATGTCTAAGTTATCTTCTTCAATTTGCAATACAGAAAATTCATCAATGACTTGAAGAAAGGATTTTAATTATTCATCATCTTCAAATATTTGCCAATTCTTAAGATTGTATAGAAATGATGGCCTATATTTGATTTTGATTTTATATTGTATTTTAAATTGGTCTGGAATCTTGACAGAACTAGTAGAAACAACTAATGAATCTGCATGTATGTTTTCATCTCTAGGAATAAAAGTGATATTGAAAACATTAAAGGAATTTTCAATGGTGTCCCAAATCTCATTTCTGTAAGGCCTGAGCCTAAGATGTTTTTTTGACAAAGACTCCTAACTTATCTTACTATAAGTTCTAAATCAGTAAAGACACTCAAATTTTGAACCTTTTGACTTTTATCAAGTTGTAATCCTATGATAAAAGTTTCATACTCAGCAACATTATTTGTAACCACAAAATCTAACTTACATGATTGAGTGATATTTCCTTTATCAGGTGAAATCAAAACAATTCCTACTCCAGCTCCATATTTGGTGCAAGATTGATCAAAGCATAATTTCCAAATTTCAGTTCGAACAAATTTAGGGGTTTCAATTACATCTTCAATCTTGATTTGAGAATTCTGTGAAATATATGATGATAGTTGTGATGGGCCTCTAAATTAGACATAAAATAAGACACATATAACCTTTCTTAAGCCCATCTACCTTCCTTATGCACATGAATATATATATTAAATCTCTCCTTTTTCACTTAATAATGTTTCCTTATGCTTCAATATTTTCTTAGGAAGGTTTAAAGGTAATTTCATATTTGTGCATAATATTAGTTATTTTTTTAGAATATTGTGAGATTATTTGGCAAATTATGCAGATTTGGAGAAGGAGATGATTTAGGGACTTTCTCCCTGCTACTGGAAGATCAAGATTGGAGAATAAATGAGCACAATATCAGGAAATTAGGGAGAAACCTTGGAGGGATTCAAGGGGGTTGTCCACCCTCCTTAACTCTCAAAGGGAACCAAAGGATCCTCATGAGATCCCCTCAAGTAATTCGAATTCTAGAGGTAGCCAAGTGACTTGAGACCAAGTGCACTCAAGCCATACTTTACTTGTAGTCAAGTGGAATCATTACATATTTTTAGGGAGTTGTTGGTAGCTACCCTTGAGGATAAATAAAGCTAACTAAGAGCTAATTAGGGTCGATTCTATTCCATTCCAGTCTGGCCATTCGATTATGGTCCATTCGATACATGCCATCCATTTTCCATTCTATTATGATTTTTCTGTTTAAGACCTTCAGGATGTAATAAGATTTCATTTTAATGCAATGAGTATTCAGATGAATTTTCTTTGATCTAGTTCCAAAGAGTTGGGCTCGTGGATTAGGGCCCAATCCATGTGCCTCATCTTCTCTTCCTGTTACCATTCTTTCCTTTCTGTCATTTAGCTAGTTTGTTTCTAGCCATTAGTTATTTTTTTTTGGGTCATTTAGTTAATCTTGCTTCTGATAGTTTCAAATTGATGTTTTGAATTGCCGCTGTAGGTTTTCATTTGCTTAATATAATGGAGGATAAAACTCTAAAAGTTGTGGATCTAGACTCCCCTTCTCATTTCTATCAATAGAGCTCAAGGAGGGTAGCCTTTCCAACAGGCCAAAAAAATTGATTTATGTTCATTGTTTTTATCATGCATTCTTTTATGTTTTCCTATGCATGAATCCGCAGGTTTGTTTGCAGGAAGCAGTATTCAAGTTTTGGAGAAGTTCACCCTTGACTTCCCGCTTCATTTTCCATATCTTCTGTTACACTTCTATCCCCTTCTATTTTCACTTATTTTCCGCTGGCGCACCCTTTTTATTCGCAAAAACACTTCAAAACGACTAAGTTTGCCTTCTATTCCTTCGTTTTCACATTCTATGGCTATCACATCCATTTTAATGCAAAACGCTTGACAAACCATCAAAGTTTGACCCCCGCCCTTTTCTTCTCGGTCCTCCCACTAACGTATATTTCAATTGCACATTGCAACATTTACCTTGTTCTTTTAAGTCCTACCGCTCTGATCTGCCGATTGCAATATTGTGATCGTGCTCCACCATCGGTCCCACCGCGACGTCACTCGTCACATTTCGCACTTCACACTGTTTAATTGGTTTTCATTAACACTTACCACTTCCAACAACCGATTGCGATATTGCATATCACACTTTGCAACATTTACCACATCAAAAATCGCAATGTTTACCCTGTCGCACTTTGCACTTCAAAGATTTTACCTTTTCGCAAATTGCACTTCGCTCCCGCTCCTGAACTGTACTTCCGCTTCTCCGCCATCGCACTTTTCAAAACATTCCGCTCCAAAGCCATTTTTGCACTATAATTAGGTTTTATAAGGTTTAACCCCGCTCTTTCCACTTTTAAGCCTTGTTTTATTCGTTAAGCCCTCCATTAGCCTCTTTAGCCCTTTTTCCTCCAAACTGCAAGCACACTTCTTCGAATTAGAATTACGTCATGAATAACTACATAGATAGGAGCATGATAGATAGAGTAGGATGTGTTTATCCGAGTGGCCAACTTAAGTGTGGTCTAAATTAGTTTCCTTTCTGCAATTTAAATTAGTTTCATTTTTGCCATTTCCTTTTTGCAAATTGAATTAGTTTCATTTCTCTCATTTCCTTTCTGCAATCTATTTTAGTTTCATTGAAGTGTGACAGAATTTACTGAGAAACCCTAGAAGTAGCACCCTTTTGTAGAGTGGAAGAGGATGACATGAATAGAATACATCTGCTGTGTATATAGCACTGTCACCTCCAAGTTTGTACAAACCTCGGGTTGATAAAGTAAAGTAGGGCAACCTCTGGGAGTTGCAGTACTCTCGGTGCAATACCAGGGCTCACCACTTTTTGGCGTCATTTCCAGGGAGGTGTCTAGGAGATGCTTTGATTATGTTTTAGCATTCTTTTCTGCTTCCAATTTTCATGTTATTTCCGAAATATTGAAAAATACAAAATATCTAATTTTCATGCCTCATAGGAGTAGGGATACTCCTACTCCTCCAATATCAACCCCCCCACTTGACCACGTGGTGCAGTAAGAACCACATCACCATACACTTTTGAAGGTAGAAGAGATGGATGGATATGATGACAATGAATAAGATCTTATTTGGTTTCTCATTCAAGATATGGACATCAGTGTACATATGAAGAACATCCCTCCATATTTCCTTCCCAACTTCCATGGTATGAGGACAGAGGATCCGGAAACATTTCTCTTTGACTTTGAGATACTTTGTAGGTCTTATGGCTACTTATCACACACTCAAAAACTAATATTGTCTCTTGCAACATTGAAGGATAGAGCTCTTAAATTGTTCATGAGTTTAGGTACTAATTCAATAAGATCATGGAATGATATGCAAAAGAAATTTCTAGAAAAATACAAAATATCGTGATCTTAGAGAAGAATTTTTTAGAATGAATCAAGAAGAAGATGAGAGCATTAAGGATATAATAGAGAGGCTCATGTATAATGTTAATAGGAAAATATTTCATCATTTAGGATTTGACACACTAAAAACCCTCTTACTTAGAACAATTGGGGATGAGTGGATTGATCTCCTTAATCTCATGAGTAAAGGAGATGTATATCAATTGTCATTTGAAGAAATTTGTGAAACATGCAAGCACATATCTAGAGGAAGGGAAAGAGTAAGTAAGTTAACATCAACATTGGTGAGGCAAGTTGAACTTGGAAATTTGCTTGACAAATTTAAAATAGAAATTCTTAGTAATCTAAGTGAACAAGTAGAAATGTTAAGAATGCAAAATGAGTGAAAAGAAGATGTTGATATTTTTGTTATCCATGCAGACTCATATGCTACTAATTTTTTTTCATCATTCCCTAGGTTTAAATAATTTTACCAGGAAGATAATGGAGCAAGGCAATCACCAAAGAAGCTATGTTATGTAGCTCCAAGGAGACCTTGGAAGCCTAGTCAACTTGATATGATGTAAGGACCCACTTCACAATTTCAAGTTTATTCACTTCCAACTCAAACTAATTGGGACACACTCCCTCCTTGGAAACCTTGGCCATATCAACCCCAAAACCAATCTTGGAAACATGGTTGGAAAGGTCCTTATTGGGAAAATCCTCAACATGCTCAATATTTCCCTCAATATCCTCCATACCCGACTCCATGCTATCCCTACCATCCACCTCCACCAAAACCACAACCTCAACCACATCCATATCATATATCCACCCCCACTCAACTACCTATACCACCATTTACAAACCCATACAATGAAGTATCTCACATCACTTACAATGTTGAGGTACAACACTACCAAACATATCTTCTTGATTTAAATGGTCTGCGTCTTAGTTCAAGAAAGGTATTGCAAAGAAGATATTTTCTTAATGCCATTGAAGGACAACATCAAGAATAAGAAGATCCAAATGAGGAGATCAAAATATCGAGGGCTACACTTGATGAAGAGCAGAAATTAGAATCAGATGTTGAGAAAGTTCCCTCATGTTTACTAGCATTTCCTCCTTGTGTTTGAGAGAACAATCAACAAAAAGAGGAATATTTGACTGCCATAATAGAAGAGGACATCCAAGGTGATCCAACTCAGCAAGTGAACCAGGGGCATCACAACTGTATTGACATATGGTTCCAAACTTTCATTAAGTTGCAACAAGACACTCTTCTCCAATAGTACTTGATATGATTCTAGTCAAAGAAATTCATCTCTCATATTCAGGTACATTGCAAAGCATGTATTCAAAGTGTGCACATGATTTTATTTGTCATCTTGATGTGTACATGGCTCCATTGGAAGTATTCCTATACTTGAAAAAGGTTTTGTTTTTTTCAAGTAGAGTAGGAAAGTGAAAAAGAAAAAAAGGGAAAGAATAAAATCTCAGGTGAATACCTCTTTTGAGGCATCTGAGATTGGCCCACTAATTGAAAACCTCCATGAGGTGGTCATTGGGTTGGGAAAAAAAAAGAGAAAAAAAAAGATCCTAGGTGAAATCCTCCTTTGAGGCAACTAGTAGGCCTTAATATATATCTAATTTTTTTTTTTTCATTTTTCCATGTATCTCTCTCTAATGAATGCAGGTGATCTCCTACCTTTGCAAGCCGGAAAATAGCAAGTTGGCACAAAATTAAAATTTGGTCAACACCCTGGTCAAATTTATTCAAACTTGTACTTCCTCCTCTTATGCTCAGAAGCTCCAAAAGGACCCGAAGCAGATTATCACATGCAGCTTCATAACCACCGAAGACAACCTCAACAACTACATCAACAACTTCGATATCACTTGCAAAAACAAATCAATGGTAAGGCTCAGGTATGAAATCATTTAGCCCTTTCTTTGAATCTATTTTAGCTTAATAAAACATTAAAAAGTGTGAGAAGGAAATTTTTTTATATAGCCAAAATTAGTAGCAGAGCAACCTCAACCTTATCTAGCAACTAGGCTTACTTTTTCCACCAAGAAAAGGAACAAGACAAAAGTAAAAAGAGCTTGAGAAAGAGGGCAGTAAGAATTTCATTGTAATAGAAGACAAGGAGTGCCAAGGGATAACCAAGGGTGAACTCAGTTAGTAGAAAAAATAACTGTGATTTTAGTTTGCATGCAACAACAAAAAATAAACATAAAAATGGAGAGAGCAAAAAAAGAAAAAAATAAAATAAAAGGTAGATCCACCACCTCTTGGCATGCAAAACATATTTTCTCAAGGCATACGAGGATCTCCATGACGCACCTACAAGAATAAATGTAAGAAGAATAACAAGAAGATTAGTAGGAGAAGCAGCGCATGGGCCAATAAATAGAAAATGAAATAAGCTAACATGCAGGAAAAACCATAAGGTAGGGAGGATGAATAGGTTGCTCGGAGGATGAGCAACAATTTCAGTAGGGGGGTGATGATGGGCCTCTAAATTAGAAATAAAATAAGGACCATATAACCTTTCTTAAGCCCATCTACCTTCCTTCTGCACATGAATATATATATTTAATCTCTCCTTCTACACTTAATAATGTTTTTTTATGCTTCAATATTTTCTTAGGAAGGTTTAAAGGTAATTGCATATTTGTGCCTGATATTGGTTATTTTTGTAGAATATTGTGATAATATTTGACAGATTATGCAGATTTTGAGAAGGAGATGATTTAGGGACTTGCTCCCTGCTATTGGCATATCAAGATTGGAAAATAAATGAGCACAATATCAGGAAACTAGGGAGAAATAATGGAGAAATTCAAGGGGGTTGTCCACCTTCCTTAAATCTCAAAGGCAACCAAAGAATCCTCATGAGATCCCCTCCAGCAATTCAAATTCCAGAGGCAGTCAAGCGACTTAAGACCAAGTGCACTCAAGCCATACTTCACTTGGAGTCAAGTGGACTCATTACTTATTTTTTAAGGTGTTGTTGGTAGCTGCCCTTGAGGATAAATAAAGCTAATAAAGAGCTAATTAGGGTCGATTCTATTCCATTCCGGTCCGACCATTTGATTCTGGTCCATTCGATACAGTCCATTCCATTCCATTTTCATTCCATTCCATCCCATGCCATCCATTTTCCATTCTATTAGGTTTTTTTTGTTTAAGACCTTCGGGATGTAATAAGATTTCATTTTAATGCAATGAGTATTCAAATGAATTTTCGTTGGTCTAGTTCCATAGAGCTGGGCTCGTGGATTAGGGCCCAATCCACGTGCCTTAGCTTCTCTGCCTGTTACCATTCTTTCCGTTATGTCATTTAGCTAGTTTGTTTCTGTCCAATAGTAATTTTTTGTTTCTGCCATTTAGTTAATCTTGCTTATGATAGTTTCAAGTTGTTGTTTCGAATTGTTGTTGTAGGTTTTCATTTGCTTAATAGAATGGAGGATAAAACTCTAAACCTGTGGAGCTAAACTTACATTCTCATATTTGTCAATAGAGCTCGAGGGGGGTAGGCTTTCCCACATGTCAAAAAAATTGATTTCTGTTCACTGTTTTTATCACGCATTCTTTTCTGTTTACTGTGCATGAATTCGCAGGATTGTTTGGATGAAGTAGTATTAAAGTTCTGGAGAATTTAACCCTTGCCTTCCCACTCCATTTTCCATATCTTCTGTTATACTTCTATCCCCTTCTATTTTCACTTATTTTTAGCTTCCACACCCTTTTTATTCCCCAAAACACTTCATAACGACTAAGTCTTCCTTCTATTCCTTCATTTTCACGTCTTGCGGCTATCATAACCATTTTAATGCAAAACACTTGACAAATCATCAAATTTTGACTTCCGCCCTTTTATTCTCGGTTCTCCCGCTACCGTACATCATAATTTCACTTCGCAACATTTACCCTTTTCTTTTAAGACTTACAGCTACAATTTTCCGATTGCGATATTGTGATTGCGTTCTGCCGCCGGTCCCACCGTCACATCACCCACATTTCACACTTCGCATCATTTAATTGGTTTTTGTTAACACTTACTACTTCCAAAAACCGATTGTGATATTACAATATCGTGTTTCACACTTCACAACATTTACCACATTACAAATCACAATGTTTACCCCGTCGCACTTCGCAGATTTTACCTTTTCGCAAATCGCACTTCGCTCCCGCTCCCGAACTGTACTCTCGTTTCTACGCCATTTCACTTTTCAAAAAATTCTACTCCAAAGCCATTTTTGCGCTATAATAAGGTTTCATAAGGTTTAACCTCGATCTTTCCACTTCTAAGCCTTGTTTCATGAAGTAAGCCCTCCATTAGCCTCTTTAGCCCCTTTTCCTCCAAACTGCAAGCACACTTCTTCAAATTAGAATTAAGTCATGAATAACTGCATAGATAGGAGCATGATAAATAGAGTAGGGTGTGTTTAGTCGATTGGCCAATTTAAGTGTGGTCTAAATTAGTTTCCTTTCTGCAATTTAAATTTGTTTCATTTCTGCCATTTCCTTTTTGCAAATTGAATTAGTTTCATTTCTGTCATTTCCTTTCTGCAATTTATTTTAGTTTCATTTAAGTGTGACAAACTTCACTGAGAACCCCTAGAAGTAGCACCCTTTCGTAAAACGGAAGAGGATTACATGAATAAAATGCATCTTCTATGTATATAGCACTGTCACTTCCAAGTTTGTGAAAACCTCAGGTTGATAAAGTAAAGTAGGGCAGCCCCTGAGAGTTGCAGCACTCTTGGTGCAATACCAAGGCTCACCAAGTTGGAAACAACTAAAATTCTGATCAACTACATAAATGGGATGATTTCTAGCCTGATCAACTTTGCAAATAATGTTTAGTAATCTGTCTTCTCTATATAACCTAATGCTCTCTCCACCATGTACAGGAATAGTGGCAAAAGACATGTCCATTTTAAGACTCCCTGCCAAATTTTCACAACATGATCTTGATAGAAGCATTCCAAATTTGGGGGGAATATCAGTGACAACTATGTATAATACAACACTTTTAACTAGTATTTTTTGTAAAGTGACCACTAGGTCTTTTATAAGTCCTAAACATTGTACCCTTTTAGAGTCAAAGGTATATAGGTCGTGATAGGATCGAGTGATATCTAAATTAAGTTGTTCCATAATGACTTTAGGCATTAAGTTGTGTGAAGCACCAAAATCCAACATACAATTGTATAGTAGGGAGTCATGCACTTTCATAGTTACATAAAAAGGTGGTATGGATTCATCATTCATATCAGAAATAGGACCAAAAGCTATGGTGGGTCTTTCATTTTGCAGATTAATAATATCTCCTTCAGCATCCACACTAGAGTTTTGGATCCATTTTGCAACTTGATTTTTATATTGTGGGTTTTTAGAAAGGTCTGAAAGTGGAATTGGAATTTTAACTCTTTCTAACTCTCTCTCCACATTAAAAGCAGTCAATATAGTTTTTTCAATTTGAGCATACTCACTTGAATGATTTAGAGGTTGAATAGAAGTAGTTTGAGTTTCAACAATTTTTACTTGAGGTTCAATTATTACACGGTTTTCTGGAGGTCTACCAGGACTAGCTCTAGGTCTTAAATCATATCTTCTATTGAGTTATGCAATTAGAAACTTAGAAAAAGCTTGATGTTTAGAAACTTGAGAAGTATCTTGGTCTTCTTGAGGGGTTTTACTTTGGGGGATAGGAACAATGACATTCTAAAGGGATGTATGATCTATGTTAATAATATCTTTAGTGATAGATAAAGTATTGTCATCAGGTTGTTGATCATCAATCAACAACGACGTGGGTACTTGTTGGTCATTATGAGGCCTCTGAAGAATTTGCAATGGAGCAGACTTTTTATACTGACCTTGAACCTGTGTTTGGGGTCTAGGAATAGTTTGTTGGACTGTTCTTGGTTGAGTTTCAATATTTGAAATCCTATTTGATAGGTTTCTAAGAAGTGATGTGATTTCATCTATTTTTGAATATTCACTTTTAGATTTAGAGGAAGAAGAAGCTTCCTGATTTGATTTTAATTTCTTTTGGGCTTTTACAACTTTAGCTTTTAACTTGGCTGATGCAGCCCTATTTTCTTTGACCTCTATAGCATTAGTTTTCATGTCCTCTAAGGTTCAGGATGTTCTTTCTCTCAACATGACAACAAAGTCATCCTCAAAAGCCTTTGAAAATGTAACCTTAGCTGCTGCTATAGGAGGTTTACAATTAGGAGGCATTTTGTGGTAAATTTTATTGAATCTTTTGATGAAATCAACAACTGGTTCTCCAAAATTTCTTTTTAGTTCTTCAATTTCAGTTAAGAAATACACAAGGTCCTTTTTCACTCCCCGTTGATTTTTAAAGATATTAGTTAATTCTTGCCATGATTTAATAGAATCAACTGGTAATTGCCTAAGCCAAATCCTGACATTTCCTTCTAGGGATTGCACAAAAAATATCATACAAAATTTTCATGTACTATGTTCATGTTATCTACAAAATCAAGAAATGCTGCTAGATGGTCTTTTGCAGATAAACCAGTTTCACCATTAAATCTAGGAAGGTGTTTTAGATATCCTCGAGGAAAATCATTGAGGATATCAAGTAATAAAAGAGGGGCATATCTTGCTCGTACAATTGGTCTAAAACCAACCATACTTGAAGATGTAGATGTAGATGAATGAGTATTAGCAGTTGAAGATGAAGCAGTAGAATTTTAGGTGAATATGGAGAGGAAGGAGGTGGGGAATGAGGTGGAGAACGAGGAGGAGAATGAAATGGAATGGAAGAACTTCTTCGAGACCTTAAATGAGTTCTAATAACCAGTTTTTGAACCTCTTCTTATCCTTATCTAGGTTCAAATAAAGGATTGTAATAAAGAGAATGGAGATCTTCTGGTTGGTGTGAAGTAGAAGGTGCAGAATATGTAACAAAGGAAATGAAATCAGTAGGTTTGAATCCAAGAAAGTTTAGATCTGTTGTGATTCAACAAGATGACGAGCTTGGTGAAAATGAGTCGCCTTCACTAATTGGGCCCACATGCTATTTTTAGGTGCAAGTCTATTTTTAGACTATGTCTATTTTTAAACATGGTGATCATATTTCAAAAGTTACAGGATGCTGTTTGTGGATGGTTGGTCAAGTTGGAAAAATAGATGAAATTATATTTTTAGAATATTGGGCGAAGTATATTTATAGATCATCGATCTAAAAATAGAAGTGTCAATTATTATTAGCTCTTAATAATAATCCGACAATAAACATCAACTTATTCTCTTGGAGCACTTAATTTCAGTGTACATATTTGGAAAATCAGTGGTCTGAAGGAATTAAATAATTCACAGGGTTTACTGGTGGTTCATGCATGGAGGACTTAGTTAGAACTGAAGTGGTAAAGTTATGATAGAGTTGGAAGAATAGTTCATGGAGTTGTTATTCAGTTTAACTCGATTAATGGAGTTAAACTCAGTTGAGCTAGTTGTATCTAGTCTAATTGAATGATACACTAGTGAGAGTGGAGTGAATTAATTAGTTAATTATTTCACAAATAATAACTCATTAATCAACTGAACAAATATAGTAGTTAACTACAGTGCATGCCAGTTCCATTTGAGACCTAGTGGAGAGATAGGTGAAAGGGAAAGATGGACTATCTGTTGTGACTATATTGATGCATTGATTGCACCACACACACATTGGAGTTGCCAATGAGGATTGAGTAGTGCAAGCAAGGTAGATTCAAATTTATTTAGGGGTCTTCTTCAGCAAGGATTGCACAGTGGAGGCAAGCTATCAGGTGGCAAGAAATCAGTGCATGGATTTGCAGATTTCTTCTGATTAGTGTGTGACGATTGATTGTACTGAGAGCTTGATGTCCTAAGCTTTGTATGAGGTCGTTACATGATTTCCATGATACATAATATATGATAGTTGGGGTTTTCAACTTCAGGCTTTCCTGTTAAACAACTGTGTTATGTGCGATTGTTTTTATTGCTTCATGTGTTTGCAATTGATTTTAATTTCCGCAAAAGATTAACAGTGGAAGGATTTTGTATTTAGCAAGAAGATAAATATTGTTAGATTAGGAGAATATGGATATATACATGCATCTTTTATATAATTTCTACATGGTATCATAGCAGTGTTAATTCTTGAAGATTGAAATTGTGAAGAATTGTTGAGTTTGTGCTGGTGGACAATTCGAATTTGCTACAGAAAGTTTTTGGTGCGATAATTGAGTATACATTGAAATGTCTTTCAATGGGTTGTGATTGGAGTATGCCCTTGATGGTAGCTCGAATTAGATAGTCTGGAAGGATAGGATGGAGGCGGTGCTGGAGGATAATGGACTGAACGAGCTCATCGATAGCGATGTTCCTAAGCCGAGATCTAGCGATACTGCATTACTTGACGCATGGCAAAAGAAGATAGCAAAGACAAGAAGAATTCTGTTGGAAGGTGTGAAGGACCATATTATGTCCAAACTTCATGGGAAAGCCACTCCATTTGCAATGTGGAAGGCTTTGACAGATTTATTCCAAAGCAGCAGCGACCAGAGGAAGTTGGTGCTGAAAGATAAGCTTAGAAAAATAAAAATGGAGAAGGGCGACAATATTCCAAAATATCTCACATAGTTTGTCCACTGTAGGGATGAATTGGGAAGTGTGGGGATTACTGTTGATGATGAAGAATTGGTAAGCTTGGATCTCCTTGGGCTTCCGAAGATTTGGCATAGCTACGAAGACTCTACCGATGGACAGGAGAAACTGCCAGGATGGGAGTGACTTTGGTTGGATATTGTGCAGGAGGAGATAAGGCGAAGTACCAGGGATGGCTCTTCATCGAAGAATTAAGATGAATAGAATTGCGCTTTGGCTGCCAAAGCAAGGAAAGGGAAGGGGAAGAAATTTCCTTCAAAATCTAAAGCTAAGGGCAAGAAGCAGGATTTGTCCAAGGTGAAGTGTTTTCACTGTCACGAACATGGGCATTTCGCCACTAAATTCCCACAGAAGAAGAAGAACAAGAAGTCTGTTGGAGCTGCAGCTGGACATGCCTTAGCCTCACAATTTGAACTTGATTTCTCTTTGATTGCATGCTTGGTTTCAAGCTCAATGGGATTGATGTGGTATCTTGATATTGGTGCGTCTTTCCATATGACGGGAGACAAGGAGTTTTTTAGTGACTTGGAGGATAAGGACATTCAAATGCATATAGAGATGGGAGATGATGGTCGATACAGTGCGACCGGCATTGGAACCATTACCTTTGAGAGGGAGTTAGGTAATCCATTTCTGTTGAAAGATGTTATGCATGTTCCAGGTCTGAAGAAGAACTTGGTCTCGGTCGCAATGTTGGAAGACAAAAGTTAGGACGTTGTTTTTAGCGATGGAAAATATTTCTTGCGACATAAAACAATGGGTCAAACCAAGGGGATAGGGATTCGAGTTAAGAATCTCTAGAAGCTAGAGGTAGATCGCTATGCTACAATGATGGGCAAAGTAGGAGAAGTGGTGAGCCAAGATGAGGGCGAATTATGGCACAGGATATTGGGCCATCTTCACCATGGCGCTTTGAAGATTTTGCAGCAGATTTCTACTGGAATTCCCAAGGGTACTCTTGTGTAGTTAGCTCAGTGCAAGGGATGTACTATGGGTAAGTTTGTGAAGACCACCTTTCGTGAGAACTGGAGAACCGTGCTTTGGTGATCCTGGAGAGAATTCACACAGACATGTGTGGACCTTTTTCGGTTGCTTCAACAACAAAACACAGGTATTATGTTATATTTGTTGATGAATATTCTCGTAGATGCTGGATCTTCTTCATGCAGAAGAAGAGCGAAACATTCTCAAAGTTCTATGAGTTTAAAGAATTGGTGGAGAAGGAGTGAAAACTCTATGGAGCGATAATGGTGGTGAATACATCTCGGGTGAATTCAAAGACTTCTGTAGAAAAGAAGGAATTCGAAGAGAACTCATAGAGCCCCATAACCCACAGTAGAATGGGGTCGCAGAGAGGAAGAACATAATGATCGTGGGTGCTACACGAGCAATGCTGCATGACCAAGGCCTGCCAATGCACTTGTGGGCGGAAGCATGAAACACTGCGGTTTATGTACAAAACCGTTGTCCTCATAGAGTACTTGGCATGAGTACACCTGAAGAAGCTTTTACTGACAAGAAGCCTGATATTTCTCATTTGAATATTTTTGGCTCATCTATTTACATTCATGTGACAAAGGACGCCAGGAAGAAGTTGGAGCCGACTGCAGAAGTTGGGATATTTTTGGGGTACACAAAAACACCCCATAATTATCGTTTGTATTTTCTAGACAGTCGGATGACTGTGGTGTGATGGGATATAAAATTCAATGAGGTGAAATCAATGAAGTTGTCGCATAAGAGGGAGCTACACTTGAATGTAGAGGAGGAACATATTGTTCCCAAAGATGAGCCTCTAGATCTGGATCAACCACAGGAGGAGATTCATGGAGTGGAGGAGTCCACTCATGTATAACCAAACATCAAAAAAGGCAGAAAAAGTACCACAGAAGTTGAGAGACTGAAGCTTGATGCGACACAGAATGTAGGAGTCCCTACATCACAACGCAGACAGAGGCAATCACCTGGCCGATTCACTGGATACATGGCTCTGATGAGCAAGTGTATCGTGACAGAGCCATATTATTTTGAAAAAGTAGTGAAGGAGCCCACATGGGTAGATGCCATGATGGAGGAGTATGACTCCATTGTCAGAAACAATGCTTGGGAGATTGTTCCAAGGCTAGTGGGTAAATCAGTTGTAGGATCAAGATGGATCTACAAGGTAAAGAAAGCTACTGATGGGAGCATTGAGAAGTATAAGGCAATATTTGTTGCCAAAGGCTTCTCACAGATCGAGGGGATTGATTCTGAAGAAACCTTTGCACATTTCGCACGCTATTCTTCCATAAGTACAATCCTTTCTCTCTCAGCGCAGATGGGTTGGCACATTCATCAGATGGATGTGAAGACTATGTTCCTTAATGGGATCATTGAAGAAGAGGTGTACATTGAGTAGCCTGAAGGATTTGAGACCTAGAACAGCGAGTCACATGTGTGCAGGCTCAAAAGAGCGTTGTATGGGCTGAAGCAAGCACTTCGTGCTTGGTACACACAGATCAAAACCTATTTCACTGGACTTGGCTTCACCAATATTGAGGTAGATGCAAACCTGTACCAAATTATGGTGGAGGGTAAGATTTTAGGCATTTTTCTTTATGTTGATGATTTAATACTAACGGGTGATGAGAAGTTGATACAATCATGCAAGGCAGATCTTGCAAAGGAGTTTGAGATGAAGGATTTGGGCCTCCTTCATTATTTCCTTGGATTGGAAATATGGCAGCAGGAAGGTGAATTGTTTGTGTCTCAAGGCAAGTATGCCTGGGAGATACTGGAGAAGTTTCACATGCAAGGCTGCAAGCCTATCGACACTCCTCTTCCAGGAAATTAGAGGAAAGAGGATGCTACATTGACAGAGGTAGTGGATGTCACTGTTTATCGACAGTTGGTGGGTTCACTCATGTATTTAGTTAAAGAAGATCGGACAAATGCTATGCAGTGAACCAACTTTCAGAAGGGATGGTTAAGCCTACCAAGCTCTTTTGGAAGGCAGGAAAGCATGTCCTAAGGTATCTTAGGGGCACATATAAGTATGGCTTATGGTACAGACAGATGGATGAGGTGAAGTTGCATGGCTTCACGGATGTAGATTGGACGACAGCCTAACGGACAGAAAGAGCACATCAGGAGGGGTTTTCAGTATCGGATCTACAACATTTTCTTGGTACATCAGGAAAGAAAGATCCATGGCACTCAGTTCAGCGGAAGCAGAATACATGGCAACAAGTCAAGCTGCATGTGAGGCTATTTGGATGACGAAGATCCTGGTTGGTTTGTTCGGTTCACATTTAGATCCTCCAGTGATACATTGCGATAATCAGAGTTGCATTAAACTCTTGATTAATCCTGTGTTTCATGATATATCTAAGCATATTGATATCCGATATCATCATATCAGAGATTGTGTGCAGCGGAAGATCATGTTGCTTTAGTACATTCCTACGGAATATTAGGATGTAGATATTCTGACGAAGGCGCTCACCATGAGAAAATTCAAATACCATAGCGGCGGGATCGGGGTGAAGGATAATCCCTATTTTGTTGAGAGGGAGTGTTGAGATTCAACAAGATGATAAGCTTAGTGAAAATGAGTCACCTTCACTAAGTGGGCCCGTAGGCTATTTTTAGGTGCAAGTCTATTTTTAGACTATGTCTATTTTTAGACATGGTGATCATATTTCAGAAGTTGCAGGATTCTATTTGTGGATGGTTGGTCAAGTTGGAAAAATAGATGAAATTCTATTTTTAGAATATTGGGCGAAGTCTATTTATAGATCGTCGATCTAAAAATAGAAGTGCCGATTATTATTAGCTCTTAATAATAATCCGACAATAAACATCAAATTATTCTCTTGGAGCACTTAATTTTAATGTACAGATTTGGAAAATAAGTGGTCTCAAGGAATTACGCAATTCCTAGGGTTTACTGGTGGTTCATGCATGGAGGACTCAGTTAGAATTGAAGTGGAAAATTTATGACAAAGTTGGAAGAGTAGTTCATGGAGTTGTTATTCAGTTTAACTTAGTTAATGGAGTTAAACTCAGTTGAGCTAGTTGTATCTAGTCTAAATGAATGATACACTAGTGAGAGTGGAGTGAATTAATTATGTAATTAATTCACAAATAATAACTTATTAATCAACTGAACAAATACAACAGTTAACTACAGTGCATGTCAGTTTCAGTGGAGACCCAGTGGAGAGATAGGTGAAAGGGCAAGATGGACTATCCGTTGTGACTATAGTGATGAATTGATTGCACCACACACACATTGGAGTTGCCAATGAGGATTTCGCAGTGAAATCAAGGTAGATTCGAATTCATTCATGGGTCTTCTTCAGCAGGGATTGCACAGTGGAGGCAGGCTATCGGGTGGCAAGAAATCAGTGCATGGATTTTTAGATTTCTTCTGATTAGTGTGTGACGATTGATTGTACTGAGAGCTTGATGTACTAAGCTTTGTATGAGATTGTTACATGATATCCATGATACATAATATATGATAGTTTTGTTTTCAGCTTCAGGCTTTCCCATTAACAACTGTGTTATGTGCGATTGTTTTTATTGCTTCATGTGTTTGCAATTGATTTTAATTTCCACAAAATATTAACAGTGGAAGGATTATGTATTTAGGAAGAAGATAAATATTGTTAGATCAGGAGAATCTAGATATATACATGCATCTTGTATATAATTTCTACATGGTATCAGAGCAGTGTTAATTCTTGAAGATTGAAATTGTGAAGAATTGTTGAGTTGGTGTTGGTGGACAATTCGAATTTGCTGCAGAAAATTCTTAGTGCAACAGTTGAGTATACATTGAAATGTCTTTCAATGGGTAGCGATTGGAGTATGCCCTTGATGGAAGCTTGAGTTACATAGCCTGGAAGGATAGGATGGAGGCAGTGCTGGAGGATAATGGACTGAAGGAGTTCATCGATAGCAATGTTCCTAAGTCGGGATCTAGCGATGCTGCATTACTTGATGCATGGAAAAATAAGATAAAAAAGACAAAAAGAATTCTGTTGGAAGGTGTGAAGGACCATATTGTGTCCAACCTTCATGGGAAAGCCACTCCATTTGCAATGTGGAAGGCTTTGACATATTTGTTCCAAGGCAGCAGCGGCCAGAGGAAGTTGGCGCTGAAAGATAAGCTCAGAAAAATAAAAATGTAGAAGGCTGAAAATATTCCAAAATATCTCACGAAGTCTGTCCACTGTAGGGATGAAATGGGAAGTGTGAGGATTACTGTTGATGATGAAGACTTGGTGAGCTTGGCTCCCCTTGGGCTTCCGAAGAGTTGGCATAGCTACGAAGACTCTGTCAATGAGGAGAGAAACTTCCTTGATGGGAGCGACTTTGGTTGGATCTTGTGCAGGAGGAGATAAGGCGAAGTACCAGGGATGGCTCATCATCGAAGAATGAAGATGAAGAGAATTGAACTTTGGCTGCCAAAGAAAGGAAAGGGAAGGGGAAGAAATTTCCTTCAAAATCCGAAGCTAAAGGCAAGAAGCAGGATTTGTTCAATGTGAAGTATTTTCACTGTCACGAACATGGGCATTTCGCCACTAACTTCCCATAGAAGAAGAAGAACAAGAAGGCCGCTGGAGCTGCAGCTGGGGAGGCCTTTGCCTCGCAATTTGAACTTTATTTCTCTTTGATATAATGCTTGGTTTCAAGCTCAATGAGATTGGTGTCGTATCTCTATAGTGGTGTGTCTTTCCATATGACGGGAGACAAGGAGTTGTTTAGTGACTTGGAGGAGAAGGACCTTCAAATGCATATAGAGATGGGCCATGATGGTCGATGCAGTGCGACCAAAATTGGGACCATTACCTTTGAAAACCTTTAAAAAATGTCTAAAAGTTCAACAAAATACATTTAACATTATCAAGATGCTGACAATTTATAAATGAAAGGGACTTACATCAACAAACTGTTAAGTAAATTTTTCTTTATATTGGTAATAAATTCAGTTGGAATTATAAGATTACTGAAACACAATTAATCTCACCTAGTTATCTTGATAACAATTAAACATATGAAGAGACAAAATGTATGAAAACTGGAAAAACTCATAGAGAGAAAAGAGCTGTATGAGAAAAATTCAGAATCCTTCTTCTATTATTGATGATAAAAAAGACTTGTACAATTTATGCTTACAAAAATTCGCTCATCCAAGGGTGCAACTCTTAATAACTTGAAATGAGAGTTATTTATACTAATTCACAAAACATAGAAATATCTTAACTGTTTTACAATAATAGAATAAAGAATAATAGAAGAAGGAAACAGATAGATTGAGCATCTTTGTTTTCTTGGAAGTTATTGATGACTTGGCCCCTTTTGATGGAAGATGTTGTTGACTGGACCCTCAAAAATATGATGTGCTGGCATACTGTAAAATTAATCCTTTTACACGATGATCTCACAAAATTTATCCCATTGATCTTGACTTTGGATTTCCACACTCATGATTTTCCTGAAGATTTCATCTACTTCAGTATATCTATCAAAAGTTGGTCTTTGAATGAATAAGTGTTTGATTTGATGTTGAATGATCAAATAAAACTGTAGAGCTTCAAGAAATGCTTTCTGTGTAACCTATCCTTTGATACCTGCAAACTTTAACTTATCTATTGCAATTGTGTATAAATTTTTACATTAGTCTTCTAATTTAATCAACTTATCATCTAATCCTACCAATATCGATAGTCCGTTATGATCTAAAACATTAAACTTAGTATGAAATATTTGAACAATAGTATTCAAAGCTTTACATTTGGTTTCCAATTGGTTGATTAAATTTCTTTTCTATAAAACTTTCTTTATTTCCAAAATGGTTGCTTTTCTGTCCAAGATGTTGATTTCTTCTAACTCCTCTCTGTTCTTTGAATTGAGAACCTTGATCATGTCAGTGGCTTCACTTGGCTTCTTTTTGAGGTGCTATTTCTTCTCTTGAATGGATACTCTGCATTTGGTGATGAGATCCTGTTGTTCAAAGATAATATATATGGATGGCTATACCTCTGTCATAGACATGCTGATGTATTCCTAGATATTCTATTTAGGTTCAACTAGAGTTGCTTCCATTAGAGATTCAATCTCTAGTTATTTTATCTTGAGTCCTAACTGATGAGTCTTTTGCATTTCCTCCATGTACAAAGTGTCATTTTTAATCTTCTGTGACCCAAGGATTTGAAACCTCTGTTGTAATTTCTCATGTGCCTGATTCTAAATGGCCAAATCTTGTGCCAATTTTGCTGCATCAATTGTAGTCAAAGCTGTTGAAAGTTTTGTACCTACAGAACATGCTTGAGTCACTATATTAGGATCAGTATTCACATGGAGTGTTGATTTCTCTTTCAGTATTAATTCTTCAATTTTTTTTTCCATCTTTCTAATTTTAAGATTTTGATCAATGATCAAATTCAACATCTCTTATTTGTTATTCATTTTCTGTAGTCTCCTTAGTTTGTGGGTCTTTAGTTGAGGGTAGCTTGAGTTGTTTGTGCAGAGCAGAGATGCCTGCATTCTTCTTTTTAAAGGTTTGCTCAACCGCCTTGCAATCATTTCGGTCATACCCAAATTTCACTACAAGGTATTCCAATGAATTCAATTTGTTGTCTCTAGCCAATGAAGACAAATTTTGAATCTTTAGCTGAGATTGAACATTTGACAGTGCAGATTACAATTTGGAAAGTGACATGACTATTGTGGTCATCATTGAAAATAGCATCTCTCCTGACTGCATGTGCATGTCCATCTGATCAATTAGATGGATCTGATTTGCATCAAAAGGGAAGACATTCTTCTTGTACTTAGCATGAGTCTTTGGAAATGGCACTGTTACCTGCAGAAAGGTCATTTGCATCCTTCCTTTCTCACTGTAAAAGGCAGTGAGAAGCCTATGCTGTGATGTAGATGTTTTCTTCCAGAATTGAATATAAACATCATATTTCAATGCTTCATTATTGTGCTTGATGTCTAAGAATCTGGAGAAAATGTTTTTCTCTTCAGAAGAGCTGGCATTTGAATGCTGGATAATCTCCAGTGGTTCTCTTGCAGGTGATGATGACGAAGGATTTTTAGGAACACTGGTGGGTGTAGAAACTTCATTTTCTCCCAAATATATGAACTTGGTTGTTCTCCCCTGAAAGTAAGGTGGAAGTGAGCTTTGGATTTTTGTGCTGCAAGATGAATTCCTTGAGTATTTATTTAGCATGTGGAGGCTCTTCTATGACTCTCTTTTGTTTTTTACTATCAGGAACAAGGGTCTGTACATTAGAGGTTTAAATGACCTATTCATCTGCTTCCTGGAGAGTGCCTTCAACCTATTAATATTGGTTCATGTATTTCTCTATTTTTTCTCTGGAGGTCATATGACCAAGTAAAACTCAGTTGAAAACCCATATTCTTTAGAAATGCATCTGCTTCAACACCAGCTGCTCTGGTATTGCAGATGAAGGATCCAATGCTGGCTTTGAGTTTAAACTGAGCTTTTCTCTCTCCTGAGACAAAAAGTATCTCATCCATGTTTAACATTTTTCTAATGTACTCTAAGGAGAAAACTCTCATAGGTACATATCTTGGAAGCTTATATGGTGTGAGTTCACAACCATATACCCTGATTTTTGCCTAATTTTTATACAGGTACCAATCACCAGTTTTAGCTTGCTCACTGAGGTGCAGGATCCTTTTAATTTCTTCTCCAAATTTGGGCTCTGATTGACTTGTAAGGAGCTGTCTTACTGGATGTATGAATGAGTCTATGAAATCTACAAAATAAGTGGTTGTTGATGAAGCTCTGACCAACTCTGTCCAGTGAATCACTAATTGATTCACTCCCTGTGTGTCATTCTTGCTAAAGTGGATAGGAAACATTTCTGCCTGCTGAAACAAAAACATATGAAAAATTATAGAAGTATAATTGAACACTCCTTGTGTAGTGAATTTCATGAATTATTCATATATAATTTCAGCCAAAAATTGGTTGTAATTATACATAAAAAAAGGTGATTTTTATTTTCTAAAAATAGATAAAAACATCATGATGGGTTCATCAACAAATTTTTCATTTGGGTATCCTAGCATGTATGAAAGGAGAGAGATGCATTGATTGGAGGCATCAGGAAAAATTGAGGATGACTATGGTTTTTCTTAGGTAACTCTGCATCCTCAGGTAATAAAATGTCAAATATCTTAGCTCTCTAAGGGAAATATAGTTTGTGGTAAATGTCCATGAGAGCAGCAGGTGAAAAATGGGACAAGGAATCAGATGAAGGAATGAGTAGAATTTGGTTTATATTTTCAGGTGTTATGGTGATCAGAATGTTTCCATTCTAAGCCAACACTGACATGGTTATAGGGTCATACTATTTATGACACCAGGCAATTAGATTAGGAAAAGGGTAAGTCTGTGGAAAGGAAAAAAAAAGGCAACATGGATTCCCATAACCTGATAGGGTCCTGGTTATCTGTGTGCTTTTGTCTTAACCACTGATGTAGCTCATAGAAATAAAATTCACAATGACAATCTCTGAATTTGAAAAATGCATCGGCAAGGGGTATGAGGTCAAGGTTAAGCTATGGCGTTGCTATTGGGGCCTCTTCTGCAACTGGATTAGCAACCTTTGAAACCAGATTGACGATATGAACCTCTTCTGTCACCTATTTCTTGGCTTTTCCCTTAGGGGTAGTTTGTTTTTGGTTTTGGCCTCGGGTGCCATGTTTGACAAGGTATGACTGGGAAAATAATTTGAAGATCGATTTTAAGATAAGGTGACAGGGATTATGAAAGTAGGATGGTGATTGCAGAGCAGATAGAATGACAAATTTCTTTGGAATAAAAAGCAGGGATAGTAGCAATTTAGACGAGAAAAAGTGATGAAAGGGAGGCTTCAAATGATTTTATAGGGTGAATTTTGGGATTAACGGTCTGGAATATGACCGTAGGGGTTAATGGTTCTGATGGGGGGTTTTAATGACCAACAGGGTGATTAACAGTTCAAGAGCGGGTTTAGTGGCCAACGGGGTGATTGATGGCAATGAGTGGAGCGTTGGAGGGTAATGATCAAATGACGTGGAGGGATGTGATTGGATAGTGGGCTAACGGTTATGGCATGGGAAGGATATCCATTAGCTGAGGGAGCAGGATGAAACAATGATTGGGCGTAGGAGGAACAATCGTCGGGCGTGAAAAACCAATGGTGGATTTCCCCCGGGGGGAGGGTGGGTTTACCTCCTTGTTTCCTGTTTTGGGTGGAGGGAGTGCGAAACACTATGGTTCCGCCACGTCACAAAACCCAACAACCATTAATACCACACTTCGAACCCCACCCTTGCATTAATGCGAAACTAGGGGGGGGGGGGGGGGTTCGCGAAGTGACTCTGCCGTATTTCTGGGGCGGGTATGCGAGCTATCATACAATCATGTAGGCGCCTTGCTCCTTTGATTTGACTCTTTTTCATGTAGTGACTTTATAATAAAATCAATAAGTGCTTATATATATCAACTTTTTAACAAATGAAAATTAAACTTCCTCTTCGAAGAATTTAATATCATAAAATTAAATGTTAATCTCTTTAGGTATGTGGTGCACTTAAACAGACTGCCATACTTTTATTTCTCAAAACACTAAATCGTTCACACATTATTTTGTTTTATGCTTCCCAAAAATTTTATTATTTCCTTCTTTGTTGAGAGAAAATCTAATCTAACATTTTATTCTAACATGTATGTGTATAGAAACATAAATTTCCTAACATTTTTAAATTTTTATTTTTCATCCATGTCCTAACTTAACATATTATTTTTTATTGTTAAAACTACTATGCTAACTTATCAAAACAAATAATTTTACAACACGACTCAAACAACAAAGTTTATCCAAGACATACAAACAAATCATTTTCCTTTACGTGATAACTTTGTGACAAGTGACGACAAGTGCAACACCAAAGATATACTTTACAACGACCGCGACGACACTTGTGCAAAAATCCTCAGAACTTTGGAAATGAGTGCGAAAGATACTTACAAGGTTAACATAATTCATTTATGCAAGGATGACCTATTTAAACCATTGGAACAAGATCATACATTCACCGTGAAAACCAACATGCCAAAATACGCCACTTTTCCTATCTTGCGAAAGGGATCACAACACTTCAAGAAAAGAAATGAAATGAACTTCAAAATTTGCGACAACCATAAACAAGACCAAGGAAGGCTCCAAAATTTGGTATAGGCTAAAATTTTGGAGGGGGTTGTAGCAACTACAACACTTGGTGACACACTTTTAGGATTCCAACTTCTCTGTTTCGGTTAATTTATTTTATGCAAGGCCTTTGTTCTTCGGGGAGTACTGATCCATCGTGCAAATCACTTTGGTTTCCCCACTTACCCCATGAATAGATCGAGTCCACGTGATACCACTTCAGTTTAACTCAACAAATATTTAACTTTATCATGAAGTTTCAGATAGGGGAGGGTAATGAAGCTCACGAATTTAATATTTCCAGAGTATAAGTTTTCATCTTTGGTGTTTCTTTGTTGCCAGCAAGCTTGGACAGTACCTTGACAAAGTCACTTTAGGAACACAAACATTGCTTTGTTGCTAGTGAGCTTGAACAATACACTGAAAGAGTTTCTTGCTTTATATCTCTATGCATGAATCCTTTATATATATATATATATATATATATATATATATATATATTAAAAGAGGACTACACATTGACCCTTTTACATTTTGGGCAAAAGAGGGATCCTGACTTATTGAGAGCAGGAGAGGTTGTTCCTTCAAAGAAGTATATAGGTTCCTCTGATTTAATTTTACTTGTTTATATTTTCCTCTTCTCACTTTTTATTGATTGGATAAGCTTGAAAAAACCAAAACAAAAGAACCGAATACGTGCACAAGGTTTCCCAAAGAGACACAAGTTCATGTTTTTCCCAAGAATCTCCTTACAGACAGATCACATTTTCCATCAAAAATTCATTGGCCAAAAGACATAACCAATACAAGGAAGACATACCAAAGGCTAACCAAATGTTGAAGTGTCACAAGGCTCCTTAGACTTCAACCAAACACAAAATCTCAAAAACCAACACGAAGACAACACTTTATTCACATGACAAATGAAAACATGAAACAAATAACAAAAGAAGAATGAATAAAAGCAAACAGAAGCAGACTATGTACATAGTGTAGGACACAACCCCATATTCTCATTGAAAATAATGTATGAGATCTTGGCCATTGACAGGGAGAGAGTCTGTCTTCCTGCCAAGTGATTGAAGTCGATAGGTGTATTTGCCAAGCTTCTCATGTACAGTGAATGGTCCAATCCACAAGGATTGAAACTTAGTGTGTTTGACTTTGTATTCATGGGATTTATCCCATTTCAAGACCAAAGTCACCCACACTAAATCATTTCTTTCTTGCATACTTATTGTCAAACCACTTCTTGATATGGTTTTAATGGAGTAATAATTTTTCTTTTGATTTAAATCTTTATTCCCGGAGTTTATGCAGGATGTACATCCTACATTGTATTAACAAACATGGCTTGCCTTGGGATTCTTGGGAAAGTTGGAGAGCAGGAAAGTAGATATTGGGAGGGAGGATGGCTTCTTTTCCATATACAAGGAAGTAAGTGGAGGTGTTTAGGGAAGGCTTATGTGTGACTTGGTAAGCCCATAGAGCATTTACTAGAGCACAGTGCCAGTTCCTCTACTTAGAGAATATGGTCTTCTTAATGATTTAGATTAGGTTCTTGTTTGTGGATTCAATGGGACCATTCCCCTAAGGGTATTAGTTAGAAGAGTTATTCAATAATATTCCATTTCCAATGAAAAATCATAAAGCTTTAGTGATGAGAAATATGTTTCATTGTAAAAAAAAGTGATGTAAGAACGCCAAACCTGGAAATGATGTTCTGTTGCAGAAAAATGATGGCTTCCTAATCATTCACCCGTTTGAGTGTAACGACTTCTATCCATCATGTAAATTAATATGTAGCGGTGAGAATGTAGCGATGTTGCTTTGATGATTGTGGAAAATTTTCACCAATAAAATCTAAGGCCCACTATTGGAATGTTCTTCCACTGCGATAGGTTGAAGTGGGGCAACTGACTTCTTATTCCTGCCGAAACACCTTTGAGAGACCTAAAATTTTCAAACATAATATTGAGAATATTTGAATAGTGTGGGCCAATAGAAGATTTCCCGCATGACTTTATGTTTCGTTGTGTTTCCCTCAAAATTCCCTTCAGCAGGTCCATCATGGAGATCACGTAATACCTTCTCTGAATCGTATGCATCCAAACACTTGAGAAATACTCCAGTATGGTGCTTTCTGAAAATCACCATATGCACCAACTAGTAGGATAAATGTTTTAGCCTTAGTTCCCTCTTATGCCATGTGGAAAAGTGGGAGAGCACAATGCCATGCTTAAGGTATTGGTGCACATCCACGTACCAAGAGTTTGTGTTGGTAGTGGGGGTGGTTCTCTCAATATCGTACATCTCAATTTATTTCTCCCATCCTGAGGGGTATTCTCCTTCTTTTGCATATATCGCTTCTGCTTCCAGTCGATAGAGACCATGGCCCTTGATCGTGTGAACTGAATTGATTTCTAAGTCATATTCCTACAAACCAGTCACCTAGTTGGCCCTTCTTTCACCCAACTCTTGTTGAACGAGTAGTGATATGACTGTTGGGTGAGGGAAAAAGAAAATACAATGATTATTCAATAGATAGGGTCGAAAGTGCATCACCACCTTGTACACTGCATAAGCATGTTTATCCATGGCGGGGTAGTTCAGCTCAAGTCCTTGTAGACTTGTACCCATGAAATCAATATTGTTCAGATCATATTTCTACGTAAGTACAATGACAAGAGATGTGTCAAAAGTGAAGGTATGGATCAAAAAATTCTTATTGAAATCTGGGCTATGTAGTGCGGGTGCTTCTACGATCGCCTGTTTGATACGGGAAAACATGTCCTTTTACCTTTTGTCCCATTTATAAACAACATCCTTCTTTACCATCTCCTATATTGATTTCAAATTTTGAGCATAGTCAGAGATGAATTTGCGGAGGAAGTTGATCTTCCCCAGGAAGGACTGCATGGCCTTCTTATTCACTGGGTAGGGAATCAATGTGATCTCTTTGAACTTGTCTGGGTCTACATTAATCCCACTTTTTGTGATAATGTGGCCCAAGAGGTTACCCTCACAGACTGCAAAGATGATTTTCTTGGGATTGAGAGATATCCCATACTTGCGACATCGCTCAAAATTTTTATTCAAGTGGCATATGTGATATGACCTTTCTTTAGAGAATATGGTTACATCGTCCAGGTAGACAACTACGAACTACACGATCATTCCGCGAAATGAGATTTCCATAGCTTGTCTAAAAGTAGTACCAACGTTAATCAACCCAATTGGAATTTACTTAAAAGAGAATGTTCCCCACTTCATTCAGAAAGTAGTTTTTAGCTTGTCAGGTTTTGTTACCAGAACCTGGTTGTATCTTGAATACTTGTCAAGAAAAGAAAACATCTCAGACACTGATACTATTTGAAAAAAAGTTTCCATGGATGACACAGGGTAGTTATCCTTTTCCGAGGCATGATTAAGATTTCAGAAATCGACACACAAGCGGATTTCCCTGGACTTCTTTCTAACTGGGACCAAATTTGACACCTAAGTTGAGTGTCACACCTTGTAGATGATTCGAGCATCCATCAACTTAATTATTTATGGATAGGAGGTTCAAGTGTGGGATGCAATTTTCTCAGTTTCTACTGAAATGGCTTGGCCCCTTCCTTTATTGGTATAATGTGCTGGATGATTCACATTGTTAACACACTTATTTGCTAAGTCACGAGTCCATTTTAAATCTTTGTTTTTAGGATTAAACTTTGAAAATTTAAAAAAAAAATTGTTCACTACCAAATTTCTTGTAGTGCATTTTTTTTAGCCTTTTCAGGCAGTCTGTTATATTCTAGTTTCCGTATGTTTTTCTTTTATTCAGATGCTGTCGAAAACTCTGGTAACTTCACCTATTTTTAAAAATAAACGAAAAAGCGCATCCTATTTTTGTCAAGCCATGTGTAATGGTGTAAATAAGTTTAAAATATTTTTTAAATGATTTATATCATGTGATATGGGTCGTATGCGGTCAGTTATGTTTAAGTTAAGTCATGGTATACGTGTAGTGTCTAGGTGTCAAGCCCGCAGTAATAAAGCCAATCGTTAATATCGTCCTGTCTGTCAGCCAAGTCATTTTAATCTCATGTCAAGGTTTTTGTTTTTGGAATGGAGAAGATCACGGATCATCAAACTTAATGAAATGACCATTTGGTTGGTCGCACAACGACGTTGCCGAAAATTTAGGCCAATAATCAGCAAGACAATGGAGGTGATTTCCAGTCACAGATCCACTTTCTTCAAGCCACCTGTAGCATGCCATTCAAATTTATGCAACCAAATGAATATTATGATGGTCATCACATGGTGCATACTATAGTTAATAATATTTTCCATAATGAGAATCCATTACATGTGGTGAGGAACCATTGTTGTTGTTTTAAAACCACCAAAAAAGCAAGAGCATTATCAGTTGCGAGCCTAGTTGTTCGAGAACGAGTTTCATAGAATTGCAGTTTGAGGAGGAGTCTAGATTTCAGACAATATTTCAGAGAAGACACAAGCAACACTTGTTAGGTGAAGCTTTTCTAGCTTTGCCACCTATCAATTTTCAGAGACAGAGTTATTAATTTCTGGAGAACGAGTTTCTGAAGAATCTTTAGTGAAGATGACTAAAAGAGGAGGGAAGATAAAACAAATTGAGCCACACGGTGCTGATCTAGTGGATGAAAATTCAAAGGTGAAGATTTTTTATCCAAGAAGGGTGGTATTATTTGTGCACCAGATTATGAAGATCTCAATTAGGAGTAGCTCAAGAGTTTGAAAACTTTTTCAACGGACAAGAAGCCATAGTCTATTGTATTACATTGCAGGTTTCAGTAGACTCAATTGCTGAGGCATTCAACCTTCTACAAGAAGGAGAGAGGTGGTTTAAAGGTCAGGTTATCTCTGGAGGAGACCTCAACAGTTTCCTCAAGGATGCACACAAATATCCTGACTGGGCCAAAGGAATTCCAAGCAACTATCTAAAAAATGACTGGGCAGAAGCTGTTAAACTCTTCAAGATTTACCTCACTTGTGAAATGAGGTATACAGTTGTGTTTCTTTATCATATGAAACTTATTTTTCATGTTGCAGGTATGAAGACCCTCAATTTTCCATACTTCTTGCTGAAGAGTCTGAAAAATATGTTAGAAAGGATCCAAACTCACACTGCTGCTTCAGAATATAGCTTGTATAATCAAGCTCTCATCAAGGTTTTAGTTGAAGAAGAGTTAAGGAAAATAAATCAAACCAGAGACCATTTATTATTTTACAAGGTAGGCCAGCCTGAACCTACACCTCCATCCCCACAGAAAAATCCTCAGCCTACAAAAAAAACCAAAAGGAATGCTAAAAAAGAAAACTTCCATAAGGCCAAGAACATGAAAGAAAAGGCTTCTTCAGTCAAGGCTGAGAGAAAGTTGGAGAAAGGAGAGATATCCTCAGTTGATAAACCAAAGTCTATGAAAATGGTGCCCCCTATTCCTCCTCTTCCTAATGTCTTCACTAGATCTCGAAGAGGAAGGTCTAAAACTGCAGATAAATCTAAAGCACAAATGCTACCGGAAATTCCAAAGCAAATATTTAGCAGAAAATGTAGAAATATTATTAGCCCACAAATTCTAATGAAGAACTCCTCAAAGATGTAGGGTATGAGATTAGTAGCAAGAATAAGAAAGAAGAAGACATACTTGTTGCTGGTACCAGAAAAAGACATACTAGAGACAACAAAAAGTTCAGGCTTAAGTCCAAGGCTTTGCACAATCGAAGTTTAATGACAGAGGTCATTGATATAGAAGGAAAATTTGAAGGGTTAAAGACATAAAAATCCAAGAATAAAGATAAAAACAAAACTCCTTCAGAGCAGCACTCAGAACCCTAAAAAATAAGAAAGATCTAAAAGGGTTCTAAGGAGGAGAAGGCCACTCTCAAGGAAGTAGCCTCAAGAACAAACATATAAAAATTAGTTGTTGACAACAAGAGAGACCTGGATATGCTTTTTGAAGCTACAAACCACATGGAAGGAAGGTAAAAAGGTTTTTTGATACAAACAACTTTTTTCTCATCAATCACAATTTTGAACAACAACTTAGATGTAAAAGAATATAAGTTTGCATAGGTTTTTCAACATTTTCTATGAATTTTTTAAAAAGAAACAGAGTGCTATCAAAAACTCTGATAGAATTCTAGTTTTTGCGCAGTTATAGGTTTATATCAGAATTTTTGGTAGTGCCTGTTTTAATTGAATTTTGACACCTGTCAGCAAAAATTTCTGAGCCAATTAAGGAAGGATAAAGACTCATAACAAAATGGATATAAAAAGTGATGGTGAAATGTGGTTATGAGGTTGTTGGAAGACATATTAAAATAAGATACATGGTTATTTAAAGACCAAATACATAAGGAGAAAAATCAGTATAAAAAGGGCAGCATAAAAATGCCCTCAACAGTTCATCCCATATTTCTTCTCTTATTTCTTCTACATCTATCCTTTCAGTTATATTTCGATGGGATATGGTTGTAAT